>CM066163.1:14537500-14995000 GCA_033629205.1 Lithocarpus polystachyus | reverse complement strand
ATAACAACACTCCCCCTAACAAAAAGGTCCTATACTTACTCTCCCCTTAAGTATGACTACTCTTATATACCAAAACTACTTCCCCTTTTTGTCACGAGTGACAATGGGTAAGAGTATCAAGTAGACATCTCATTTGAACCGGAAGAGCTGGCATCTTTATCATCATCATCCTCATTGTCGTCGGAGTCGTCGTCCTCAGATGCCACTGGTGAAAGAGAGGGAGGCTCAACGAAGCCACCAAGGCGAGCTTGCTGTCTAGTAATACGGCCAACACGGGTGTTCACCTGACACAACTCATCAGTGAGTGCATCAAGGTGAGCATCCATGCGCTGAAGCTTCGCCATGATCACATCCAGAGTCACATCTCCTGCTGAAGTAGAGGGAGCGGAGGTGGATGGAGCTGAAGGAGCGGGAGGAAATGCCACACCAGACCGCCTCTATCGAAACTGTGCCTCGCTCAGTTTAACGGTAGCTGCATCAATAGCACACATGACGGTGAAGTGGTCGGAAGAGGGAAAAGAAATAGAAAAATGGCTCACAAATCCGTGTGATAGATGAAGGGAAAATGAGCTTATTATGGGTAGCCGTATCCCTATAGACATCGATAATAGAAAGAATAAAATGTGAAGGAAAATCTATAGTGAAGTGCTTTAGAAGGGACAAAAAAAATCGAGCACGAAGCTCAGTGATAGAGTTATAGTGAGAGAGAGGGTGTAAAAAAAAAAATTCAAACCATGTTCATGAATCTAGGACCTTTAGCAAAGGTCGAACATGGTGTAAACTGATGATCACTCCAAGCAAAAGGGGGCTCACAGAAAACAGAAATCATTTCGTCTTTGGACACAGTCCGCAGATGCTTACAACTGGGGTAGTTAGGATGCTCTACCCTCAGGACATGGAGCACATCGGATACCAACTCCAGTGTGACCACTATGCGCGTACCTCAAATGCAAGTATGAAAGAGAGGTACTGAATAATCGAGTCCATGCATGTTGGAGTAAAACTCTTGGATCAGTACGGATGGACATGTGATCGGGAGGTCACACAGTGATTCCCATCCCCTACTGTGAATGACAGTGGGAAGGTCAGTGTCAGAAAAGTCTGAAAAATGACTTGGCGTTTCGAATGAACACCTCGTCGAGAAAAGTTCTCTGAGAAGTCCTTTCGGGCTTGCTCATCACGGAATCGAACAATAGAAGGAGTAGGATCGGAGGAAGTGAATGCCCCAGAATGAAGAGGGCTCTAGGACGAAGCAGGCTTACGTTTTAGTGCCATTAATGCACTAACGTAAACGGAAGAGAGAGAGAGAGAGAGAGAGAGAGAGAGAGAGAGAGAATCAGAAAAGTTCCAAGTACAATTCAAATATATCAAGATATATTGAAGAGTAAGAACGTATGCATGGGAGTGCATGAACATATGACATACAATATAAAAGGCATCATGGGTTCAACCCAATCCAATCCTATCAACACACAATCAATTGCACACATCTAAAATGCATGATAATATTGTTATAATACAAATGTGATGCAATACATGAAGATTTTAAAATCAAATCTTCAAAACTCATCCCAAAAATTTCACAAAAACCTCTTTGATTTTGAAAAACCGCAAATTTTGCAAAAATCCCAAAAAAACTTAGGTTTCAAAGCATGAAATGCATGAAAATGACGGATTAGAGACTTACCAAGTGAAGAAAAACTTAAATAAGCTTGAAGAATCCTTGAGAAGAGGTTTGGAGTGAGTAAGAGAGGTTTAGGGAGTAAGAGAGACATGGAAAGATCGAGAGAGATCGAGGAAATGAAGTCCGAATCACGTTTAACCCTTATATAGAAGTTCAGTAATTCTTGACAGATAGAGGTGTTGAGAGGTATTGAGATAGGTGTCGAGGGAGGTGTCGAGAAAACAGGCTACGACAGATGCATCTGTCGAGGAACAATTCATCAGACACGATTAAAGAAGCTCGATCGATCCACTAGCTGTCAAGAAGCTATTGAGGAGGTAGTATATTTCTCGATCGATCCACAAAGTTGTCGAGAAGCTATCGAGGAGATAAAAGGAATCTCGATCGATCCACCTAACTGTCGAGAGGTGTTGAGATTGCGATAAGAATCAGCTTAAGAGCTCGGCAGATAGCCAGGTGTCAAGGAGCTGTCGAGATTGCTGAAAAACAGTTGTTCAAGAAGGGAAAAACACATATATGAATGCAATCAAGCATACAACTTAATTTTATGATCCAGAAAACATTTTAAGTTCTCAAAATCATCTCTTAACAACAATTTTAAACATATTGATCCCCCCCCCCTCCACACACACACACACACACACATTAAACAAGTCTAATCGATTTTATATTTCAAAAATAAGTCAAGACAGTTTAGTGAGCATATATTAACACATGTGAATCTTATGATGACCAAATCACATAGTACCTACACATGTATCAAGAGAAGTAAAGAATATTGCGTTGTGTGTGAAAAACATTGCAATATTGCATAAGTGTATACATGTTATGACGATTTGAGACATGAGAAAATCACTTTAATTCACACACAATCATAACTGTTTGATAGGGACTATCACCTTCGAGGTACATCCTATAACTCCCACATCTCCTAGAATACATGATTGCAATCATATATAAAGCATTGTAATCTTTTTGCTTTTAATTAATCTTTGCATATTTTCTTTTATTAAGCAAACCATGTATGGGCATATAAGAGATAGAAAAGAATTACCCAATTATGTTAAGCTTTTGATATTGCACTTTTACTATGCTGAAGCATACAGATGTCATTGACATTGCACTTTTGCTATGCCGAAGCATACAGATGTCATTTTATGATTGACGGAAAATAGTGGTGAGATGGTTATTTATGCCTTTCTCTTAGGATTTTCTAGTCCTACCCTTCAAAAAGAGTGATATAAGTGTTAAGTACAAGAGATTACTTAATCTTACTCATCACAAACATGAGCCACAAAGCCTACTTGCCTACTTGTGCATAGAGATGCTCATCTAAGCTACACAAGATACAAAATTTTAAAAATTTTATTTCAATGGCCATCCAAGGTACACAAGTACCAATGTACGTAAACACACACTGTTTTTATATTGTTCTGATTTTTCAAATTTTTTTATATGAAAACAAAACAAAGCAAAACTGAAAAATAACCAAACAAAAACATGTTAAACAAAACAAAACAATGCATAAAACTAGACTGACTCATAACTTGAAAGCAAAACACACAAGTAATGCAAACAAAGACAAGAAGGAGAGAGAGAGAGAATCACTTAGTTCGTTTTTCTTTCCATACCTTGGAAAAACCTTGAACCGGAGGTGAGGGGGAAGAATTAAAACCGTTCAAGTTTGAAAGGAACATGAGGGCTTTGAGAAGATCTCCAAGAGGAGCAAAAGAAGGTGGAAACTGATTCTGAGTTCCCAATGCGAGCATGTCGTTGCTCTGTTGAGTGGCTAACCACTTATAGCAACTTGGTTGAGTATGATAGGCTACACCGCAGTGATGACAAAGATGTTGCTTCTTCTGTTTCGGCTTTTAAGAGTTAGCCTTTTTAGCCCTAGGGTTTTTAGTCTCATTCTTAGCAAGTTTAGGGGGTGATCCTAAGATAAACTTACCATTGTCTATGTTCTCACTAGCTAATTCATTTTTAACATTAATGTTCTCAGTTTCAACATTATTAGCAGGAAGAACAAAAATAGTAGAACTAGTAGAAGCAATACTAGGAGAAGAGAGATCATACCCTAAACCAGTTTGATCGGAAGCAGATTTTTGAATACTGAGCATCTGGTCAAGCTTTCACTAGAAGTTTTCTCCAATTGAGCTCTAACTTATAACAGCCCCGCTTCAAGTTTCTTGGTCTTCTCAGCCAAGAAATTGTTCTTGAACCTAAGTGCTCTTATAGTCTGATTAGCTTCATCAAATTTTGTGGAAATTTCTTCACGTTCGAGCTCCATATTACTAAGCTTCTTGGTGGCCAACCTATACAACTTCTTATGCTTTTTGGAGACCTTGTATAACTTTGCATAAGCTGTGTGGATGTCATCTTGTTCATCCATCTTCTCAAACTTGGACTCTACCAATTCTTCTTCTTCATCCACATCTTTAACAATCCCCTAAGTAAGATTGACTGTGGCAGTGAAGGCATTCAAGATTCTATCATCCTCATTGTCGGAATCATCTTCAGGCTCGGTGTCGCTTAGTGCAGTAGCAAGTGCCTTGCTCTTCCCGATGGTCTTGAGATAAGTAGGGCACTCTTGTTTCATATGACCGAAACCTTGACACCTAAAGCACTTTGGTCATGCAGAAACAATGTACTAACCGCCATCCCTTATATCATTCTTTCCTTTGTCTTGACTCTTAGACTGAGAAGAACTTGATTATCTACGGTCCTTATCGAAGCCCTTTGCATTAGTATTTTTCATGAACTTCTTGAATTGCCGAGTAATGAAGGACTTCATCTTAGAGTCCTCATCGTCTGAAGACTCATCAGCATCACTGCTCTTGGCCTTCAACGCCATGCTCTTTCTTGTGCTCAATTTTTCGATCCTAGACAAACCCAACACATAGGTCTGCAAGTTGCCAACTAGCTCTGTCTAAGGGATTTTGTCAATATTCTTTGATTCCTCAATGGCAGTGCTCTTGGCATGGAATCTCTCGGGCAGAGATCTGAGTACCTTTCTCACAGTCTTGGGTTCAAGAATGGTCTTCCCAAGATTAAAAGCTGAGTTCACTATGTCCTTAAGCTTGGTATAGAACTTATCAAACGACTCATCCTCCTCCATCTTGATCTTTTCAAAGCTTGTAGTGAGCCTCTGCAGCTTTGAATCCTTGACAGTCTTGGTTCCTTCATAGGTTTTCTGGAGGATGATCCATGCTTCCTTGGCAGTTTTAGTGGAGGATATCTTCTTAAACTCTTCGTTGGTGATCGCACTGAATAAAGGATTCAATGCTCTGCTGTTGCAGTTTGCCGCCTTGATCTTAGCATCATTCTAATCGGCCGACGGTTTCTTTGGCTTGGTTCAGCCAATCTCTACAGCTTACCATACCTTCTCATCTAGTGACTGCAAGAAAGCTCTCGTGCGTACTTTTCAGTATGTATAGTTAGTGCCATCAAATAAAGGAGGTATGATAAGAGACTGTCCTCTACCTATGACAAACAGGAGTTAATGAATCAACACAACAAAGATTAAACCTAATCAGAGTGTGCCTGCTCTGATACCACCTGATAGGCCAAAAATGTATTGACCCTTTATGATAGATTAATTGATTAATTAGCCAAGTTAATTAATTAATCAAATTAATATGCAAAACTCGTGTTAGCATAAACAAATCACCAAATAACTAAATATGCAGCGGAAAATAAATGACACAGTGATTTGTTTACGAATGGAGAAAACCAACACGGCAAAAACTTCACCAGGTGATTTTAAGGTCACCAATATTGCATGGCTCCCAGTACGTGACTAACCAATTGCGCTGATCCCAGTACGCGACTTGATTCACCAACTAGAGAAAGATGTTAGCAACAAAATTCTTCAATTCATCACACGATGAAGATCCAGAAGATACTTGGTCATAAAACCCTACGGTGTACAAACACAGCAACTTCTTCACAAGAAAGATGAACTAGGGCAAATTCTGTCTCTGGTCACAATTTGCTTAAACAAACTTTGCTCAACACTTGTGCAACTTGTGTCCACTTTGACAGCCCTTAAAATAATCCTTTTATATGTCTAGAGTTGTGAGAAAAGAAGACCCAAACACATAATCACGGATTGGAGTCAAAACAGAACTAAAATTTTGTATTTTATAAATCTCGACAAATGCCTATCTGTCAAGCTAGCTGTAGAGCCACGGGTCTGGAACAGCTCTTCAAGCTTGATAGATGGCTAGCTGTCGAGCTTTAATGACAAACACTTTTCAGACTTGAATCTTGGACAGACTTTCTTGGCTTCAACACTTGATCTTGAAACAAAGTTTCTTGAAGTATTAAACACATCATAGATTTACCTAAATACAAATAAAGTGCATTTTGTCAGAGGATTAGCCAATTATATAAAAATAGTGACATATGATCCTAACAAGTGAATCACATATGTCCTAACAGAAACATTAGATGTCTACATTTTTTTTTTTTTGAGAAACAAACACATACTTACAAGGGAGAGGAAAAGAGGTTCTAACATAAAAGCACACTACAACTCTACTCAAAAGTCATGATAACTTTTAAGGGAAAGTGGGAAAAGTTATACTACACACAACACACTCTCTTAAGTAATATGGGACAATTATTCTTTTTTTTTTTTTTTTTTGAGAAACAAATACACACACACACACAAGGGAGAGGGAAAGAGGTTTTAATATAAAGGCACATCACAACTTCACTCAAAAGCCATTGTAACTTTTAAGGGAGAGTAAGACAAGTTGTACTACACACAAAACACTCTTTTAAGTAATGTGAGACAATTACTCTTTTTTTTTTTTTGAGAGACAAACACATACACACACACACACACACACACACACACACACACACACATACCAGAGAGGGGGAAAGAGGTTCTAGCACAAAAGCACACCATAACTCTACTCATAAGTTATTGTAACTTTTAAGGGAGAGTGGAGCAAGTTATACTACACACAACACACTCTTTTAAGTAATGTGAGACAATTATCTTTTTTTTTTTTTTTTTGGAGAAACAAGCACACACACACACAAGGGAGAGGAAAAAAGATTCTAATACAAAGGCACACTACAACTCTACTCAAAAGTCATGGTAACTTTTAAAGGAGGATGTGACAAGTTATACTATACACAATATACTCTCTTAAGCAATGTGTGAGAAACAAACACATATATACAAAAAAGAAGGAAATAGATTCTAACACAAAAGCACACATTTATGTTAAAAAGTCTTTAATTTTGGGAGGAGGGTTTCACGTTATGTACCTACCAACCATTTCTTTTTCCTTTATAACCTCTTTGGACCTATTGAATTCTTGGGGTTAAGTATTGTTTCCATTTTTTGGGGCAAATTTTTAAATATTTATATAAACATATATCATAAAAAAAAAAATCAATTTGGGAATGTTAGGGCATTATATTACACAATTTCATTTTATTTTTATTCATATTTATTGTGCGCGGGGGGCCACCGGGGGGGGGGGGGGGGGGGGTGGTCATGATCCCAGTGGTCCTAACTCCTAACATAGTTTTGTCTCTTTCTCAAACGGAGTTTATATGGGTTCTTCTTGCTACTTTTTAGTTATAAAAACTCAAGAATGAGCCGGATTTAATATTATTTTGAAAATACAAGATGGTCATTTTTTTCAATTGAAACTTTTAAATTTTATTTTGAATAAAAAACTTGGAACTTTAATTTATAATCAAGTTCAAATTCAAATTTTAGTTGGAATAAAAGTCTTGAGACCTTAAATTGAAATTATATAAGAAGTATTATATAATTAAAAAAAAAATGTGGTCTATTTTTAGATCTGTAAAGGTTTATTGCTCAACTTTAAGCTGTGTCTTTGACCACTCTTATTAGCTTGACTGTCTTCCTTCTAGTCTCAAGGCTTAGACAGTGCAGTAGTAGTCTAGGTGAGGCACTCTCTCCCGCTCCTATAACACTGAAACAGTTAATCAAGGGCAGCTTGGTATTATGCAATTATGTATCGAACAATCATTCTAACAACATCTAACCGAGCAAAGTATAAAACCTAAAAAGTTGGTGTAATCACAAGGAGTAACTTTTTGCTTCTTTTATATCTGAAAGCTTTGAATAAAGTTCATGGGCTTTGTTCCCTGTCCTCTGTGCTCTGTGCAAGTCTTTAGTGTCAACTTTTATTCTTCTCTTCTTTTGTTCCCTTTTTGGAAAAAGTTCTTAGGGTTAGGTCTATGGTGGGGACCAAATAAAGTTTTGGTTTTGTAAACTCTGAGTGGGTCACCGGGAGATTAAGCAAAAGACATAAAAACCCATTTGATATATTTCCAAATTGTACCATCTTAATTAGCTGCATTTCTGAGATTTCAGATTAAAAAATAAAAAAAAACAAACTTTTTAGCTAACCTCAACTCAAGCACATTTAGAACCTAAAAGTCAGGAACACTAATGAAATGCGCTTTTTTAAGTTGACTAGTTGTTAAAATATTGAAAAACAAAAGCACTAAGGCAGGAACATGCAAGGCTGCAAGAAGAATTTTCGCTTTTTTCTTATTGCAGAGCTCGATGCACGGAAATCCACCCTTTTTCATGATTATAAGCTATTGGGGTTCAGGTGTAGTTGCTCTCGATCTGTAATGCTTAAGATTAGAGTATTATGTATCATCGCATGCATTTACTTCTTTATACAAAGAAAGTGCAATATGAGTGTTGTCTGTTAGTTGGTACTAATCATCAAAAGGAAGCAATTGTTGGTCCCAAAGGCCAAAGAAATGAAATTAATCGGGTGAAGGTAAAAATTCACATACAGAGAGTTAGGTATGCAGAAAAGAACCATTGTATTCGCATATGAGGGTCTTACACAGTTGCACTCCTTTTATAGAGTGCAATGTGCCTCTCCATGAATCAATTGAATCAATCTCATGATTAACCAGATATTCTTTGGAGGTGGTTGTGGCTTTAAGATGCCGGTTAGAAGTTTTGAATTCAAAGTCTCATTAACTTTATAAGGCCTTGAAAATCACTAGACTAATCACTTGAGGTTATACTTCATAAGTATAAGTGCTTGTGAGGTGTGGGGGGCAAGGGCCAGGGTTCAAGTCTCCAGACCAGAAGGGAACTTCACACACATATACACTTAGATTAGACTAGAATAGAATTCTATCTTGTAAAAAAAAAAAAACATTTCCCTAGGTGCTTTGAATTCAAAACATTAAGTCCTACAAGTTGGTATAGCTTCATTTTTTTTTTAATATAACAATAGATAGTTAAAAGTAAAATATTTGAACTCGAAATATTTTGATAAAAAATATCATAAGGTGTTAGTTGAGCTGTAAAGCCATTCGTCAAGTTAGTGGAAATTGAACTGCCCAAAAAAAAAATTAGAAGAATTATTATACTACGTTTATGGAAGAGTGGCAGACAGGTGTTGACATGAGAAAACTATTTAATATGCAGCATAATCAATTAAAGTCATGCTTTGCTGATAATTAGTAAGTGAAACTAGTTGTAAGTTGTAACAATATCCTAACTCCAAAGGCCAGTGGACAACGTCAAACTCAGATAGAAATGCTAATTATTTCACGTGTCCCACAAATGCTGCCATGCATTCATGGTTATGGCTATAGCCTCTAGTCCCTTGAATGAATGTTAATGTGCGCAAACTGAGAACTGCCTTTTCATTATTTATGCGCATGTCTACGCGTATATGACCTTTCCAAGCAGTCGAAGACTAATTTACATTTTGATTATGGTTCCACTGCATTTCAAATTTCTCTAGCGATGCAATATTTTTTATAACTTGTTGTGATTGTTATATAATAAATGTTTTGATAATGGTAAATCCAAATAATTAAGCATGATGTTACTTAATCATAAAAGATTATATCAATAACTGTAAAAAAAAAAAAATTGTCCCTAATATTGGTCAAAACCTAATATTAGTAGTTCAAATGATGGTAATTTTCACAATATGAATCATGTGATTTGATGGACTCGTCAAAGGCACTAAGCATTACATGATGCATGTTGATTGTTGTTTGTAATTTCTTTTTTTTGGTAGCTAGAATCATTGTTTGTAATTACGAGTGATGAGAAACTATAGACCTTCGAGCCTTCAGGGTAACTTTTGACCTTTTGAGAGAGAAAGATACTTGGAATTCGGGTACGTTTGTTTTTGATTAAACTATAGAAAGATGACAAAGTTCATAGAAATTAAAAAGGACAAAGCCTTTGGAGCGCTTCGAGCTCTTAAGGATGGATAATGGGCTGTATTTGTTTGTTTTATCAATGGATGATAGATCCTGACACTGTATGTACGTCACGTGAGAGAGAGAGAGAGAGAGAGAGAGAGAATAGTTTTAGTGGTTTGGTTTTGAGGACACGATATTAATTAGAAATATTGTCTTCTTGTTACGTTTGATTGATATGTTAGAGCAGACATGTGGCCAAGGTGTTGTCTTAATGAGTTTCAATTCAAAACATGAATGATGAGGTCGATGACGATGGTTATGATGTTGATGTGGGAGACTCTTTCCAGCTCTATTACCATGTGACTCTCTCTCTCTCTCACTCTCTCTCTCGTAGGGTACATAGTAGGTGGATCAAAACCTCTCTGTAAATATGTGCCATGCAAGTGATATCCATTATTACCAATATAGGCTTCCAATACATTGGGACCCATGCACACAAGATCCATCCACCACACACACACACACACACATGACACACACACACACACACACACATATATATATATATATATATATATATCAGCACAATTGCAGATCTTATACCATCTAAATTTTATCCCTCAAATGTAAAGCTCTATTTCCTGGATATAATATATACGTGGAGATCTTATACATATGGTTAAAATAATATACATTCATAACACGTAGATGCTCTGTGCGTACTGTAGTGTGATTTGACTAATGCAGTTCGGGGTTCATAACTCATTAACTCCATATGTCCGGGCACGATAAATTCTAAGTTATTGCACCTACAGAGCTAGCTGTTTTTTTTTAATCTTTCTTTACTAGAATGCTATTGATTATTACCATTGAAGTCTCACTGTCTCCTCATCAAAAAAAAAAAAAAAAAAACAGTCTCACTGTCTCTTGCTATATTGAGCAATTCATAAATCATATTTGTGTAATACAGTTGCCAACATTTGTATTGTGTGGAAACACCTTCGGTCGTTTTCACTTAGTCATCAGTCTTTTCACCCGAAGAGATGACACAAACGAGCAGAACTGAATGGTCACATTCTTGTGACTTATAGTACAACATATCGTCAATTATAGGCTTATCGCGCTCTTCCCAGCTATAACCTTGATTGTATCCTTGCTGCATCTCGGACTCGGCTTATCTTTAATGCTCTAGTACACTAAACACAATACAGACGTGTTTTATTTTTGCCATTTGTTCGAATCGTTTCACTAGAACCAAGCCTTACGCTGCGTCTCATAGTGAGATTGTTGTGGTTTTTCAAAAACCTGCTTATTAGGCTCTTGATTTTAGCCTGCCATGGACCTTTGAGCATCAAGTCCATCAAACAATAGGTTGGTGGGGGGCATGGGGCAGCTGCATTTTTTATTGTACAAGCCTAAGCAAAGCTATGAAAATATGCTCTTTCACAAACCCCATTGGCATTTGTTGATAAACGTATTTTAAGGAGAATGTCAGATCCAAGTTGATAGGAAGACAACCGATTAAGATTAATTATAATTAGTGCAACATCA
This sequence comes from Lithocarpus polystachyus, assembly GCA_033629205.1. Taxonomy (NCBI): domain Eukaryota; kingdom Viridiplantae; phylum Streptophyta; class Magnoliopsida; order Fagales; family Fagaceae; genus Lithocarpus; species Lithocarpus polystachyus. Next base: position 14,983,575 of record CM066163.1, on the reverse strand, counting down.
ATTTCATAATGTACATTGCTTTTATCATACACCCATCATCACTTACCATTTTAGTAATTGTGAAATTTGTCATGTCATTAGATTTATCAAAAAACTTGAAGCTACTACGCTCTATGCATATGTTACCAATGCAAAAGTAGAGATTGGAGGACTTATTCATAATAAAATGTTTCCCAATATTAGGCGGAATATATAAATTAGTCACTGGTTCCCAATGCAAAATTGGAGATTGGAGGCCTTATTAAGTTATTATAAATACAATATATATATATATATATATATATATAATGGCTGTACGGAGAAACCAATCCCCAGCCAAGCCTCCTGGCCCCAAATATAGATATGCAAATATAGATAAGCAAATGAAGATAGCATTTGGAAGCATTATTACTTCTGCCATACTGCATATCCGTGGCCACAAGTTGCAAGTGACCACTCTCTGCCAGTTGGGCACCATGATCCATCCCCAATCTTCATGCACAGATTCTCCCCAATGATCGCAGAGTATAGATTTGGCTGTGCTTCCATAATTCTAATTGATGATCGGCTGTGAATGTCCTGACGCTTTCGAATGTCCATCTGCAGACATATTTGAGAAGCTAAGGAGAAATTTTCTCGAAGAGGAAATTTTAATAAGGTTGTGGTTGCATCTGAGGATTTAAAATCAATTGATTTGAAGAAAAGTTGCTAGTATATATTGCTTGACATAAATTTCGTAGCATGTGATGATTTGAGTTTTGGAGAATTCTATTCATCAATGGAAAAAAATTTGCTATTTCATACTATATTCAAGTCATTTATACTAAAATTTGAAGCTCAAATCCTTCTCTTTGAATATCTCTACCCAAATGATCCATAAGTTAAAACAGTTCGCACCATACCAATTTTACGATTTTGTCATGAATGGCATCGCCCCAATCATAAAAATGGTCATAAAACACTGATGGTATCCCTGGATGTGTGAGAATATATGCATAGCCCTGCAGAAAATAATGGAGTCATATGTCATTGCCAACATTCAAGAATTAGATAAAAAAAAAATCATGAGAAATAAACAAAACTTTCTTTTGACTTGGTGAAACTGACGGCGAGTGAGTGATAGTATTAGTTTGAAGCTTGATGTTTGAAATGGAAGGAAAAAACAATATTTTCTGATATGTATTTCCTACTAATAAGAGGGTCATTGTCAAGAAAACGTAGTAGGATACTCTACTAGTTGTCATACTCAAATTCAGAAGTCATTCATAGAAAAGAAACTGTGGGTATCCTAAAGAGTATGTAGTGACCTTCCAGTTTTAAGTTGTAATACCTGTCACCTGGTGGCCACCTGTTTAGGACAATGACAGATAGACCTCATGAAATTAACCATAGGCAATCTGAATTCCTACATGCAGGACCTTACCCATGACATAACTCTGAACCGAGTTGAACAGGATTTTTGTGTCGCCATTATTTTCTTTGCTTATGTTGCACAGATAAAGGAGAGGCTTTTCAAATTCAAGATTTCAAATGTATTTAGAGGGAAAACCCACAAAGAAAAGATTCTTTATGCAAAACTAGATTCACAATGCTGTCAATAGAAAAGGCACCAATATAAGCCTATAATGGTAGGAATACAATTTGGAATTTTTGGTTGAGCTGCCAGCCTCAGAGACATTTTCTGTCATTTTTCCTTTTTCTTGTTTTATTGGTAAGATTTGAAGCTAAGATATACACCAACCACATCCCACCCTTTTACCACATGATGATGGCAGAGGTAATATGGCAAAGTTAAGAAATTATCTTTGCATGAAATAATGAAGTTGACTGAGGCACAGTTGTAAATTGTTACTACTTCAAATCAAATCCACAAGTTCCCTAATTGTTGACTCTCCAGAAAGGGTAAACAATTTATCTGGAAAACCTACGCACCATCCAAATATTTGGCACTGATCAACTGAGAAAAATAAAACCCACGTCCATGTGACATGGACAACCACATATTTTCTCTCAACTCATCTAAGCCTTAGATGTAATTAATAATTATACCTTGCCTATTAGACAAAACTACAAATTTGGACGGTTAAATTAATAAGTAAAGTTCTTTGCTTTTTAAGACTAAAGTTAATAGAAACAAACTGTAATGCAAAAAACTTAACAAAGTTAAATGAAGACAACAAGTTTACATACCTCCAAAATGTGATTTGAGGGGAAGGGCCAATGAGCCTGCAAAAGTAAAAGACTAGCTTGAGTTGATTCCATACTTTCTATTAGTGAACATAGGATTAATATCTAAAATATTAAAACTGGTAACATAAACATCACAATTATATTTGAAAAAAAAACATAATTGTAGATTATGTTGGGTTATAATTTGGAGTTGGAATGATCCCACAAATGTTGAAGTCCAAATAGGACCTATTATCTACAAACCTGACCTCACTTGGGACTTTGTTGACCAGCAAGGCAGCAACCAAATTTTTTTTCCTTGGGTTAACAAAAGAACCTAATGGTATGTCTCAAATTGAGGGAGTGGGGGGGAGAGGAGAGGAGAGGGGCCCTCATCCAACGTAGGGTAAGTAATGAACCCAACTCAGTAACCAACTTTATTCTACTTTTACAAACAAATTAACTGATGTTATAAATGCTCAACTGTCAGCCAAGCAAAATCTTAATCACCACCATTTGTGGTAAGCTATCCTAGAGCCTAACCTGAACCCTTCCAGAAAGATGCAATTCATATGCAGTTTCATACATCACAAAAAAATTATGCACCAGGCATGGACTGTGCGCAAGCAATTGCAATAAATTCATACAATCATCTAAAAATAATCACAGCCCTCATACATCAATAGCAAAGGAAATTAAGTACCTGGGTTGAACCTGTATCATGGTTATCTAAGAATGTGACAGCTCTTGAAGGCCACCATCCCATTAGACCTGGTGGTTTCCCTTGAGGATCACGTAGACGCCAAAGTTGTCCCTTAACAGCTTCCTACAAAGAAATGCATAAATAAATTTCTTTTCTAAGGTAAATGTATAAGGCCTCAATGGAAAATGTAGTTCTTGCTGTTATTTATTAATATTACACATATAGGTCAGCCCAAACATACCGAACATAGCAGAGAGCATATGCCTTAATAATTCTGAAAACTAACATTTTGAATGGATAATTACAATCAACACCCCCCATGCCCTTGCCATATTTCTTTGAAAGTACCATCACTAATTACATAACAATCTCTAAATACCTGAAGAATTCCCTTTGTTGTGAAGTCAAATGCAGTTGAAAGCTGTCCTGTGCCATCAATCCAATTGATTATCCGCTGTCTATGACTATCTGCAGGTATAGATTGCAAATGAAGGGAAGCATCAGAGAAGCAGCAATAGAATCATGATAATGGAAATAGTACGCTCATCACAAAATTAGAAATTTTATTAATAAAAAAGGGTAGGGATTTTTTTTTTGGGGGGGGGGGGGGGTGTGGGGGGGGAGGGTGAGGGGCTGGGTGGAACCATTAGAAATTTGAAAAAATAATGCTCAAAATGAGGCAGTATATGATATTGATGGATAAAGTCAACAACATCAACACCAAATCTCTCTGGCTGGAAAATAAAGTAAGCCAAGTGCATGCTTTCAACAGGGAGAAGCTAGACTTTATAAATTGACATTTATGTTTCAGACCTCTGCTACTCTTATGGAATATGATCCAGTACTTTGTATATCTCTTAAAGCTAAATTACTTTTTTTTATAGGCACTAAATTATTTCACTCAACCAAAAAATGAATCATACATGGGGAACCAACAGAGAATACTGGAACTAACCAAAGTAGCCCAATAGGCATGTCTTTTGACATTCAGATTAAATGGGGAAAAAAGAAGAAGAAAAATCAACAATGCCTCAAGTCCATCTTCAAATATACATAAGAAAATACATGTTGAATAAAGAACATCAACCTAAGACATTATGATATATAATATGTTGATAGATTCATGGTTTGTTAGTGTTTTGATAGATTGATGTAATTTGCTTGATTGATTGTATGGTCCTCAGTTGTTTACTTCCTTTATACTTAGGAAATTTTCTTTTTTGATAGCAATAAAAATTGCCTTACTTATTTATAAAAAAAAAAAAAAAAAACAATGTTGAAATAGTGGAAACCAAAACTCATCACCCTCCAAAGCTGAAACTAAATATTACATGTCAGCCACAAGTCATAGATTAATTATTAAAACTAGGGTATGCGATCAACCTCAAGAGTTGCTTTCTTATTTTCTATTTTTCTGATTTCTTTTTACACAGCTTTTAAGTTCTAGACAAAACATGTATCTATTAATTTAGAGTTCAGCTAACTCTCTTTATGATAAACCAAGCAATCAAATGTTTTGGACTGGTCCGTGCCAAGCATAAATGAATCATTATACCTTGGTTGTAGTCCAAGCCATGACCATTATAGCTGCAACAATCCCAGTACTCCCCAACAGAAAATAATGGCTTAGCTCCTTCAATATATTCCTTCACATATTTTGGTGAATAACTAAAATAAAACATAGAAGAGACGTGAACAATGAGCAGCAAGTAAATCCAATAAAATACAATTTATTTCAAAGCGTAGGATAATAGTTACCCTCTTGCAAAATCAAAACGAAAATCCTGAAACCCAACACTATTTCGTAGCCACTGGAGCCATGCAGTAATATCTTTTCGAACAAATTGTTGGCTATGATCAATATTTGGAAACCCATGGAAGTTGTCCCCAGTGCTTTGATTACCCTAATAATAATAATAATAATAATATATGAGGCATCATGCCAAATTGAAATATATTAGCTATGCAAGTATCATTACCAATCCACCAGTACAAGATGTGACAGCATGTTCGTCCCATGGTAAAGGAATTCCATCATAACGGTTATACATTCCCCCATGCCCTTGAGTAGTTCCACAACGATGATTGATTACTATGTCAGCCATTGCTCTAACTTTGTATTGCTTCATTTTTTGAAGTAAAGCTCTTAACTGGTGCTCAGAACCATATGAAGAATTGAGGGAATAAAGGTTCTGTGGAACATAACCTGTAATTGAGAGGAAAATGACAAAAAACACAATGAACAAGATCCAAAAAATATAAAAAGTCAATTTACATGTTCAATGAATTAATGATTCCAACCTTGAGGTGCGAAGGAATGAGTTGCTGGTGGCAGCCATGCTGATGTAAATCCACATTTTGCAATATCAGGAACTTTCATTTCCAAATTTCTCCACCAATCATGTTTATGAGACTCCCAGTTAAAAGCCTGTAGAACATTTTTTTTCTGTCACCATCTATGTGCTTCAATGTTCTTAGCAGGTCTAAAAAAAAGGTCGTACCCGATGTATAAAGGTCCCACTTTTGAAAGGTCTAGGAGAGGTCATAGTAGGTAGCCTTACCCCCAATTTATTGGAGAGGCAATGTTCTTAGCACGTCTAAGCAATCAAAATCTGAGGTCTGGTATGATATGATTGAATGTAACCAAACCTTACATATTTCAGAAATAAAGCTACAACAGCTTCTGTATTAGATTACAGATGTTATGTGCAGGATACTGTCAGGTGATAATTGCCCCAGAAATGGCTTTCTGTTCTATGGAGTAAATAACAGACAATATCCTTGTCAATCTTACCTGAAAAAGGATTTCTCTTCCATTACGTACAATTGCACCTGTAAATGAATCCAACATCATAGTTTGAAATCAATTAAAAGATCCATATCTTTCTCTTCAAAAATCCAATATTTCTAAAATAACACTTATTATGACACCCTTCAACTCAGACTCATGTTTCACTGCACCACCAGCAACACAAATCTGAGAAACAAGGATCAACAAAGCCCCTCATTTTGCTATCTCCAATTTCTTCTTCAGGATATGAACATTAAAATTCCCATTTCTTACAAAAATTGACAACTTAAGTCAAGATTCTATTCCCTGTCTCTATTTCATTTTCCTCTTTATATGTGTGTGCGTGGGTGTGAGTGCATCAAAACATGTAAAAGTTTCAGATATCTTCACCTCTTATAATCTATCTCAACATTAAATTATACCCACAAATCATTATACTTCTCTATCTAACCAAATTTTCTAAGCATACACATAAAACAATTATGGAGCCTATACTATGTCATTTCAAAGCTACATTTATAGAGCATTCATATCATCAGATACCAATTCCATTCTCAATGAATGTCAAAGTTAATGACATAATCTATTTTTTTTAATTTATTTATAAACATGACTTCATCTATTTTATTACCACTACTGTTCACATTAATAAAACAAGGAATAAAATGCATGTCCAACGAGTAAAAGAATTGACCCTTTTTTTTCTTTTTTTAAAAAGGCATACCAAGATCATTCTGCTGATTTCTTTCATCAAAACCCTGCAATTTCATCAAAAGATAAGATTAAAGAAAGAAATGCAACATGCAGGTCAAAAACCTACATTTATCAACCAAAAAAAAAAAAAAAGTGTTTAAAAGGTTCAGATATGAGGAAACAATTTGTTAAAAGGTATTCTTTGTTTATTGAGAGAGATTGGAAACAGGATGCATACATTGCTCAGGTAACCCATAATGAATTACAGGGTAGTTGTCCAAATGTTGCTGCCAGATCGCCCAATACAAAGCACAAAGATATCCTGAATCCACAATGAACTCACAAGGTATGAATACTGTTTGACAAATCTAGTTTAGACCCCAATAAATTTATGCAGCGGAATGAACGGATTTATTGCACGGGTTTCTTAGGATTCCCACACAGATATCACAAGCAATCGATATTAACCACAGATATCAAATACTAAAACTAAAACAATAATAATAAAAGCAGTAAAAGCACACAGATATTTGGTAACGAAGTGGAAACCAATGAGGAACCTCTTTAATGGAAAAAACTACTCTAGGGACCTAGTTCTATAGCAAATCTACTAAGGAAGAGATACAAAATTCTACTTATAAAACACTTTTACAGCTAGACTCTCTATTGTAACCACTGCAAACGCCCCACTTGTCTTTCCACCATAGCCCCAGAACCTTTGGAATCCTTCTATAGTAATTTCCTCCAAGAACTTCTCTCCACACGAACCAAAACGTCTGGCACTCCAAGGAACCTCCTTGAAGATTTGTTGTAGTAAACTCACTGGAAAAAAAAATGTTTGTGGTTTCAAAGAAAGGTTTAAGGCACAGGGTGTAATCAAGAACACACAATTTTTTTTTTTTTTTTTTCTCTAGGCACAATGATGATTTTTCTCTGTTTATTCTTAAGAAGAATGTTTCAAGATATGAAAGTTTTAACTTTGGTATAGAAGTCTTCCTCCCCTCTAAAATTCGTTCATAAGGTGCCTCATATAGGTTCAGAAAGTAGGCTTTAAACAAATGACAAGCGAACTCTCACGAACGACACAACATGCCACCTTCAAAACATTCATTTTCTCACTCATTTCAAATTCAAATTTGATTAAATTGTACCCATTTTGAAGTTCTATATATCTACATTCCAATAAAAAAACAAAAAATCACTTAGAAATTCATTATGGTGCAAAATATATGAGCAATCTTGATCATCAATTCATAGTCTTTGAACATATTGAAATTTTATTGTCTTTAAGCAACTTCTGGCCCAAACTCAACCTTAACACAATTTTATCGATACAACCCAAATTTAATATTTCTGGCACTATGATTTGTCAACACTATCAACAACTTAAAATCTAACATGAAGAATGAAAGAGAAGAAAAAACGTCGTGGCAAACATGATTCCAATCTAACCATTATTCTAACTTTCTTTTCCTCACCCTCATACTTTCCATAAACCATATAGAACGTCATAAATCTCACAACAAAGTAATGAGTAGCTCATATATTTAGCTAAGAAATCTTTTAAACAACAATTTCATCCTAGGGACATGTCACTAGCTCAAATATATATATATATATATATATATATATATATAAAGCACAAAATGGTACATGTTTAACAGTTATCAATGTCAACATTTCGCAGGCATAGGCACATACAAAATAACATGAAAAGCTTAGGAAGGCACATACCAAAAGGTTGAGGTTGAGAACGCAGTGTGGGCTATGGGGTAGCGAACTCGGCCAATAAATAGAGAGAAAAAGCTGAAGATTCGGTCGAGACCACCGAATTGGAATCACGCAGTTCCATCCATAAGATGAAGGAGAATTTAGCCCCAAAAAAAGCGATCAGAGAATTTGGAAAGTTTATGCGATAAAAGAGAGAACGAATCGTACTACGCAATGAAAAGCCAGCGGTTGGGAATTTCACAACTTGTAGGCATGAGAAGGGAATCGGCTTTTCGAAAGGGGATGTCAGTGTTGCGCTTTCCATTGGTGAAAAATGTTCACATTTCAAAGGTGGGAACTGAGAAGTGAGTGAGTGAAGATCAACGGTTTTGGGATATGCGCGTGGGTTTGCCGCGGGCCGTGTGCCAAAAGCCTTGAGAATTAAGCAACTGCCAAGTGTGCAAGCGGAATGGGACTCGTAGAGTTGATGTTGACGTGGATGGTGCAATTGTGCCAGCTAGATTCTTCTTTTAGGACCGTCCAACCCGATCCGCAACCCGCACTGAGTGATCCGAGATTTGACCGATTCGCTCAATGTGGCTGTTCGATGGAATCGAGTTAAGTAGCAAGTTTCCTCTTTCAAAACCTGAGGAGCTCAATACAATCGATGTTGGCCTTCTACCTTCGTCGATCTTTGCTGTTCTTTATGTGTGTCGTCCATAAATCGAAATTCTTGTGAGATCTCAAGTAGGTCTGACAATATCCCGGCCAATACAACGAGATCTTAATGGAAAAAGACAAGATCCATCAAAACAATAACGAAAGTAACAGCTTTGTCTAACCAAGGTGTTTTGACGAATTCGACCGACAAAAAATTAGAAATGGTCACGCATGAAAAAAATTGATCAGTCACTTTCTTTTCAGCATCATTCTTTTTTCATCATGCTTTTCTAATATACCAAAAAAAAAAAAAAAAAAAAAGCAATTCTTCTATCTACGTATACCTTGCAAATAAGCCATGTCAACTTTAATGTAATTCGATAATATAAGCGACAAAGACGTGGTCTCATGGAACTGCCTCATCAATGATTACTCTCAACGGGGCCTATAGTGTATTTTGTCATGGAACTCTTCCAATGTATGAGAGTAGAGAATGCTTTGCCAAATGCCCATATTTTGCCAACATTTTCACTAAAATTTCGAATATGATAGACTTCTACCCATGCACTTGCAGTTTAAACTGCGAGTTTTTATGATGATTTTGTAATTTGTTTAGAGCCCACTTCTTAGTTAGTATTATTAGGGCTTATATTGGAAACTCGCAAGATGTTTGATAAAATGCAAGAGGAATTCAGTTCTTGGGCTACTGCAATGAGACAAATGACTGAAATGCTTTGATACTTTCTGAATTCATGCGTCAGGAAGAGGAGGATGGGATGAGTTTGTCTTGACAAGTGTTTTTAGTGCATTGGCAAGTCATGAACTTGCAAATAATGGTAAGAAAATCCATTGTCTTGCATTTAGAAATGGGCTTGTTATAGTTTGTTTATGTTGAAAGCACTCTTGTCACAGGGTATGCAAAATATGGGAGAGATTCAATGATAAGGATTCTACTACATGGTCAGCGAGTACTACAGAATATGGATGGTTATGCACAAAAAGGGATCCTCATTAGGCTTTGAAATTGTGTTAATTTACAACTGCATTTTGTTGGGATTAAGCATAGTGAGTTCACTTTTGTTGCGACATCAATGCTTATTGTGGCGTTGCTATTACATAAGGAAAGCAAGTGCATGGTATTCCTTAAGCAACTCCTTTAATTTTGATACTGATTGCTTTTGCTTATTGCAAAAAAATGGGTTCAAGTATACTTTTATTTTTGGAAAAAATAATGATTTAAAAAGTTGTACATTAAACAAAGTAAGATAAAAACTAAACGAAAAAATTGCTTATCAAACGAACAAATGTGTTGACATAGTTGATTTGATTATTTACAAGAACTTGATGTTGTTTTGGGTAGATCATTAAGCATGGAAAAAAAATCCTGGAGTGCCAAATGGAAGTGCTCTCTTCAATCATGTATACAAAGTCAGGGAGTTTGAAAGATAGGGATATTGTGTTTAGGAGGATGCCCTATGAAGGATGCTGAAAATGCAATGAAATATGGCCTTCAAAATGGGTAGTTGGGTGCATCATGACATTTTAAAAGTTGTTTAAGGTGCAATTACTGGACATGCAATATTGGGCTTAAATAAGCTCTAGCCTTTATTTCCTCTTCATAAGCTATTGGCCTTTTGACACACATTAATTCATTATGCGGGTTGGGCCATTGTGCCATATTTTCTTTGTTACTTACGTTTTGAATTTCCATACTCATAATTACAAGTAAGCTCATCACCATGGACCTAGTAAAAATAGTAGGGATGGGGAAAACTTGCAAGGGGCAAAAACGGGATAGGCTGAAAGTATTTTGTTATGTCTAACGAGAGAAATAGAAAAATAGGATGTATGGGAAAACTTGCATGGGGCAAAAAGAGAATAGGTTGAAGGTATTTTGTTATCTCTAACGAGAGAGAGAGAGAGAGAGAGAGAGAGAGAGAGAGAGAGAGAGAGAGAGAGAGAGAGAGAGAGAGAGAGAGAGAGAGAGAGGATATATGAATACAAATAATTTAAACATATATTAAATTAAATACTTTTTAAGGTCATATATTAAATGGGTTAAATAGGTCATGTAGTGTTATTCCATTTATTAAACGGAATTGTTAGGCTTTATGACACAATTATCAATTAGGTTAGTTTAGGGTTGAGCTATGTATTATAATACTCTTAACTCAAAATGACACGAACACGATTTGTTAACATAAATTGCCAACACTACAAAAAAACCCTGCATTCTCCTTTATCTTATGAGATTTTTACTCCAGTTTTTTGCCCACTTTTGATCTTTTCTTGCTCGCAACATTCAAAATGTGTGTCTATATAAATAAAGCAAAAGGAGAATTTTTCTTCTTCTTTATTTTAGATAAGATGGTTATGGATTTTATATACTTAATGAAAACTTTTATCAACCTAACCATTAAAATTCTTTTAGTCAATCAAATATATTTATAATTTAGGTTTTTTTTTTTTCTTTTTTGAGAGAGTTTAACTTATGACGTCCACTCCTGATGATAGCTCTTTATCATTAGACTAAAACATCAATTAGTTTTTGGTGTAGGCAGGGATTGAACCTCAGATCTCTTATTCAACCATCAAAGACTTTACCAGTTGAGCTAACAGAAACCTACATAATTCAGGTTTATGTTAAAAAAAATTGACTTTTTATTTATTTATTTATCATATGAATCATTTTGGATTGATTACTGGTTAAGAATGTTAACATGAAATTAACTCATTTATTAATTGTGGGGGCCCGAGGACTGAGGAATGGATTGTTGAGCTGTTAGTATGGTTATTAAAGCATCAAAATCCCGAAGAGGGAATCCACCCGAGGAGAGGAAGCGAAGAGACAAAAGACTATTGGGAGCTCCAATTGGGAAGGATAGGGTGTGAAGAGAGAATCATGGGGGGTAGGGGAAGTTCCCAGTGAGAAGTAGCTTACTGCCTCCGCATTAAGGTTGGCAATAGTTTTATTAGCTACATTGATGAGGAAGTGACCTAAACAATGGACTTCACAGCTAAGCAACTCCTTCTACCACCTTCATCAGAAGCTCAAGGGGGCAGGTGTCATGATGAGAATTTTGGTAGGTGGAGATGAAGAGTCAAGGTTTGAAGTGCTAAGAAGTATATAAGAGAAGGGAACTTCCAGATGAAAGGGATCAAAGAGAACAAATATCAGAGAGAGAGAGAGGAATTAGAATAAGAACATTGAGAGAAGAGTGTGAACAATGTATCATTTGCCTCTTCAGGCAAGCTTGTAACCAAACATATAAAACATAATTTGTGTTCTATAGTCTTTCTTCCCCTATTTTCGTCCTCTAGCTAAGCCCTCCTTTTTGTTCAACCCACTCTATTTTCGGCCTAGTTGAACTACATAATCCTCACCATTCTGAGTGGGCTTGGGCTGTTTGATTTCTATGTCCTTAGGTTAATCATTTTAAAGCATGTCGAATTGCTTTGAAATGAATTCATTTACACCTTAGATTTTTGACCCCCTTCACTCACACTATTGAGATATTGACTATTCGATCATTTCTTCTCCAAAATCCTTATTTAGGGTCCTTTTGTATACTGCTAATTTTGTTGAAAACTGAAAACACTATAGCAAATAAGCGAAAAACACTGGCTAATTATTTTGGGGTCTGACACCTCTCTTCCCATAAACCCATTTCACGCCTCTTCCAATTTCACTTGCTGACCCATTTGTTTAATTCAAGTTAGCTTTTGTTATTTTATGGCTTTCTTTTCTTTGAATTGTTGGAATCTAACCCCAGTTATTCTGCTTTGCTTTTAATTTCTGTTCTAAAATGGCCTATTGAGGTTAAGAGCCTAAAGGGCTGTTTGGATTTATGATTTTCATAACTCATAACTCTATTTCCATAACTCATAACTCAAAAATGGTCAAACTCATGACTCAAAAGCTTGTTTGGATTTTGTTTTCAGTTGTTTCCAGTTTTTGTTTCCATCACTTAATTCTTTGATTTTTGAGTGATGAGTTATGAAAACTGAAAACACATTTTAGGTGTTTTCAATTTCCATAACTCTGTTTTCAATGGAATTTTCGTAATTAAACCCACAACTTTTAACCTTTTAGCCGCAATGTTGGACTTTTTTTATTTTTTATTATTATTTTTTTTTTGAAACAACGCTGTTGGTCGCAAAGTTTGACTTTTTCTTTTTTTTTTTTAAACAAAATAATTGAGTGATGAGTGTGTTTGGGGAAATTGGGATATTTTAAATGATGAGTGATGAGTAATGAGTGACGAAAATTGAGTGAGGAGTGATGAGTGATGGAAAAAAAAAAAAAAAAAACCAAACAGGGCCTAATCTGTTAAGCTTGTTTTATGCATATATGATTAGAAATTAGAATACAGTGCAGAGGATTTTTTAATTTTTGGGCCAATGGGTTTTTGAGTTTATGAATTGTGATGGTGTTTGATACTCCTTTCTTCCCTTTACTTTCCCTTTGTATAAGGGGCACAACGTTTTTTATTTAGAGTCGAATTAATAGTGCTTTGGTCTTGTATTGATGTGTATTTATTTATTTATTTTTGCAATTGGTTGAGTGATTCAGAAATCTGTAACTTGTAGTTTCTTGTGCATTCTCTAAAATTTCCTAGGGATATTGCAAGTGAAATATCAAATATGTATAATTTGGTATCTTTACCCCACCCATTGACCTTAGTCAGGCTATCTATCTGAGCTTTAGATTTAGGAGACAAGCATGGAAATAATTGATCTTTCTTCGCATGCTATAATTAACTTTCTTTATTCTTTTTTTACATCAGTGACAACTTTAAATCTATAGTAGAAAAAAGATAATGACATGGGCAAGGGTAGCATGCATTTTTCCATTTTTGTTTGCTTCATATTGTCAGTTTCCCAACTTCATGTCCATGTAAGATTTTTCATGCAAAATTCATGTAGCTACACCCTTGCTTTATCATGTAATCATGTCCTTAAGCATAAACAATTCTTTCTTTTTTGCTAGACAAGTTTTAAGTGGATATTTTTGTCGTGCATTGCACAAACCAATCATGATACTTGATGCAGGAAATTAAAAGAACATTCTCATTAGTAATGCACTTCAACTATGGTTCATGTTCATTTCAACTCTGGTTGGAAATATGCCAAAAATAGATACAATCAAAAGTGGAGGTGACCATGGCTGTGAAACATAATTCCATTCCTTTTTACATATTGTATTACTTTCATCATTCTATTTAACAAGTTCTTCATTTTTATATTTGGTCATTATGCACTCTTTTTTTAAAACTTTCAAAATTGAAGCAATAACATAATTGACTTGGAAACAATGCCTAAAACAACTGTGTATTTAGAAAATGAGTATAGACTAAAATGTTTAATTATTGATTTATTTAACCAAACTTTAAAAAATTGTAAATAGTCATAGAGCAACATTGAGTTAGAAATGTTGTTCTGAATAGCATGCTATTCCTCATCATATTTATTTTGAAATTATATTCTATGTATTTATGGTGCACCCTGAAGTCGGTTGAGAGTGGGTTTCTCAACTCTTACAAGTAGCAGGGTTCTTTAGTTACTCATGCAGTCCTTGTCTTGGCCCATTATTTGACATAATAAATTTGAGACCATGGTACCTGCAAGTTATCACTAAATATGTTTAGTTATTACTTTGTGTTTCTGTGGCAGGGCCGTTAGTTTCAGCTGCAGAGGTCGTTGGTTTGTGATGGTGTCTCTCTCTCACACAAAGGTTTTGTTTTGTTTGGTTTGGTTTTCTGGGTTTTATTAGATTGAGTTTTGGCTGGGGTTTTGGTTTTTTTTTTTTTTTTTTTTTTTGGTTTTATTATGCTAGGGTTTGTTTTGGCAATAAAGGAAAACTCAACTAAGAATTGGGAAATAGAGGATGTCATTCATGAAGAAGTTGAAAAGATTGTATCTTCTTTTTGTAATTGGTCAATTATTTTTGCTCCTACATTAGTTAATAGAGTGGTTCTCAAACGTGCTATGTGAGTCGTTGGTTTTAAAGATCAAGAACTACTCCATCTCCTTACATTTGGGTTCATCCAAGAGGAGCTAGCCCCTTGAGGTCTTTGTGCAGTTAAATAAAATGTAGGTTCTACTTCGATTGGTATTAATATTAATAAATTTTTTGCTGAAGATTGGACCCTAGTAGAAAGTAAATGTTAGAGATTTCGATTTAAGTTCTTGGATTTGATGGTAGTGAAGTCTAATTTGCAAGGCTAAATGACATAATATTGTGTTTTGGACATGCCGAAGAACGATAAAAAATAAAAAATTGTTTTATTGATCTGTATGTTCAATGGAAAAACTTAATGTTCATGAATCATGAAGTCCCCCCCCCCCCTTTAGCTTTCTTAGTTCTTGAGTTATATTGCTTACTTACATGTGCACCTTATCCTCTATTTTTATTTTTCAACAGAAAAATATGCCAATGTCAGAAATGAGTAACTATCTCTCCAATTATGATGACCATTTTTATGACGTTGACAACTGCATCATTAGGACGTCCCTGAAACTTCATGCATTTGGTAGGAGGTTTTATAGTTGTCGCTATTGGTCACTAGTAAGTACCAGATCCAAGTATTGGCAAAATATTTGTGTTTTGCATTAAAGAACCAATTCGTTGTATTCCTGTTTATGTGTTGTATTGTATTGTGTAGGATGATGACCGTGCATGCAAGTTCTTCAAGTGGTTAGACACTAGCATTTGTTGTACGCATGGTGCAGCAACACCACCTATAGTAATTTGCCAAATTTAGGCGATTGGAGCATGTGGTGGAAGTTGCCAATGAAGAGTCGAAGCAAGCACATGCCCTGACACCCGCAGCATTGGAAAGGGAGCGAGTTGCAAAGCGAAAGGCTAAAAGAGCGAAGGCTGCATGCATGAGTTCTAAAGAGAAAGCAAAGAAGTTGACAATAGCTCTAGTAGTCTCCTGGGTCATGTTTCTAGTATTGCTTATCTTGTTTACTAGGTTTGGGGAAGTCAAAATCAGGCAGATTTGTTTGCCATAATGGGATATGTATGTATGTATGTATGTATGTATGTATGTAATAATACAGACTTGTATTATTACTTTGGTTTTGTATGTTAATCGTACTATTGCAAGTAACTGTTTATGATATGCATGTAGTTGTACTTCTTAAAACAATGTGGAGACGTTTGATGGAGATAATGTTAATGGCCAAGTTGATGGAGATTGTAAGTTCTGTTGCGGTGTGTGTATATATATATATATATACACACACACTTTGCCAGCAATTGATAGTTAGGGTTCTTGGTGTGTTAAAACAAATTGAGGGTAGATTTTGTTTTTGTTTTTTTTTTTTTTTTTTTTAATTCCTCGCAGCTTACTATTTCTATCTTAAAATCCATTGAGTTTATCTTTTGTTCAGATAAGATTGGACTCTATTCAAAAGTCCCTTGTAAGCTTGAAATTTACTGTTGCAATACTGATGAGTTTCACATGTAACGATATATACAACTTCATAAATCGACAGTATTACAATCAAGTTTTGTGAGCCATCAATTCTGCTTACCAACAAAAAATCACCATTAAACAAAATGGTATTACATTGAAGTTTGTAAACCATCAGTTATGGCCCCTACATATCGATGCTGTGTTATTGTTCTGAACCTTTTTCATCTCAGTTTCGTCCAAGTAAGAGACCACATGTGCCACTCCATCGTAATGACCTCCCTCACTACTTCCATATGTACCTCGTGCAGAATGCCCAAGTTCAACGTCATTGTTTTCATGCATTCTAATAAAATTGTGAAGAACCATTGTAGCAACAATGATGCGATTTTGAGTGCGTATATAAAAGGGTACTATACTTCTCAAAATTTTCCATCTATTCTTCCAAACTCCAAAAGTTCATTCTATGATTGAACAAAGTGAGGAATGGAGATAATTAAATTTCTCCTCTGGACGATGCAGCTCTTCACCTTGCTAAAAATCGGGGATGTGGTACCTCTCCCTCTTATATGGTGCAAGGAACCCTCTCTTCATAGGGTAGCCTAAATTAACAAGATAATACTTTCCTGCAAACGAACATGTTTATTACATTAGCATTTTCATTACATAATACATACTTTAATACTGTAATTAAACTGCATATTAACAAACCAGCTGGAGGTTTTAGGAAGTTGTCACTCTCGTTATTGAGGCAATTTGAAAAGATCCTTGTGTCATGCGCTGACCCTTCCCACCCAACACATACGAATGTAAATTTCATGTCAAAATCACATACGCGTATGCAGTTTACTGTTGTGATCCCTTTCCTTCCTCTATATGGGTGTTGCTCCTCAACTAGTAAGACCACGGGGACGTGAACCCCATCAATCGCATCAATACAACCCTAACCATTGCCACAAAAATACCATGTGAAATGAAATACGTGGTATGACCATAAAGATATTTTGAATAAATCAAGTCAAGATACCAAATTCACAAAGTACCTTGAAATGTGGCCAATATCGATTTGAACTGCGAGTATATGATGGCACGTTACAAAATGTAGGATCAGCAGGCTTGATAATGCCTGCTGCCATAACAGTAGCTAACAATGTATCTACTGTGGCCACATGTCGATGCATTATCTCACCCGAATGCTGAAATCTATCCTACACCATTATGTTACCCATGACATTACCAAGTATCACCAATGTCATTGCCATTGACTTCTCCAAGAAAACTCTTTTGGTACCGTTATATTCATACTGAGTGTGCAATGTATTACACAATTGTCAAAACACATGGCTTGACATTCTAAACGCATTGCGACATTTCTTCTCATTTCCATTTAATGTATACTGTACTCATTCATACCCTGTCTGTATATTTGTATGCATTGGTACTTTGGTCATATAGGTCTCCATGTAAGCTACAACACTTGCACACCTAGCTATATATGCTGCAAGTACAATGTCGTCGCTTATCTCAAAGTCTGCATCCCTGCATATGTTACCGACTTTAATTGTATGTACTAAAAATGGTATATTCACATCTAGAGGGGAAAGTATAGAAACTCACTGGTACTGGGAATCAGATGAGTCGTTTAGCAAATCCATCCTTTTGTTTGTTGCTTTGAAATTTTGTTGGTTGGGAACTAGTACATTCAACTTTTACCTGCACAAATGAAGTCTGAGTCAGTTCAGCATAATGCAGCAATTCTGGCTAAGCATAAGAAGAAACAAAGAGTTAAACATTAGCATTCTAAAAGTACTTTGGCCACTACGTTGCAAGAAAATAAGCATTACCAAAGAGTAAAAATGATCTAAACCTCATTGAATTTAAATTCCAAATAATACATCCAATTCTTTATTCTATCCATCTCAATATAGCAAACCCTTTGTAGTTGGCATAAAGAATTATTTAAGTTTAGGTGCAACAATGCTCTTAGCTTGGAAGTGTATCAGAAGGTCAGCTAAAGTAACTACATGACTAAGAGAAATGGAGAAATATTATTGTTTTTCCTTCATCCTTGCGAACTTATTAGATTAATAACAAAAATAAAATGATTAGAAAGCCTTCCATATAGTTAGAAGATTGAGGAACCCACCTATTAAAAAAAAATTAATATTGAGTTTTTATTGAATAAAAAGGTATTATTCACTGCATAAATCAAGCGCATAAGGCATAAGTTAATACAAAACAGGTTCAAAGATTATCACATATAAGTTAACAAATGCAATTCCTTTTTCGCTTTTAAATTGGGTCCCGAGATTTATTATATAAACAATGTTGGACTAGCCCCTAGTTTGAAGATCCTATGTATTTAAAAGCTCCATATTACTACAAACATGTGAAAAGCTCATCACTATATTGATTTTGATCACTATCTGCTATTGAGACTTCTTTATTAATTTCATAAACTATTCATGATAATTATATGTTTTTAGACCACCAATTTAAGGACAGCCAATTTGGGTTTTCTTGAAAACCAGTTTTATTAATGCAATGAAAAAAAATATTAGTTACTAGGAATAATGAATAAATATATATATATATATATATCTAGTAGCTCATATGGTTATATGTAACATCATTATATGTGATCTGTTTCAACTTTCAAGCTTAATGTAAAAAAGTGAAACATTAATAAAAGTGGAACAATGAATTCTATTTGTGTGTAAGAGTTTAGAAGCTATATATCTTAAAACACTGCCACATGAATTTGCTCTATACATAGGTGTTACTTTAAGAAGCCTATATTAGGTTATAATAAATATTGCTAAACTATTACTCATAGGGAGCTTATGACAAAAGCCAAGTACTTCAACAAAACATACACACACACATACATATTCCACTTTATATATACTTCTTGACAACAATCTCTATTAATGGATTTTTGGCTCTTTATCTAATAGTTTTAGATTCAAGATAAACCTCCTAAATAGCATTTCACAAGTTAATAATTCACTGAGTATTGGTTCTACAGGTTGTATCAGCAAAGACAACTCTTCTAGAGGAGGCAACTGAGGAATCAATCAAGGTTCAGGAGACTAAAGACAACGGAGGAGGTAGTGACTGCACCACCTACACCAGAGCCAACCAAAGAAGAGGCAGCAAAGGAAGCAGAAGAGATTGTGGCTGAAAGTGTCTGAGGCAACCATGGCCCCAGAACCTAAACCTGAAGCCCCAGCCAAAGTTGAGATTAAAGAGGTAGTAGAAGAGGCCATGGTTTTATATCATATTATTAGTAGTCTCTTCTTTCCTTGAACAAATGAGTCTTTCTACACAAACACCAGTTTATGTTCGTTTTATTACTACAAACATGAATCAGACACCAAATTAAGGGGAGGTTATTACACAACAAGTAGCTACCAAATTATAAAGGAGCCCTTTAATTCCCATGCTAGCTAGACATGCCTTACATGTCATTTTATGATCAATGCAATTTGATTGTCCAAAATGGCCAACCATTTTTTCAATTTGTTTAATTTCTTACCAATGCTAAGATGCATGCATGTAATTTTTCCCCATTTATAGCATGTTTGTAATCTCTTGTCTACCAAATTATGATTCTCATATACCAACCTTGCTTGAAATTGTTGGGAGAGAAGCTATAAATTAAGAATTTCCTATTATCCATATGTACAGGATTATATCTATAAAATTGGCAAAATAAATTACCAATTACAGGTTAGAATGCCGACACAATCCACATCAATCTTTGACCCGAGTTGAGAGCCCATTATTGTAGTGACACAAGATTTAGACATCATAGAGGACAAATCTTTGTCATAATTATACTCATTTCCTTGTCTTGGACTATTAATCACCACTTCTCAAAGAATTGAAATAAATAATAAATGTTGAAGGGACTAGATTAATGTCATTGCATTGTTGCCAAGAAAGTACCAATCAACTTTCTGCTGCAGATAAAAAGCAACCTTTACTATGTGCAAGGCACACTGTCCAATCTAGATTATTGAGTCAACTAAGGCTATCAATTTTCAATTTCTTGGATTCAACCTAAACACCTTTGGTCAGATAAAACCTATGGGCAACTAACTCCAGGTACTAGGTATCTCCTGGCAAGCTATGACAATTTTATCTAAAAAAAGAAAAAGAAAAATGTAAAATCACCTGTTGCTTAGGTACTGAAGAATAGGGTTGATAACTCTATCCGGCAAATAGCCACCAACACGAATCACAGTAAGCAAATTTATGTGACACTCCAAGATCTTTTCAGCATATTTCTAATGAAACGTTTGGGCAAAAGCTTTGTTTTTTGGGTTTTGAAGGTTCAAATCTACAAACCTAAGTAAAATAAGAGTATAAATGGCAATGAAAAGTCAAAATGTGTCCTGCTGCAAGCCTCATAATTATTAAATCAAAGAGGATGGCCATAAACCCAAATATCAAAATGGTATCATTCCTATTTTGAAACACTTCATCAAACAACCTTTTTGCATCAACAAGTGAACTTAGCTTGATCCCAACTCAGACACATTGCTAACTAAGGAATATACACTAATTCAACAATAGAAAAACAAGAAACGAACACAATATTTTCAACCATAGAATTCAACATAGTTGAAACTTATTTCAGCAAAATCATAGAGTAAAATTCTAAACAAATAGTTGGATGATCTAGACTAGAAAAAAACAATAAAGCAAAGCAAAATCAAACAATAAAAAAGAAAAGACAGAACCTATAGATGACAATTATAAACACTAGATGACATTCGGCAAACCTAGATGACAATTAATTATAGATGACAATTATAAACACTAGCAGAAGAAAAAGGAACAGGTAAGCATACACTAGATGACAATTAATTAGTAACCATTGTCTTACATACACACTCATGGTAAGCATAGTTTCTGCCAAAAGAGTGCAACAAATTCATAAAGAAAATTTGATTATTACAACACCAAGCCTAAGCAACTCTATCAAGACAATCCCCTTTCCTTAAGGAAAAATAATATTAGGGGTTCCTTTGGCATTGCATCTCTAGCCACTTCAGCTGGACGTCCTTGTCATGAACAAGTGCTGCAAACATGATCCTACCCTCTGCATTTCCCATGAAGAAGTAGGTGCAGAACAGATGAAGGCGATCACCCGATTGCACCCTAGGAAGACTCAACACCAAGTTCAGAATTGCTCTAACCTTAGTAGCTGCTGTGGAAGCAAATGGTGTACAAGTACTTACACTTCTACTTTCAACAATAACATCTGAGATGCTCTTCAAAGAGTCGGACATCTCTTGCACAACTGAACGCCTTTTCCTTGGTTTCTTGCAAATTCCTCTGAAAAGGTGGACACCGCTTTCCAATCCTTTCCCCTTATTCACTGCCTGTCTTGCCCTTTGTTAGGACATATGTGATTCTTGTTAGGAACATATGTTAAAATTTATATAGTTGGCTAATCCTTTGACAAAATGCACTTTACTTGTAATTGGGTAGATCTAGGATGTGTTTAATACTTCAAGAAACATGTTATTCAAGTCTAGTATTAATGCCATGAAGATTGGACCAAGAAACAAGTGAAGAAGAGTTATTCATTAAAGCTGGACAGATAGCTCGACACCTGCGGACAGATATCTGCTCGATAGATAGCTATCATCGAGATTTAATGAATGAAGCTCGATAGATTCTCGATCGATCGAGGTATCTATCGAGGTCACGAGAATTCAGATTTTCAGATCTGATTTTCAGCCCAAGCTTATGTATTTGTGTAGGGCTTCTTTTCTCACAACTCTAGACATATATAAGGCTTATTTTAGAGGCCGTCACATAAGAGAATACAAGGAGAACATATGCAAAAGGTGATCAATGTCTTATTCTCTCTGAAAGAAGCTACTGCGTCTTTGCGCCTTAGGGTTTTGTAACCAAGTGTTTCTTGATCTTCATTATTAATGAAGTGAAAAACTTTGCAGCCAACATTCTTCTTCCTCAAATTGGTGAGTAAGTCACGTACTGGGATTCGTGCAAAGGAGTGAGTCATGTACTGGGATCCGTGCATCAAAAGGGTGGCGTTCATATATTGAAGAGTTCAGAGGTTCTGAAGCGGTAGAAGGTTTCTACTGTAAGTTCATCTACAAGGATTGTAGAATTTAGGGACAAAGGTTTTGTACTAGATCTGAAACTTTTCTTTACTATAGTGGATTGCTTTTCGGGAAGGTTTCCCCCCAGGTTTTTTTTACTATGAAACTAGTTTGTTTCATTGGTTTTCCTAAGTCATCATATCTTGTCTTATTTATTTTTTCGCTGCATGATTTTGACATGATATTGATATTTGTTTGTTTTAACAAGTTTTATTCATAATAAATCTAATTAACAACTTGAATTTAAGACTTGTTAATTCTATCAACCGGGGTCTAAATTTCCCAACACCCTCGACGATGATGGGCCTTCAACCTCTATTAGAACAACATTTGCAAAGGGTTGACATTGAGGGTCAACAAATTCTTTGTTAACAGCGGAGTCTCCAGACCCTTCGATGCATTCCTTTGGTATTTCACCACTAGTGCAGAATGCATTTTTCCGCGTTGCAACTGTGCCTTCAAACATGATTTCCATGGACCTAACATTCGGCAAAGGTTTGTTTTTAAAGGTTTATGCCTTGGGACATGCCTACATGTGGACAACCGGTAGTTAGAACACAATATAGTTGTAGACAGTTGAGTTTTTCACAATTATGTAAAGTGAACTAACCTGAAGCTTTCGGGTCCACCACTCATCACTGGCCTCAAGCTTCCCAGTTACAGAATCATAACCCAACCTAGTCTCATGCTCAAAACACTCCTTGCAAGCCTTCCACTGTTTCCTCAGATGATCCCATTTGTTTTTAAACTGCATGTAAGTCACCACTTTTCCCATTTCACCCAACTGCTCGATCATTGCATCAACCCCTTCCCTTCTAAAAAATCCTTCATTCCTCTTGCCGTCTAGGACTTAAGCAGCACACAACTCAGAAAAAGCTTTTAGTTCCGCTGGTTCTTTCCACCCAGCTCTCACGTCATTACCATCGTCCTTCGTTTTCCCCTTACCCATTTTTGCTACAACTTCCTTCTATACTCATTGAGACATTTCAACAAATAGTTCGTATGCATATCATAATCGGTTACACATGCCCACATGAAAAATGCAAAGTAAACTCACATATAATCCAAATACAACATAGGCAAGAAGAGAAACACACAAAATTACACGAAGAAGAGAGAAACCCACGTACTAGTGTCATGGAAAACACAAAAATCACACACAAATGTTGAACACAAAACCACAAATTGAAGCCTCATGGAAAACAATATAACTACACACCAACAGATCAAAGAGTATGAGAAATTAGACACAACTTACTCGTGAATGCAACGACCCACAGTGGCGACAATGACATCCCAAGCGGAGAGAAGGTGAGTTCGAGCGAAGGAAGAACAGAGGGGATCGGGTTCATTTGTTTCGCGTAATGAGTTTGCAATTAATGTGTTTCCTCTGTTTTAATAGTTTATTGGTTGGTGGGTAGGTGCAATTCATTGAAGAGGAAGAGGATGAGGATGGAGAATTGAAGAAAATTGAAGACATTTATGCCACAGTAGTTGATAGGAAGAAACTTGAGAATGCGAAAATTAGCCGTTAGCCAGAACGCATCGTTTTGTGTTTACACTGCTTCGTGGGTCAGATGAGTGAACAGTACACAATACACAGTGTAGCAACGTGTTTCCTTTCAAGGTTGTATCTATGAATAGTACACGCACACGCACAGTGTTAATGAAACGGTGCGTTCAAGCTTTCATCCATGCGATTCAGCTAGAACTTTTGCGGGTTTATTTCGTGGCCCTGTAGCCGTGGGTCCCACAATGAGTAAAACGCAAATGCTGAAACACTGTCCAGAAACACAATCCAAATGCTACCTAATTTTTAAATTTGTTTTCATCCTAGGGTTTTATGACTGAGGGTATAGAAGCAAGTGTAGAACACAAGCCTTGACACTAAAAAAAAAAAAACGTAATGGATACATCGACAACCACCTTGTCCAAACCCCACACAAACCCCTGAAAATGGAAAGCCCAGATTCAAAAACCACAAGATCTCCTCCACCACCGCCACCACCACAACAAGAACCCGAACCCAAAAAGCTCAAAATGTCCACCACCACCACTTCGGACGACGAAGACACTACCACCACCACAAGCCCCAAAAAGCAAAGATACAAGCGCCGCAAAATCGCGATCTTCTTCGCCTACTGTGGCGTGGGCTACCAAGGCATGCAAAAGAACCCAGGTGCCAAAACCATAGAATCCGACCTCGAAGAAGCGCTCTTCCTCTCCGGTGCGGTGCCCGAACAGGACCGAAACAACCCGAAACGCTACGACTGGGCCCGCTCGGCTCGAACCGATAAGGGTGTCAGCGCCGTGGGTCAGGTAGTCTCGGGCAGGTTCTATATCGACCCGCCGGGTCTCGTCGAGCGGCTCAATTCGAATCTCTCCCCTCAGATTCGGATCTTTGGGTTCAAGCGTGTGACGGCATCGTTTAATGCCAAGAAGTTTTGCGATCGAAGGAGGTATGTGTATTTGATACCTGTGTTTGCACTTGATTCCTCTTCGCATCCTGATAGAGAGAGCGTTTTGGCTAGTGTAGGGTCTGGGAATGAGCTTGTTAAGTGTTTAGAATGCTCCGAGAGAGGCCGTAAGGTCGTAGGTATAATGGGTAAGCGTAGTTTTGAGTTTAAACCGGTGAGTCCTGAGTCAGGCATTTCATCGAACAGTGAGGATGCTATAGTAGAATCTAACATTAACAGTGAAAATAGGGAATCTGTTGAAAATGGTGATGCTGATAAGTCAAATTATGAATCTATGGAGGAACCTAAGGTTGTAGATCACAAGGAAGTTTCTGAAATTGTGGTTGAAACTGTAAGTTCTGACCAGAATGAGGGTACTGTTGAGAAAGCAAATGGAGAGGAGAAAGGTGCAAAGGGAAGTGGGTTTTGCTATGGTGAGAAGGAGAGAGAGAGGTTTAGTGGAATTTTGAAGCATTACGTGGGGACTCATAACTTCCATAACTTCACCACCAGAACAAAAGCCGAGGACCCTGCTGCTAAGCGCTTTATCATTTCGTTTGAAGCAAACACTGTGGTTACGGTTGAGGGCATTGAATTTGTCAAGTGTGAGGTTGTGGGACAGAGTTTCATGCTTCATCAGATTCGTAAAATGATTGGGCTTGCTGTGGCTATCACGAGGAATTGTGCTCCGGAGTCATTGATAGAAAAAGCTTTTCAGAAGTAAGTGCTCCTTTCTTTGTATTTATTGCTTGCACTTTTGTTTGAAAACTTACAATGTGATTCTCATAACATTATGTACCAAAAAAAAAAAAAAAACAATTGCAGGGATGTGAACATTAATGTGCCTACGGCTCCTGAGGTTGGTTTGTTCTTGGAGGAATGCCTCTTTGGCTCATATAACCAGAAGTGGAAAGACACTCATGAAGAGCTGTCGATGAAAGCATATGAAGAAGAGGCGGAAGAGTTCAAAATGAAGCAAATCTACTCTCATATTGCCTCAACAGAGCATAAAGAGGGAGCTGTGGCCCTTTGGTTACATTCTCTGAACCACCGGAATTATCCAGATTTACGAATTGACAACAATGAAGACACCAGTAATGGGAAAAGTACCGAAGTAGTGAACATGGCTGAGTGAATTGGTACGGCAGGAAAGATGATTTGGAGCACTGCATCATCTTTTATGTGTGCCCTTATTTACAATATTCATATACTAATTGATCACCATGAAAAACAATCACGTGTTGGGTGTTTGACCCCAATATGTGTTCTGTTTTCAGTTCATCAGTTGAGGTAATCCATTTACATAATTTATATGATTATTGACAAGTTTTGATAGGATTACTGCAACTGTTGGTGGTTGTTTTATAGCATATGGATATTTAATATACTTGGGAATTTATTGGTTTTTTCAACTTCTTGGGAAAATTTTCTGCAGCGTCTTTTTCAGTTTCTTCATTTGTGGCATTTTCATGAAGCCGAATTTGTTTTTTGAGAAAATTGATCAAGCAAAATTTAAATTTTACTCATTTTAACTTTGTTAAGTCAATTCTCCTGAAGCTTTACATGTGCCACCAAAATTATTGCTCAAAATTATTGTTTAAAAAGGGGAAAAAATCTGAGGCCTGCTCCTTCGGTATGTATAAGTTTTTGTAACCTTTTCTTTCCCACCCCTTATGTGGTTTAGATGGTTGGATAATTAGAGGAGCCTAATGCTAGTTGAGCATTTTGGATATCATGTGGCTTGGTACTTTTGTTTAGGATGATTAAGCCTCTAGGAGTGGAGAGGCCAAAGCGTATTATGAGCACTAGAACTGGGTAAACACCAGAGGCAAAATCAAGATTTCAACATCGAAAATATCATGTTCTATCATATATGCGCCACACAGATGTATAACTGTATGAGTTGTAATAAGGTAATATTTGTATTGGATGTATGGATTTCAACATTACATCAATATTATGTTCAAATAATATATTGAAGAGACAGGCAATTTTCTCACAAATGCAAATAACCATCAAGTAGTAGGCAGAAAACATATTGGCATGGTCAAACTTACTGTAAAGCACTTGGATTACACTGCAGAGGCATGATACATTGATACTTACATCTTTCATGCTTTAATTCATCAAGTAACAAAGAAAACGTTAGAGCAACCATATCAGTTCGTGCAAATTTTCTGTCTATTTTGCAAGAAAAAATCTACTTTTTCTATTTTATACATCCACTTTTACAAAATACTCACATCAGTTTATCTATACTACACATTTATTCAAAAAGAATATTCATTCTTTTTACTTTTTTTATTATTTCCTTCCCTTTCCTCTTCTTTGGAACCCTTTCACAGACTCAACACAAACCCAAAATCACCTACACCTAGTCTCCCAGCCACCACCATCAAACCCACCCATCAACCCACCCACCCAGCCACCACCATCAACCCACAATCATCAACCACCATAACCCCACAGAAATTCCAAACCCCACAGAAAATCCAAATAGTAAATCCAAACCCCACAGAAAATCGAAACCCCTAAACCCCATCATCAACGACTCTCATCGTCTTGATCCTCGGCGACGCTAGAGTACGAGACCTCGGCCCTACACAAAAACCCCATGGCACTGGAGGAGGCGTTGGAGTTGTCCAGGTAGTAACGAGCTTCGCCCTCCATGTCTCATCAATTCTCCGTCAACATCTTCATTTCCAAACGGATTGTTGGATTTGAGAGGCTGATAAGCGTTCCCAACTCACTCGCCGCCCAAACCCGTTGACCGGAATCAGTCTGTGGCGTGCGAGATCTCCGCCGAGCTATTGTCGTCTTCGTCTTTGAAGCTTGAGATTTTGAAGAAAGAGAAGTTGATCGGCTTTGC
The DNA here is from genome assembly GCA_033629205.1 of Lithocarpus polystachyus. NCBI lineage: Eukaryota > Viridiplantae > Streptophyta > Magnoliopsida > Fagales > Fagaceae > Lithocarpus > Lithocarpus polystachyus. The sequence continues at coordinate 14,955,981 of CM066163.1, read as the reverse complement.
AGAGTTGAGATGAGAGAAAGATAGAGCTGTGATGAAATGAGAAAGAGAGAGTTGAGGGTCAGACGTAGGAGAGAGAAGAATTATTAAAATAGTAAATACACGAGTTACAGTGACCGTGCATATAATTATGCATAACTTTACATCCACTGATGTGGGTGTTTTTTTGGCCAAAATGTGTAAAATGAAGGAATTTTTGTATTATAGAAGAATATCCATCAACTGATATGGATGCTCTAAGAGCTGGAGAATAAAAAAACACAAAATTAATTTTGTAATGTCTTCATATTAGACACAAAATAGCATAAGCAAAATTTCGTGGGTGATAAAATCGCAAATGAAGCTTTTGGGAACGAGAAATGTTATGTTTACAACATTTTCACAATAAAGTTTAAGTACTAGATTGTTACTTGCTTAGCCTTTTACTGATGGAGGCAAAAAAGAAAATAGCTTGTGTGCTCCTATCTAAAATTTATTAAAATGTTGTGGACATAGTATTTTTTTGTTTTTAGGAATTAAGAGGCAAAAGACTTTCTCTTTAGGAATTGAGAGGCAAAAGACCCGTATATAGGTTAGGCAACAAAAAATGCAAGCAAACAATAAGCATTTGTAAAGTGGTCTATTGATGTTATTGTGAATGATATCCTTTCTACTATAAATATTTTTGAGGATGTATCTTTCTCTTTTGTTAGAAGAGAGGGCAATTCTTCAGCCCATCTCTTACCCTTTTGGGCTGCCTTCTGGCATAAATCTGGGCCTATTCCCCTCTCTTGCCCTCCTGCTATTGTACCTCAAGCTTTGGAAGGAGATGGGTTGGGGGCCCGAAGCTGGTTGGTTGGTTTCGGCCTTCTTTGCAATAAAATGAGGTTATTCAGAAAATAAATAAACATTTGTGAAGGACTGAAGGGCATAGAGTCAGTGACACTTATTTTTATGATGGTGTGGCGACCAAACATTGGTTAGAAAACTTTAGCATTTTCCCTATTAAAATTGTTGGTATACAACAATGCAATACTCACCGCTAGCGTCAATTGTTACGACGGGGCATTGAATATTGATTGGATTCGGGAGACTCTCTGAGATTCCAAATTAGTCTGAGTGAGAATAGGAATTCCTGGAAAAACGTGAATTCCATAGAAATAGAAGAAATGGCGGTTGACTGGACCCAACTCCCGCGAGACATCCTGGAAACAATATCCAAGAATCTCACAATTTACAGAGACTACCTCCGATTCCGAGCCGTATGTCACACGTGGCGAATCTCTGTCCCAAAGATCCCTCACCACCTCCCTCCTCAACTCCCATGGCTCATGCTCCCTCTCTCCCAACAATCCCAATCTCAGTCCCACCGACCTTTCCTCGACCTCTCCGACCACAAAATCCACCTCCTCAACCTCCCCGAAGCTGCTTCCCACCTTAAACGCCGATGCGGTTCTTCACACGGCTGGCTCGTAATCCTCGACGAAACCCCGACAATTCTTCTCCTTAACCCTCTCACTCGAGCCAAGCTCAATTTGCCTCCTCTCTTCACTTTCCCCAACGTTGTCACCTTCAACTACTCCGAAATCGGCAAGGAATACGCCCTCCGATCCTTGTCTGGAAACATCTACCGCCGTAGTTTGAAAGAAATGCGCGACTCTTTCATCAAAAAATTCGTCCTCTCCTCGAGTCCTGCTCTAAATACCAACTTCATTGCGCTGGCGATTCTCAATCAAACCGGCGATTTAGTTTTCTGTAAGAATGGTGATCAAGCTTGGACTTTCATACACGACGCAAGGTTTTTCTGCGAGGACGTGATATACTATAACGACCTATTCTACGCGGTGGACAAGAACGGTGGTGTTGCTGTGTGCGATGTACACGGTGAGAACTCGCCGAGCGTTTCGATTATCGAAAGATTCGAAACCCCGAGACAATTCGGGGGCGATATGCAATACTTGGTGAATTCTGGGGACGATTTGTTGTTGGTTACCCGGTACTTGGATCTTGGATACGAAGACGGTGACCCTTACAACAGTCCCACTGTGTTCTACCAAACGGTGCAGTTTGAGGTTTTCAGAATGGATTTTAGCGGAGGACCACCGATGTGGGAGAGGGTTTGGGACTTAGGTGATCGAATGTTGTTCGTTGGAGAGAATTCATCGTTGTCGTTGTCGGCTTCGGATTTCCGGGGATGTTTAGGGAATTGTATCTATTACACGGATGATTACTGTGAATCGAATTATGATGGTGCTTTTCGAGATTATGATATAGGGATCTTTAATTTATGGGATGGAAGTATTGAAGCTTTACCATGTTATCACCCAAATTCACATTCTCAGTTACATTGGCCTCCTCTTTGGGTTTCACCCAATCCATGCTAAATAATAATATTGAAGCTTGAAGCCTTGAATTGATGTAAGTTATTCACTTCTGGGGGTCCTTATCCTTTAGTCCTTTCTTTCTTTTATATGTACATATATGTTGCTTGTAAAATTGCTTTGAATTCAATTGATGATTTTAGCATGCTTTTAGTAATTTACATTTACCTGAAGTGACTTTGTCTATTGGATTTCTACATGATGGTTTAGATATTTAATTCAGTGGGAATCCTGGAGATCATAAGGTCTTTGTACAGATTAACTTATGACTATATCTGAAAATTTTTCTGTAGAACAATATGATTAAAGTGTGCTTTGATGTGAAATTGGATTTCTACATGTTGGTTAGTAGTTTTACTCAGATGAGAACCCTAGTAATCATAAGGTCTTTGCACGAGTTAACTTATGACAAAAGCTGGAAATTTTACTGTAGAAGGGATATAATAATCAAAGTGTGCTTTGATGCGGAACTGGGTTTTTGGCTATGATATATGAGGCTGATATATGTATCTTTTACTCGGTGAATGAGGAAAGAGATCTGGGCCTCGTGATGCAAATATGGTAGGCTTGCCTGATAACCCTCATAATATAAAATTGGCATATTCTGAAAATTGGATTAAAAACGATACATTTAAGTTATGATGTATAAATGAACATAATGTTTGTGATGGCTTAATTTGGGCTGGTCAATTGAACAATTAGAAAGTCACTAGAGTATCAAAGACGGTTTTTTTTTTTTTTTTTTGCCCTAGCCGTAGCTGCTAGGACAGTGGAGTCCTCTTATCTTCCTCTTGGAGTGATATTTTCTTCCCTCTAGCAATACTGTTGCTGGTAGGGCTAGTGGGTTCTTCGTCTTCTTGGGTGGGGAAATAGTCTTTTTTTTTTTTTTTTTGATAAACTTCAATAGCATTAAACATCAAAAGAAACAAAGGGTGGGTAATCCGCCTTACAAACAGACTCTATAACTGGCGGAATATTACCAGAACAGAAAGAAAAGGACCGAAGGGAGGTTAAAGCAAATTTAGCAACCTCATGAGCTGCAGCATTACATAACCTCCTAACCCAACAAAACTTAACAAAAGGAAAACAAGCAGAAAAATGAAAGATGTTGCTGATATAGGTACTGATACTCCAGTCCGGGGTGGAAGTAGGTGAAGATAGGGGGTCAAGACAGGCTTTAGCGTCTCCTTCAAAGATCACTTGAAACCACTGCTCTCGGCTAGCTAGCTCAACTGCCCAAAGGAGGGCAGCAGCTTCAGCTTGAAGTGAAGAGTAGATGGGAATGCACCTACCCCATGCTTTAATAACATCTCCCTTATGGTTCCTAGCAATGACTCCAAGAGCAGCGTGAGAGTTAGAAATTGCCGCGTCTACATTGACCTTAATCCAGCCTGAGGGAGGGGGAGACCAAGTTGTGGGACATGCTGGAGCGACGTTAGGCTGCTTGCCAACGAGGAGCTTCGAATACTCAAGGAATTTGTGCTACACAGATTGGGTTGACTTGGGTATATCGACTTGAGCTTCTTGGTATAAAACCTGGTTCCTTAGGCTCCAAATCTCATCCACTACTAAGGCTATATTTAAGGAGGCTAGCCATTGCTCACTAGCAGGAAGTGATGAGCATGGAGGCTCCAATATTGGGCGAATAAGATCTTCCTCGGTTTGAAGACTACTGATGTCAGTACGATATCCCCAGCAAGCCGAAAACCATATTGCTCTGGTGATGGGACATTCAAAGAAGAGATGCATGCAGGACTCACTAAAGCTCTTACATAAGGTTCATGTGGAGTCAATGTGAATCAACCTAGTGATTAAATTTTCTTTGGTGGGGAGGCAGCCAGCTCCAATCCTCCAGAGAAGCAATTTGATTCTTTCCGGCAACCTAGCCTTCCAAAGTTTCATCCAAGGCACAGGCTGATTAGGACAAGAACCATGCTCAACTACAGTCCTATAGGCAGATTTGATGGAGAACTGACCCTTGGCGTCTGGAATCCAAATAAGCTTATCTTGCTTGGGGATATGAGGAAGAGGTAATGACAGGATGGCACGAGCTGAGGCTGTGTCGAACATCTCCAAAATGAGCCTAGAATTCCAGCAGTAAGATGATGCATTGAAGAGTTGTGATACTGTAAGGGGAATTCGGTTATGATGCTCATCCTTAGGCGTTGGTTTGAAGCCTTGGAGAGTAGGAACCCAAGGATCAGACCAAACATTAATGGAAGAACCATCACCAATTAGATAACAAGCTCCTTTTACAATTAACTTTTTCGTCCTATTCTCGCCTACCTACTCTTTCGTTTGTGGTCTCTGAAATTGAAATCTTCCCATGGGCCGTATCCTCAAGGGCTGGAGCAGACTTTCACTTTCAGACAAGGATGGAGAACGGGTTAGGCTTGAAAAAAAACAACAATCATCTGTAAGCAACGGAGTGGTATTGGCGGCAAAGTTTCTGAACAGAAGGGTGCTTAATGTGGATGCAATTGGTTGTACGTTTAGGGTGATATGGAGGACTCGAAAGAGCTTTGATATCCGTCAAGTTGAGGATCACTTGTTCCTTTTCATATTTGAGATAGCCAATGATGCCGAACGGGTACTCAATAATGAACCATAGAGTTTTGATAAGCATCTAGTCTTATTCTGTCGCCTTGAAGGGTCTCAAAATATACGAAGCTTGCAGTTCATTTCGACAAAATTTTGGGTGCAGTTGCATGGATTACCTGTGGATAGGTTAGACATTCCCACGGCCATCCAAATTGGCAAAACTATTGGAGCGACCTTATCTCATGGATATGAGTCAGAGATTATAGCAAGGGACTTTTTGAGGATTAGGGTGGAAGTGGATGTTTCGAAACCATTATGCCGAGGGAGGAAGGTGGTGTTAGATAATGAAGAAGAGGTCTGGGTGGCCTTTAGATACGAAAAATTGCCAAACTTTTGCTATTGGTGTGGGATGGTTTGCCATGACGACAAAGACTGTGACATGTGGTTATCAAGCAAAGGATCACTTCCTCTGGAGTCGCAAGAGTTTGGAGTTTGGTTGTAAGTCCGTTTAATGTAGGACGGAAGACTTTCTGTTCTGTGCCAGGCACGGAGGTCTTTCAAGCAAAGGGGACTCAACAGGATAACCAAGAAGCGAGAACAACTGAGGCAATCCCTTCACCACCGCCGCCCTCCCCCATAGTCCACAGTGAAGACAGTTCAATGGGTAAGGATTCAAATTTGGAAATATTAGATTTAGGGGGTAAAAATTCCCTCTGTTGCTCGTCCTTAAATATTGCCTCCAAATCAGGTAGTCAGATTGATTTCATATCCTCTCTTTCCCATTGTGAGCAAAACTCTTTTGAATTTCAAATTCAAGAGATTGATATGGAGATAAATAAATTTGATCATGTGGTTGAGGTTAATTTGGAAGAAAAAGTTCAGGAGTTTGATTCCTATTCCAAAACCATCCCTAAAGAAGTTGATCAATGCGAATTTGTGGAAGAACTGAATCTGGACAACTTAAGAACTTTAGATGTTTCTGCCCTCGATTTCATTCCTTCCATATCACCCCAAAACAACCCAAATCAAAAGAAGTGGAAGCAGTTGGCACGACAAACCCACATGGGGGACTCTTCCATGCATAGCACGAACACAAGAAAGAGAACTAGAGATGAATGTGGATGGGATCAATCTACTGAACCATGCAAGAAAATTCAATTATCTGAGGAGACTTATTCTCTCAACTCAATGGCGGAGGCTGCAAGGCAGCTTCGCCAAGATCAATGAGTTGCCTAGTGTGGAACTGTCGTGGACTTGGGAACCTCTGAATAGAGAAAGAGCTTGGTGCAATAGTCCGGGCAAAAGATTCCTTTGTCATGTTTATAGCCGAAATATGGGTAGATAAAGCAAGGCTAAAAGACATAAAGAGGAATTTGGAATTTGATCATGTGTTTGTTGTACCTCGTATCAATAGAGGGGGCGGGCTAGCTTTGTTTGGAAAAATTCTATGGAGGTTACTGTAGAAACTTTCTCTAACAATCACATTGACTCTATCATCAATAAAGGCAAGGAGGGTGCTTGGAGATTCACTGGTTTTTATGAGGAGCCGTTGACACATTTGAGACATGAATCTTGGTCTAAACTTTGGCAATTAAATTCTTGCTTTAGTCTACCTTGGCTTTGTGCGGGGGATTCAACGAGATAAATAGGAGTAATGAAAAGCATGGTGGAAGCACTTGTTCACAATCTCAAATGCAACTTTTTCGTGATGTAATTGATGAGTGTGGTTTTCTTGATCTTGGTTTTGTAGGTCCTCAATACACATGGAGTAAACACTTTGCAACAGGACACTTGGTGTGGGAAAGACTTGTTCGTGGTTTAGCAAATTATGAATGGCTCTCAAGATTTGTAGGGGCATGAGTTTACCACCTTCACTCAGATTCACCTAACCATCGTCCTTTGCTGATTGTGCCTTCAAGTTTGGAGATGAATAGGAAAAAGAAAGTCTTTAGGTTCGAAGAGATGTGGCTCTCGGACAAAGGCCACACAGAAACAGTAGAAGTCGTGTGGTGCTCAAATGACTTTGTTCACTCAGATTCTCAGGTACTTAAAAAGATTGAGAGATGTGGTGTGGAATTAATGAAGTATAGCCGAGAGAAATTTGGAAGCGTGAGGAAAGAATTGGATACGAAAAGAAGGATGTTGGCTGACGTTGAAAGGGAGTCCATGAATCAAGGATGAATAATCGGGTAAGGGAGCTGAAATTGGAGATTGAAGCCTTAATGGATAAGGAAAACCGGATGTGGTTGCAAAGGTCTAAAACTCTTTGGGCGACTCAAGGAGACTGTAATACACGGTTTTATCACAGTAGAGCAACTAAAAGATATCATAAAAACTTTATCAGCAAGCTTAGAAAACCGGATGGGCAGTGGAGCTCTACGAAGGAAGAAGTGGCTGAAATTTTCATAAATTACTATGAAGACCTGTACAACTCGGCAAATCCCTCACAAGCCGAAGCAACCTTGCAGTCTATTAACACTCTGGTCAGTGCTTAGATGAATGAAAAACTCTCATCAGAATTTATGGCATGGGAAGTTAGGGAAGCAATAAAACAAATGGCCCCTCTTAAGGTGTCGAGTTCGGACGGTATGCCCCCAATTTTCTTTCAAAACTATTGGAATCTGATTGGGGATAAGGTAACAAATTCAATTCTTCAGTTTCTTAGTTCAGCTTCTTTTCCTTTACACCTTAATCATACGTTTATCTCCGTAATTCCAAAAGTGAAAAATCCGAAGTTAGTTTTTGAATTTTGGCCTATAAGCCTGTGTAATGTCTTGTTTAAAATCTTTTCAAAGGTTTTGACTAATAGATTAAAAAAGGTCATAGCTGCACTAATTATAGAACACCAAAGTGCTTTTACAAAGAGTCGTCTTATCTCGGATAATATATTAGTAGCTTTTGAAACTCTTTATAGCATGCAGAATCACAGATCCGGTAAAGAAGGCTATATGGTAGTAAAATTAGACATGAACAAAGCCTATGACAGGGTGGAGTGGCCTTTCTTGGAGGCAGTCATGAGACGGATGGGATTTACGGAAAGGTGTATTCAATTGATGATAGTGGGGGTTAAAACGGCGTCCTATTCTATTTTGGGCAATAGTGAGCCTAAGGGTTTAATCAAGCCAACTCGAGGACTCAGATAAGGAGATCCTCTTTTTTCTTTCTTATTCCTGTTATGTACGGAAGGTTTACATGGCCTTATCTCACAAGCAGTAAGTCAAGGAGAACTTCATGGTTATTCGCTTTGCAAAAATGGTCCTAAACTAACCCATCTTCTCTTTGCAAATGATAGCTTGTTATTTTGCAAGGCCACTCCTCAGGAATGTGAGAAAGTATTGGAGATCTTGGATACATATAGTTAATGCTCGGGGCAACATATAAATAAAAGCAAAACCACCATTTTTTTAGCAGATCTACCACGTCGGAAAGGAAGCAATACATACAAGACGCTTTGTGGGTTCCTGAAATTAGAAGCTATGAAAAATACTTGTGGTTACCCTCTCTCATTGGTAGAAGGAAGAAAGCAAGCTTTGAATTTATCAAAGAAAGAGTGTGGAGAAAACTTCAAGGATGGGAGGAGAAGCTTCTATCACAAGCTGGTCGGGAAATTCTTATCAAAGTCGTGGTTCAAGCCATCCCTACTTACACGATGAGTTGCTTCAAACTACTGGTGGGACTTTGCAATGATTTAGAAAGCCTTATCCGAAGGTTTTGGTGGGGTCAAAGAGGCGACCAGCGCAAGATTCATGGGGTTAAGTGGGAGACCATGTGCAAACCTAAGGCGAAAGGAGGGATGGATTTTAAAGACTTAGCTATGTTCAACAACGCCCTATTAGCTAAGCAGGCCTGACGACTCTTACAAAATGAAAACTCTCTCTTTCATCGGGTTTTCAAAGCCAAATTCTTCCTGGATTGTTCTATCATGGAGGCATCCGATTCAATCAAGGGGTCATACACCTAGAGAAGCATCTTGCATGGGAGGGAGATTTTGCGAAAAGGTGCACGGTGGAGGGTGGGTAATGGAGAGGATATAAGTATTTGGGGAGAGGCTTGACTACCATCTGTTTCTATTCCACGAGTCAACAATCCAATGGGAATTGATTTCCCAGAAATAAAGGTCAGCTCATTAATAAATTCCCACACTCGAAATTGGGATATGGATCTGTTGCAAGCTTTGTTTCAGCCCGAGGAAGTGAAATTGATCAAAAGTATCCCGTTAGGTAATGCTTCTGCTCGAGACAAAATAGTTTGGCCTCACTCTCAGTCTAGTGTATACTTGCTCAAGTCTTGATATTACTTCCTCTCCAAGGATCGGTCTATGCTGAATGATGGAAGTGTCTCCTTTGGACAATCTCAAAAGCTTTGGAAGCTAATATGGAGTCTATCAGTCCTAGCAAAAGTCCAAAACTTTATGTGGAGAACCGTAAAGAATGCTATCCCAGCGAAAACCAATTTGGTCAAATAGAAATTACTCCTTGAGGCATCTTATGATCACTGCCAACTTCATCCAGAGACCATCATGCATGCTCTGAGGTCGTGCCAGTGTTTAATAGAGGTATGGGAGTCAAATCAGGCTTGGAACTTCAGACGTGTGAGGAGCTTCACTGACTTTCAGTAATTAATCCTTTACATTGCTTAAGCTGGTCTTGACCTAGACATGTTCTTAATGGTGGTATGGACTCTTTGGCATCGAATAAATCAGCTCAAAATAGGTTCATCAATCCTCCCTCTTGGTCAGATCATTTCCCAAGCCTAACTAACGCTACAAGATTTCTATCGGGTGCAGCCAATGCGGACAACACCATCAAGCTCCATTTCTTGCCCAGCTGCTCTCTTGGTCACCCCCCTCCCCCCTCAAGCCCACACGGTGAAGATTAACTATGAAGGGGTTGTTTTTAGAGAAACAAACGAGGCAGGATTTAGAGCGATAGTTCGTGACAGCGAAGGTGGTGTGTTGGCCTCCCTTGTTGAAAAAAATACCCCTCCCCCAATCAATGGCAGATGTGGAGGCAACTGCGGCGCGAAGGGCACTTATCTTAGCTTAGGAGCTTCAATTCAATTCCATTGTTTTGGAGGGAGACTCAGCTATTATTACTCGAGCTCTTCAAGCTGAGGAATCATCTCTAGCATCATTTGGAAATATCATTGAGGAAGCGCGAAGCTATGCAGAAACTTTGCATAGTTTTAAAGTGAACCACATTAACCGAAGAGGGAATTCTGTAGCTCATAACCTTGCTAGACACGCAAGACATGTTAGCAATTTAGTTATTTGGATGGAGGAGGTACCTCCCCAACTTATTTCTGTACTTTTGGCCGATCATGGCTAATCTTTTTTCTTTTAATATAAGTTGATTCCGCTTGCTTCTCAAAAAGGAAGTCACTAGAGTTCCAACTTCCAAGTGTAGGGAGGGGAGGTCGGAGCATATTTTGAACAGAAGAAAATAGAAATCATATTATTGATATTTCATTCACTTGCACAAATTTATAAGGTAATATTCCTCAATCCTCACCCGCTTCCTCACCCTTCAACAAAGTAATATTGTGGTGGGTATTTCGATTTCAATAATTGATATCTAATGTTTCATATTTATATAAATAATTTTAAAAATAAAGGTGACAGACACATTATTTACTACACATGCAATTAGCTAGCAAATATCAGGCATAAACCATATTGGCCATTGCCAAAGTACCAATCACTTGGATTATATTGTATTACCATTTTTTCAAGCTGAACATACCTAAAATATGGTCACCCACAAAAGCATTCTTGTGTAAGTCCAAGAGAAAAGAATATACTGTAGTTGTCATTGTAGAATAAGGCTCTTGATAGTGCAAGAAATAACAAATCCTGATTTTTAGACTCCCATCTTAGAGTTTATTCACACTTCAAAGGTTCCAAGAGTTGCACAAGCTGAAGATTTGATCTTGAACCTTTTTTTGTTTACCTTGATTGACTTCTTAAGTTTGGCTTACTCAAAATAGGTTTACTCCACGACAAGAATTCAAGAACATCTGCTTATTGCCAAGTAAAAATGGCAAATTCTTGTTGGTCTAATAACATGTTTTAGTTTTAAAATTTTGAAAATACAATTTATATATACTCCATAATCCTGAGTTTAAAACCCTTTGAACTTTCACTCAAATATTTGATGCATTAGATGGCCAAATCAATTAAAAAAACGCTGTCACTAAAGTTTTACTTCAAGAGAGGGACACCAGGTTAATGAAATTATTGGTTGCACGATTGACTACTGTGGGTTCCCTTTTTTTTTTGACAGTACCTAGGTCCAAGTGGTAACCAGGATCTTGGGCCTCCAAAGGATTTTATATTTGTTAGTTGGTGGACTGGGCTTGGTTCATCGTAGCTATATTGGGTTGATTACAAACCAATTTGTGCACGAAAAACATAGGCCCTACAACATATATACATTCATACATACAAACATATACATATTGTAAAATAAATGGCCAAAGAACAATAAAGAATTATAAAAAAAATGTAAGTAAAAGACGTCAGGGATCCTTAGAAAATAAAGTGATACTTCATTATATTGAGTTTTTAGTACATTGGACCCTATTTCACGTTGGGATATGCCACGAAGTTCAAATAAGGTCAAAAGTTACAGATTTGGATAGCTCATTGTAGGCTTCCAAGACTTGTTAGGTTTGAATCCCCTTGAATCTAAGTGTATCCTTAAGCACTTATCATAGGATCTCTCACGATATCTTTCTCTTTCTTTATCTCTCTGAGGTTTACTGAGTCCCTCCAATGCTCTTTTTGCTCTGATTAAGTGTTGCTGAATGAATTTTGCTGATGGCTTGATCCTCCTTTTATAGTACATTCCTAGGGTTTTTAGGTATGCCATTGATTCCCTCCATCTGATGCCCTAGGTACCGGAACCAATGTTGTGTCAACAACATTAGTGGCTGGTCCTTTCCTCATTTTCTCATTATATTATTCTTTTGAGGTTTCCCTCCAAAAAGTTCCCAGCTAACCTTCCTCTTTTGGGGGTCCTGATAGGGTTGACTTTTAATTTCTTTTTCCAAGGCTTCTAGAGAGACTTTTCAGAACCCCTTTTTGGCTGCTTCACCCTTTGTCTTTTTTCTTCAAATAGGTAGATTCCTCCCTGTCAAGTTGAAAGAGCCCCAGTCACCTTCTTTCATGGTTCACCTTCTTACTTTTCCCAAGGTACCAGGTTTCCCTTCATCAGGTGCTGGTTCCTAAGTCATCATCTATTTCCAAAGCTTTTCTTCTAAGTTGTAGGCGGCTGATGCGACATGTCTTCTTCGTTCCTTGTGTTCATGAGCATGCTTCCCTGAGTTGTCCAACTCTCAGCTGATTTTTTCTTGCGCTTCTCAAGGATCCCTTCCCTGGTTCTGGCAGCTCCAAGGCATCTTGGTCTAGTCTCTTTCTGGGCTCTTTAGGAGCTCTTCTTACAAAGGTTGTGCCAAGCTTCCTTTGCTTTTTCTTCCGTCTCTAAGGCCTAGGATTTACCCATTCATGAGCTTGGGTTTTCTTTTACTCATTTTAAATGGGCCTTGGCTCACGGATTGGGCCTTTCTTATCTTTGAGGGCCTATTAGCTTTGAGTTTCAATACTTACAAAATTTTAGACCTCAACAACTACCAAAAAAATAATAATAATAATAATAATAAACTAGAGGACATTAGTGTGATGTTGATTATCAATGTTTCGATGCTTAAATTAGCAATCAGGTTTGCGTTGTTTTGGACAAGAAGAATGGATTTAGTATGTACCTTTTTTTTCTTTTCTTTTTTTTTTTTTTCTTTCAGTATTCTCCTTTTTGAAGATTGTTTTAGGCAGTTACTGATGGAGAACCAATTATTAATGGCAAGTTGTAACCATTGTTATTGATCTCTCATATCCTAATTGGTTCATTTCTCTACTAGTTTCTCATGCTTAGATCATGGGTATCGGTTGTCATCAATTTGGGAACTAATATCGTTATATTGCGGCGGTTCAACCAAGTAGGTGACCTGTTTCTACTAAGTAGGTGATATGGCATTCTTTGTCTTGCATATTTATACCAGTGATTATCTAAACCCAAACCTAATTCATTACTTAGTCAATAATAAGATAATAATCAGGCTCTTTTTTTATTTGAACAGAATGGTTGTCAAAACCCATGAATGAGGGTCTTTTTTTTGGAACACTTAGAAGTTATGCATGTAAAATATCAACTGCTTGATGAGCTTCTTGAAGCACATCAAAGTTCCTTTCCTAGATTCAAACCTAATCAATGTTGATCAATGTGGTAAATCATTGCTAATTGTAACTTTTGTATTTCCATTTCTCCCGCATAAATCATTAGGTAGATATGAGTATTAAAAAAATGTTTAAAATCCAAAGTTACTTCTTTTTAAATTGCTTGTCATTTTTGTCCTTAAAGTTCATCAAGTTTGTTGCCAATCTAATTCTTCTGTCCACTCCTGTTAAAAAGTTATATATTAACACTTTTTAAAATGACGTAATTTTTAAATCTCTCTCTCTCTCTCTCTCTCTCTCTCTCTCTCTCTCTCTCTCTCTTAGAATTAGTATGAGGTGGTAATGGCATAAAGTTCATGGCTCTAAGATTGGCTCACAAAAGCAAGCTTGTACCTTTCACTTGGATTAACCTCCTCATTGCTCACAACTCCAATTAAGTGTCCATTTGAAATCTGCTTATTTTACTGAAACTGAATTTTTTTTTTGGCTGAAAGTACTATAGATAAAGGTAAAAGTTAACTGAAATAGTACAGTAAGACCCATAAATAATACCAAAAAGTGCAATGGGATTCATGAATAGTAGCAAAAATAAGCTAAATAGTAAAATAAATTGGTAAAAATAATCTTTACCAAACGGAAAATAAATGTTGACCCAAACAATAAACCAAACTCATGATTTAGAGAGAGTATCTTAAGAGACTAGCCTTTCAACGTGTGTGACCAGCCCATACATGTAGGATTGAAAAATATTGTGAGACATAAAACAAACCTATGCAAAATGATGTTATTTTAGTAATCAAATAATGAAAAATGTACAGAGCAAAATATGTTGTTTGTGATACTTTATCTCTTTCAATCTCTCTCTTTCTCTTTCAGTTAGTTTGTTATTGTTCTTGTTGTCACTACAAAAAACGCATTTTTTTGCTGCGTATTTTTAGGTTGCATTTACAAAAACGCGGCTATAGAGTGTGTTTGAGCCATGTTTCACACAAACGCAGCTATAGCACCAGAAGTATAGCCATGTGCATTGAACGCAGCCCAAGATCAGCTTTGTAGCCGCGTTTCTTGATGTTTCAGCTGCATTTTGCTAGGTTAGGCTTAAGCCACGTTTTAAAAATGCGACTATAGACCCATCTGAATTTTTTTTTTAACATATGTCCTAAAGCCGCGTTTACATAACACGGCTATAGGTCTATCCTAAAGCCACGTTTAAGAGTCAAATGCGGCCTTAGGCACCCCTGAAGCTGCGTTTATATAAACGCGGCTTCAAGCATGTCTATGCTGCGATTCTGTAAACGCGGCTACAAGACCCAATATAAATGAATAAAAAAAAAAACCCTGGGTTCTTCGAACACCCTAAGCCACTCTCTGCCTAATTTTTACCACAAGAAAAAAAAAATCTCAATCTAAGCCCTTTGAACACCCTAAGCAGTGGTTAGACCCAATCTGCGACCTCCAGCTGTTCACGCCTTTTCTACCACTGATACTATTCATCGACGTCGACAAAGCCCAGTCCTCCATCACCGGCGCTGCCTTGGGTCTCTCCCTTTTTCTCTCCAACTCTCAATCTCACCCAAGACACTCTCACAAGGCCGACTAACAATAACTTTTTAAATTGTTTGTTTTGATTTTTGAAATGTGACTAAAGCCTGTGTTTTTTGTAGTGTGTCTTTCACTTGCATCGACCAAGTCACACTGCACTAAGCACAATAAAACTAACCCTAATGTGACTTGTCAATTGCCCTTCCTAGGTGCAATTCAGTTGGGTTTTTGAGAAACTTACACTATGAAGTATGAACACCTAACTTTGAATTTGAAAATTGGAAACTTTAAGAGTTAAAATACAATATGTCTGCAACAAATTTTATTACATAAGTTTAACAAACTGATTTGTTAACATGTATACACAAAATAAAATGTAGATATAAAATTTATTTGTTATCTTGCTGATGTGATAAAAATCGCATCATTACATCAATTTGAAAGAATTTATTCAATTAAATTGATAATATTTTCTATTTAAGAATGACTTAGTGGGATCACGATGACAACAATGCTTAGAAGTCAAGAATAATTGTTGTGGATTCTAGAATTAAACATTTTCTCTAGGGTTATGATTGTTTTACAATGAACAGTATTCATACTCTTTCCTATCTTATGTAAAATGTAATTGATGGGATAGCAAAAATTACCATCTCTTGTTTGTCCATAGGGGTCGTCCGTGAGCCAAAGGCCAAATATTCAGGTAGGTCGTCTATGGACAAAGAAATCATCCATAGGCAAAGCGCACGGACGACCACATGACAGGAAAATTTTCTAATATGGATCTACTCACGTGTCTTGAGGATTTGAACCATGGAATTCTGGAGCTAGAACCGAACCCATATTCATTGCCACAAATTCCTCATAAATGCTCAACTTCTTTCAGCGGTTGAAACTTCTATAACCGTTAAGGAAGTTATGTTAGAACTTACTAATTTTCACAAATCCTGGGGAAGTTACTAAATCAATAACCGCTCCAAAGTTCTCTATATAAAGACCGGCCTGTATCAAATCAAATGGAGGTTTTTTCCAAGATTACTCTTCTAAAGTTAGAACTCTATTTTTTAGAGAGAAACTAATTTAGGCATCGAAGGGAACTTGGTCGGTCCACCCTGGTCGCCTTTTGATAGTGTGTTCATCTTTACAGGCCTTCGTAACAACCATTAGCCCATTGAAGCCGGAGCATTCAGCCTACTGATTCTGTGTAGCATCAGTTGGCACTGTCTGTGGGGAAGAAGAGATTTGTGTTTTGCAAATTGATCTTTCTTAGACAAAAGGCTGTATGGTTCAGACAAAATCAAAGGCCATAAGCCCAGGCCATCAGGAGAGCATGGATGCTTCGAGCAATCCCAATCGCGATTGACAATCAGCACCTATCATGCAACCGCCTTCCATCCAACACATACAATTCATGACAGCTGCCTTAGCGGAGTTAACTCGTCAGGAACAAGAGTTGAACAGGGAGATTGGTCTAAGAAGGCAACGTCATGAAAGACATGCGGAAGAGCAATCCCAAAGTCAAGAAGACAGAGGAGAAAACGCTGGACCTGAGAACCAATTGAGGGGCACTGCTCCTTGGAGGGTGCCACATTTGGAGAGGGAGATGGATTAAATGAGGAAGGCTAGAGACGAAATAAGGGAGAACATGAGAAGGACGAATCCGGTGGACGACCTAGTTCACTGAACAGACTCTCCTTTCACGGCTTCCATCAATAGTCACCCCTTGCCTCTAAAGTTCAAAATGCCTTCCTTGGACTCGTATGATGGAACGCATGACCCATGTGATCACATTACAACGTTCAAAACCACAATGCATCTTCAAGGGGTTCCAGATGAGATTATGTGTAGGGCCTTCCCTACAACCCTTAAAGAATCAGCGCGAGTATGGTTTAGCAAATTACCTCCCAATACGGTGAGCTCTTTCGAAGAGTTAAGTAAGCTATTTGTCAACAATTTTATTGGGGGGACAAAGACACAAGCGCTCCTCGTCTAGCCTGTTGACCATAGAGCAAGGTAAAAATGAAAGTTTGCGGTCTTTTATTACCCGTTTTAATAGAAAAGCCCTCACAGTAGATGAAATGTACGATAAGCTGTTATTGGCTGCCTTCCATAATGGATTCAATTCAAATTTGTTCATCCATAAACTCTATGAGCATGAACCTCAAACCATGGCTGAACTCGTTCATTCAGTCCAGAATTTCATGAATGTAGAAGATGCAATTATAGCCAAGAAGAGAAAAAAAGCAGAACGTATGGATTCAGACCCCCCCTCGTCATCCTAAACAGGGCTCTCGTCCAAAGAAGGCTCGGACAGGAGAGAAGAAAGAGCAAGATAATAGAAAGACAGGCTCATCCTCATGAAGAAGTCAGAACTACACACCCTTAAATACCCCACTTGATCAAGTACTCATGGAAATCAAGGATGATCCTTCCTTGAAGTGGTCGGAGAAGATGAAGAGGGATCCCAACAAGCGCAATAAGAATAAATTTTGTCACTTCTATAGGGATCATGGGCATGACACGGACGAGTGTTATGACTTGAAGCAGTAGATAGAGAATCTCATTAGACAAGGAAAATTAAGGCATTTCGTTGGAAGGAATCATAAAGATGAGAAGTTGAAGGGAAAGATGAAAGAATCATCACAGACCCCATTTGGAGAAATAAGAGTTATTATAGGAGGAACTTCAATAGGACAGTCTTCCAAGTCAAAGAAGACATATCTTAAAGTAGTGCAAAACATCCAACTCTCTGGACGGTCTCCAAGGATGAGGGGGATAGACGAGCCAACCATTTCATTCACCGACAAAGAAGCTGAAAGAATCCATCACCCATATGACGATGCAATTGTCATTACTCTACTCATTGCAGATTATACAACCAGGAAAGTGTTGGTAGATAATGGAAGTTCAGCAGACATATTGTATTACCTCGCCTTCCAGCAGATAAGGCTAGGACGAGATAATCTTCGTCCAGTATGCTCACCATTAATAGGATTTGAAGGAATGAAGGTGCAACCTGGTGGCACCATTACTTTACCTGTAATGGTGGGATCATACCCACAACAGATAACCAAGGAAGTGAATTTCCTCGTGGTGGATTGTTCATTCTCATACAATGCCTTCATTGGAAGACCAACTTTAAATAGCTAGAAGGCAGTAACATCTACCTACCACCTATCAATCAAATTCCCTACAGATTACGGAATATGACAAGTACAAAGGAGATCAATTAGCAGCAAGAAAGTGTTATTTAGCCATGTTGGCCATGGAAGAGCACGTGCAGACAATGAGCATTGAGGAGAGAAGGTTTGTTGCAGAGCCCACCAAAGTACTGCAGGACATTCCTTTGGAAGAAGGTAATCTTGAAAAGTTTACCAGAATTGGAATGAGTATGAAGGAAAAGACGAAGCAATACCTAATTCAGTTCTTTACGAGGAGTATTGACGTCTTTGCATGGAGTCATAAAGATATGCCAGGGATTGATCCAAGTGTTATTACCCATAGGTTGAATGTGCACCCATTTTCTAAGCGTGTTCGTCAGAAGAAAAGGGTATTCACTCCTGAACGAGACAATGCTATCAAGGACAAGGTTCAGGAGTTAACCACGACACAATTCATTCGGGAAGTTTACTACCCGGATTGGTTAGCAAATATGATGATGGTTAAAAAAGCGAATGGCAAATGGAGGATGTGCGTAGATTTCACTGACTTGAACAAAGCTTGCCCTAAGGATAGTTATCCTTTACCACGCATTGATCAGTTGGTGGATTCCACAACCGGTCATCAATTGCTAAGCTTCATGGATGCATTCTCAGAAATAATCAGATAAAAATAGACGAGATAGACTAAGAGAAGACCTCCTTTGTTACCAGTCAAGGTCTGTTCTATTATAAGGTGATGCCCTTTGGTCTGAAGAACGCAGGGACAACTTATCAAAGGTTGGTTAATTATATGTTCCATCCACAGATAGGACAGAATGTGGAAGTGTACATTAACGACATGCTTGTAAAGAGCTTAGACGAGGGAAGACACTTAGACGACCTTCAGGAAACCTTTGAAACACTTAGACAATACAAAATGAAGCTGAATCCAAGTAAATGTGCATTCGGAGTGTCATCAGGAAAGTTTATAGGGTTCATGGTTTCACAGAGAGGAATTGAAACGAATCCAAATAAGATCCAAGCCATATTAAACATGGAACCACCTAAAAATATCAAGGAAGTCCAGTCCCTCACAGGACAAGTTGCAGCTTTGAACAGGTTTGTATCAAAAGCCACTGACAAATGTTTACCCTTCTTCAAAGTCCTCAAGAAGACGTTCGAATAGACGGACGAATGTCAAAAGGCCTTCCAAGATCTTAAAGACTATCTTACCACAACTCCATTACTAAGTCCGTCCGTGTTGGGAGAAGAATTGTATTTGTGCTTGGCAGTGTCCCCACATGCCGTGAGTTCAGCTTTAATCAGGGAAGAAGGGAAGGTACAAAAGCTTGTGTATTACACAAGCCGAGCACTTAGAAGAGTGGAAGGACGTTACTCGCTGATAGAGAAATTAGCTTTTGCTCTAATAACAACTTCCAGAAAGTTGAGGCATTACTTCCAAGCTCATGTTATCAACGTCATGATGAACCATCCGCTTAAGAAGGCGATAAACAAGTTGGAAGTTGCAGGACGACTGATCTAGTGGGTAGTGAATTTGACATCAAGTACCAACTAAGAAATGCAGTAAAGGCTTAAGCCTTAGTAGATTTCATTGCAGAATTCACTCCAAGTTATGAGGACTTAGATGGAATGGAAGATAGTAAAAAGTGGGTTATCCATGTGGACGGATCGTCTACAATACATGCAAGAGGGATAGAAGTCCTCCTACAATCACCAGAAGGAGATAAGTTGAAGCATAAGATTCGTTTGCAATACCAAACAACTAATAATGAAGTTGAGTATGAAGCCCTTCTTAAAGGGCTAAAGCTGGCTAAGTCTGTGGGAACAGAGTCAATACTCGTCATGGAAGACTCTTAGTTGGTCATAGACCAAGTGAATGGGACATATGAAGCCAAGGAAGACCGAATGAAGAAATACCTAAATAAGGTGGTACGCCTTGTGAAGAAGTTCAAAGAAGCTAATTTCGTTCAAATCCCAAGGGAAGAGAACGTGGAAGCAGGTACTCTGGCGAAGGAAGCCTTAGCGAATGAAGCGATGGACAAGTTGGATGAAATTCAGTATATGCTAAGCATAGACCTTCCAGAAATATTGCAGATAGAAGGTAAAGAAAATTAGATGACCCCGATAGTGTCGTACCTAAAGGATGGAAGGCTTCTAGATGGGAAGGACGAAGCCCAAAAGTTCAGGGTTAGATCAGCCAGGTACATCCTTATGGACGAAGTGCTATACAAAAGAGGTTTCTCCCAGACTTATCTAAGATGTTTAGATCCAGATGAGGCGAATTATGTATTAAGGAAAGTTCATGAAAAAGCATATGGTAACCACTCAGGAGCCAGGTCACTCGTCCACAAAGTCGTCCGTGGAGGATACTATTGGCCTACTATCCAAGTTGATGCTAAGGCATATATTAAGGTTTGTGATCAAAGTCAACATTTCAGTAACGTTCCTAGACAGCTGTCGGAGTATCTTACCCTAATGATGGCCCCCTTGGCCTTTTGCACAATAGGGTTTGGATATATTAGGCCCCTTTCCAACTAAAATCAGACAGATGAAGTTTTTGGTGATGGGGATAGATTATTTCACTAAGTGGGTTGAAGTTGAACCCTTGGCAAAAATTACACAACAAAATGTCAAAAACTTCGTTTCGAAAAGCATTGTATGCAGATTTGGAGTACCAAGAGTACTAATGTCTGACAATAGATGACAGTTCGACAACACACCCTTCAGAAAATTTTGTAAACAACTTGAAATCAAGAATCACTATTCCTCATCCTCCCACCCACAAGCCAATGGACAAGCACAAGTAGCAAACTGATCCTTATTGAAAGTTATCAAGACTCGGCTTGAAGGGGCAAAGGGAGTATGGCCGGATGAATTACCAGGTGTTTTGTGGGCTTACAGAACAACAGTGAAGACCCCCACAGGGGAAACTCCTTTCAAACTAGCTTATGAGAGTATACCTGTAGAAGAAAACAAAGAATAGCTTTGTCTTAACCTCAATCTTATAGACAAGGTAAGGATGGACACGGAGTAGAGAACAGCGAGGTACAAAAATCTTATGGCAAAGCCATATGATGCCATGGTGAAACCCAGGCGCTTCAACATTAGGAATCTTGTCCTAAAAAGGGTTTCTTTGGCCACCAAAAACCAAGCCCACAGGAAGTTGGGACCAAATTGGGAAGGACCTTATAGGGTTATTAACTGCAAGAGGCAAGGATCCTACTACTTGGAAGCCCTAGATGGACGGAAGCTAGAACACCCTTGGAATGTTGAACACCTAAGAAGATACTATCAATAAAGTGTGACCATGGATGAACATTGCAATAAGACGAACGCTATGGACGTTTGAAGTAATTTGTTGCTTGCAGTGTTATTTTCTTGTATTTGCTTATAACTACTACTATGTGTTTTAGATGTATAAGTATTTTGTGTCACTCATGGACGAATTCGTGTTGTATAAGTATTTTTAATTCCCTAAAGGTACTAGCTTTGAAGCATGTGCCGTGCCTATGGATGAATGTTTACATAGTATGGATTTCCAAATATATATATGATGTATTTCCAAGTATATGTATGATTGTATGGAAATCCTTCATTTTAGTGATTTCATTCAAAATAATCCACAAAAAGCAAATAGCCAAAGACGAATAAAATCATTGGACGCAAGGATGTACAATCTATAAGCTTTCCTCAAAATAAGGATAAAATGAGAAAAATAAACCTAAGGTATATCCGTCTAAGAGTAAGACAAGATAAAACCAAAGGTATACCCGTCTAAGCTTAAGACGAGATAAAACCAAAGGCATAATCGTCTACACCATGGACGAATAATGAACGTGTAAAAACACTACAAGCCCATAGATGAATCTAACCAGCCTAACAATCCAGTACATGGACGAGCATTTGCTAGGAACAATTTCGCTAAGGACGAGCAAATGATCGTCCCAAGTTTGAATAAAACAAATAAAGCTAGCGAAAAGACATGTCATTCATGGATGAGCTGTACTTAAATGGCGAACATGAAGGATTCATTTTATTCTATTTTGGCGATGCGAGGAGAAATTCGTCCATATGCTCAAAACGAGATAAAATGTTTTCCTAAATGGACGAACCACACAACCATGAAAATGATATGGACGATATTAATAAAGTATGTCCATAAAGTTTTAAACGTATTCAAACATAATAGAAGGTGAAAATGGAAAACATTCATTCATTCAAAGAATTCAAAGAAAGGTGGACGACCAACGTCCAAAAACTCTTAAAGTTATGTAAAGACAAATATAACTAATCGTATATAAATATACTCGGACGAGATGATTGTAATTGGATAAATTTGAAAAAAAAAAGAAAAAAAAAAAGAAAAAAGAGCAAAGCCCAAAACAACGGGCACCTTTAATAAGATGGAATGATAAAATAACATCAGTTGGATAAACCACTTGGGGCACTGCCTCTAGACTTGGGATTGTCCTAGGTTAGTTCATTATTAGCATCGTTTATCACGTTGACATCTTCAGAACTCATTTGAAGCAGGGAGCTTTCTGTGGCAAAGGGAATCTTAAAGGAGTCAAAGTCCAAGTTAGGGAAAACATCCTTGGCATCAGCACGGAAGTTCTTATAGCCAGCTGCATAGTGGCTGTCTAGACGATTCTTGTACTTGTCAGACTTCTTAAAAGCTGCAACGGCTTCCTCACGTGCTTTCTCCAAGGACGAAGTAAATTCGAAAATTTTTCCCTCCAAATAAGCAATGCGAGTGTCTTTCCCAATGGCATCTGCTTTAGGTTCCTCCACCTCGTTCTTCAACTTCGTCTCACTCCCTTGCAAGCGATTGAGATCCTCAATCAACCTAATCACCTTCCCTTTTTTTCAATAAAACCTCAGTGTTCAGCTCCTTAGTCTTCTCCTTAGCCCGTCTTGGCTTCCTCACAGAGTTCCTTGGCCTGGCAAGTCACTGTGTAAAACTTAGACATGACCTGCGCATGGACGAAGAAAAGTTAGAAATTTTATTCAAAACTTGAGGATAAATAAAGACAAGTAAAATTTGCATACCTTGAAGAGGTCATGAATGGCGAAACGTTCAAAGTCCTTTACTGACATGTTGTAACACGAGTTTACCTCGTTGTCAGAAATAATTCCTTTGAACGTCCTCCAAGCATAACTCTCGTCCAACACCAGGTTAAGAGAACGCTTGGATGACTCAGAAGGATGAGGCTTGCGAGGAGTCTTAGTCGGAGGGAGAGTAGGATCAGCTTGGACGGGTTCTATGTTGACCACAGTGTCGTCCAGGTCTACCGTCGGAGGTGTAAACTTGGGAACCTTAGGAAGAGAAGTCTTACTAGGATTTTGCTTCTTAGAACCTTGACGACTTGGAAGGTTGTCAAGGTCCACTGAACTTTATATGGATTTAGACTTCCTCTTCCCTACTTGGGCAGCAGTCCTCTGGACGACTGGAGGTGCAGTGGCATCCTCGTCCCCACTAGTTATGTTTTTTTCCTTGTTTTCCCTCATCGTAGTCATTCCTGCGATGAAGAAAGTCAAGTTAAAAAAAGAAAAATTAAAAGAAAGAAAAAAGTAAGAAAGGAGGAATGGACAATACTTTCATCAACGAGTAGTTTCCTTGTGGCCGAGGTTCTCAGTAGGTACTGGGCCAAGACCCCATGCAGCTAGAGGACTAAGAGTCACTAGATCATGAAAGGTTCTCCCAGGGAAGGCACGAACTTGATCAATTCAATCCAAATAAAATTTGTCCAAGCGTGGACGAACAACAACTGCATCAATAAAGAAAAATGGTTAGACAACCGAAAGTTAGAAAATATAAAAAAAAGAAGGGTAAAATAAAATGGAAATGAGACATACCCTCAAGACGAAGGCGACCTAGAGGGCTGGTAAAAGGTGGGAAGTGGGCATTACCCACATCAACTGGGTCCCTAGCCCAATTTCCAAAAATAATAAAAAATTCTGTTTTCTAGAGTCTATCAGATGAGCTACGGCCCTTTATTAAACTATAGTGAGAGCCTCTAGACGAGAACTGGTAAAAACCAGCAGACTTCTTTATCTCTGAAGGCTTATAATAGTAGAGGAATTCGTCCACTGTAATAGGACAATCCCCTTCCAATGCCTTACCCCATAGCACTTGCATGACAACTACCGTCCTCCATCCATTGGGGTTGAGTTGGTTAGGTCTAATACCTAACCATGGAGAAGACCTCTACAAAAAGAATTTAGGAGAAACCTAAGGCTAGCTAAAAGGTAAGACGTATGTACTCCCAAACTAGAAGAAGGAGAACAACATCATTTTCCTTCCTTGGGTAGACGAGGTTTGAACTTCCTAGGGATCTGCTATCTATTTACAAGGGTTTTCAATTTAAAGGCATCTAGGGTGGACGCAACCTTAAGGGCACAGCTGTTTATCACATTCTCCTCTTCCTCCTCCTCCTCCTCCTCTTCCTCATCTTGAGAAGAGCTAGGTGGCTCTCTAGACGAGCTAGTCCCAACTCCAGAGGCCATCCTGCGTTGCATCTCTTGGAATTCCTCTAAGGGAATACCAGGAACCCCAGACGAATAATGCTCGTCCGAGGAACTACTACTATAGCTCGTATTACCCTCACCACTCTCATAACTCCTAGAAAAAACGTCCTGATACTAGTCTATCTCTCTCTCTAAATTACTACTAGACGAAGACATGACTAAAATAAAGAAGGATTAAGACGAAACCTAAAAGGGAAAAGGAAATACCTGACAGAACTAGGACGAGGGCTAGACGAGGCTCTTAAACGAGATGGCAGAGGGGAGATTATGAGAAAGGTGAAGAGCAAGAAAGAGAATGTACCTATTTATAGGGCCCAGAAGCAAGGTCAACAAAGCAATGCCAGCCATCAAGAAAGCGACACGTGGCAGTTCCTTTGAAAAATGCAATCAAAGCAAAATTAAATCCCACGAAAGTGTGAATTAAATCCCAACAATGTCCTTAAACGACCCCTGGACAAGGGGACAACTGATGGGATAGCAAAATTATCATCTCTTGTTCGTCCATAAGGGTCGTCCGTGAGCCAAAGGCCAAATATTCAGGTAGGTCGTCTATGGACAAAGAAATCGTCCATAGACAAAGCGCACGGACGACCACATGACAAAAAAATTTTCTAGTATGGATCTACTCACGTGTCTTGAGGATTTGAACCACAGAATTCTAGAGCGAGAATCAAACCCATATTCATCGCCACAAATGCTCAACCTCCTACAGCGGTTGAAACTTCTATAGTCGTTGAGGAAGTTATGTCAGAACTCATTAATTTTCACAAATCCTGGGGAAGTTACTAAATCAATAACCACTCCAAGGTTCTCTATATAAAGACCGACTTATATCAAATCAAATGGAGGTTTTTTTCAAGATTACTCTTCTAAAGTTAGAACTGTATTTTTTAGAGAGAAACTAATTTAGATATCGGAGGGCACTTGGCCGGTCCACCCCAATCGCCTTTTGATAGTGTGTTCATCTTTGCAGATCTTCGCAACAGCCATTAGCCCATTAAAACCGGAACATTCAGCCTACTACTTCAATGCAGCATCAGTAATTATCTAATGCAAAAACAAAAACATTGCGTAGAATATTTCTTATTCCAGATTGTGAAATAATAATTAGTGTTATAAATGATTTTTGGTATGCACATAATTTTTTTTTGATACAGCACATAAATTTTTTTAATTATTAAAAGATGGTATGATATTTATTGTTTAAACACTTTCTGAATTATTATTAAAATAATATAATTATCATTTTTTACTTTTGTCTATCATTTTTTTAATGCATTTTTGAATTGAATTTCACTTAGATAAGTATTAGATAATGATCTCTCTTATTATTATGTTTAGTTATTTAACTTAAACCAAAGAAAGATACATAATTTTCATTTATCATTCCTTCTTATTTTCGCCTTAATTTTTTTTTTTTTTTAATCCTGAAAAAAGAAAAGAGTAAGATATCAATATTCTTTTCTTATCTCCTTAACTTTAAAACATTCTTCTATCATTTCAGTCAAAAAAATTTTTTTGAAACATTCAAAAAGAAGAGAGAGAGATAGACTTGAGAGGTTGCTTAGATATTTTTTCTTCTTATATCTTTTTGTTTGACTACCATTCTTTTTCTCTTTTATTTTTGAGGTGGTGGTTAAGGGTGCCCGGGGATATGAATTGAGAGGTTTGCTCATTGAGATAACAATTAATTTAGTACTACTACTTAGGCTAGGTCTTTACTAAGAAGTTTTTGTGCTTTGATTCTTAAAACCCAAAGAAGAAAGTCATTTTCAGTATTAAGCTATGTTTTTTCCTCTAAATGCCGCTAGCAGTTTAGAGTTAGCGTGTTATGGTATGTTTGTGCGTTAAAAAAAAAAAAAAATTTATTTTTTTCAACCTTCGTTTTACTTGCACGGCATTCTTTGTACAACATGACAAAAACCCCCGAAAGTCTCCTAAATCAAACAAACAAAACCCAAAGAAAAAACGAGAGGAAATTATTTACAACACACCCACCCTTGTTCAACACGAACACCATTCATGCTCATGCAATGCACCTCATGGAATACATGAGCACCGCAGAGTCCACCGAGGGTGTACCGTAGGCTCTACGATGATCGCTCTCTAACCCATACTCCATCATCGGACGGTGCTCCAGCTCTTCATCATGATCAAACACAAATTCTGGTATCTCAAACTCAATCTCGTTTCTCCTCACATGGTCCCACAGAAACTCGACCCTGTTTACGTATTGAAGCTTCCTGTACATCCTGTGTTTTTGCACAGGACTCAAAGTCAAAACTATTCATTGAACCGTTCAGCACGCTAAAGCTAAATACTTTCCACGCCAACCCTTAATTAAATAACTAAAAACAAAACCAAAACGCGTGCGTGGATATGGAAACATAATTATCAACGCACAGCATTCAAAAGCCTAGCAAAGCAAAAAGCTTTTTTTTTTCTTTTTTTTTTGTCAGTGACATGAAAAGAATAATAATGGGCCATATGGGTTAATGACTTTAGAAGAGAATCTTTTATTCTTACCCGCCAGTGAAAATGACACGACCAAGAGTGGCAAGGAAGAGACGGGACTGTAGACCTGGGTGTACAAAGTAAACCGCCTCGAGATTATCTCTAACGTTGATCGGAATAGCATCGTATATTGATCGTAGGGTCGAGGTTCCAGGGAAGTTTTCGTTTCCTTGTACACCCGTGTTCACATACACCACTGAGAATGGCTTGTCCTTTAAGTTAGCGAAAATTTTCTCCTCCAAATACTTGTTCAAGACCTCAGTACTTACTAGCCGAGCTGAAATAAAATCACAAAGGGAACACAATCAAGAAACCTAATCGGAGGTCCGTTTGTTTAGATGTTTGGGGAGTTTAAAAGAGCGAGTTTTGTAATCACAACTCTCCATAACTAACTTTTACACAGTTTTCAGCTTATAGAAACACATGCACTCTAAAAAAAAAGTAATTCTAATTCAGGCAAAGAACCCAATTGACGACGAGGTTTCTTATTACCTGGGAAGAGCTTTCCGATTATGCAAAGGACCTTACGGCCACGTTTATCTCGACCATGGATCTTGAAAACTTGGAGCTTATCGATAAGGTGTTCTTGATCAGATGGGGAGAGTTTTAATGGAGAAGTCATGGTTGAAAGGCTTTAGAGGTAGAGAGAGATTAAAAGCTAATTAAGGAGGAGTTGGCGGTGTGTGTGGTTTTGAGAGGGAATGCGACGTTGACAGGAGTTTTAAACGGGTGAGAGTTTATATACATCCGTGGGTTCGAAAGGAGTGGCTTGTGGCTTAACCAATTGAGCTTTTGGTGATGATATATAGGGAGCATATTCTCAAGCATCTACCGTTTTGGATTAAACAACTCGGTGCTACTGGTATCGTTACACTGACACCTGTGGGTCCACTTAACATTTTGTTTGGAATCTTCAATATTGATCTGGACCGTCTAATCTGTGAGTCTTAATTTCTACATCAACCTAACCAAACGATTATCTCCAAAAAAAAAAAAAAAAACCTAACCAAACGATCCAAACTCATTGATTTCACTGAAAATGAGTTTGAACATTGAATCATTAATCTAATTAGTGAGCCGAGTTAGGATTGTTTTCTTAACTAATTGATAAGCGAAGTGTATTTTGGGGGTTTGGTTTGGCAAGGAAGTCAATGAGGGGAAAATCAATTAGTTTAGAGAAATAATGTGTGCATAGGATGTGTAGGCATCGATTTTTTTTTCCCCAGTAGAAACTTGAAATGAAAAGAATCTTTTTTCCACGGAAAGAGACATAGATTGAAGTTAAATTCATTTTTGTGTTTAGTCTGTTCTGATGTGTTTATGTCACCGCTCTTGTTGCTAGTTGTTTAGGTGTGGTGTGTAATTTGGTGTTGTCATAGTAGATGTTGCTGTTGCTTGTTAGCCTTTGCTTGGGGCTTTTGTGGTTGTAATTTCTAGCAGTTTGGCGTGTTAAAATCTCTCGTAGTTGAGGCTTTTTTTATTTTTGTTTTGGGTCTAAAAGTCTAATGTAAATTACAGTATGTAATGGATAATTAGAGTTGAGGTGTCCTGTTCAATCAGGGAAAGGACTGAGAAGGTTCAATTAATTAACTAATTGTAAGTTTCTAACTTTATGAGCAATTATTCAAAAAATTTAAAAAAAAATGATGGATAATGGGTTTGTCACAATCAGTCAAAGTTGATCCAACAACGCAAACATATTGCCATTTAGATGGCCATACTGTTTCATGCTTAAACAGGCATTACCATTACGTTGGAGGTAGCGTCAAAATGATGGGAAAGACCTGGACCATCCGTAGAAAACGTTGCTCATACAACAAATATAATAATAGATAGGCTAAATGCTCACTGGTGGCGCAGGATTAAAGTTTTTATGAAGAGAACGATAAGATGTTTTAATTATATTGTTGAATAATATGATGGTGTGAGCTGTGATGTGACCCTTTCAATTACAAGGAAACAAAGTGTAACTGGACCAGCATTGTTTTGAAGTCTTCAAGAGCTTGATTGAGAAAAAGGTTAATATCAGATGGATTTAATTAATGATTAATCACCACCAATGTGTGTAATTTCGAAAAAAATCATCGCATAATTCGGGGCATTCCGAGAATCGAACTCGGGACCTCTCGCACCCAAAGCGAGAATCATACCACTAGACCAAATGCCCTGCTGCGAGCTTCCATTGATTTTAAATATACCTGACAACAATTAGATGGGCTGTTCATATACAGCGTCTGTTGCGAAAAGACATGAGCTGATGGGGAAACGAGCAAATCTGAAGATGTCTTGGGGGAGCAAAAATACCCTGACTGCTCTCATTCCAAAGCAACATCATTGTGGTCTGTACAGGCAGAATTTTATTGATAGCCAAGGCACGTTAATAACATTCTTGGATTCTTCTTTTTGGAGGTAATGAGATGGAAAATTCTTGCCTGTTAGAGCATTTATATCAGCTCGTACAAAAATTTTTACATTTTATACCTCTAAAACCTACTTTTTCTATTTTACACGTTCAATTTTACAAGACACCCACATCAGTTTATCTATTCTACACCTTCTTTTATTTAAATAATATTTTTCACACATTTTTTTATTATTCACACCTACCCCACCCCCACCAACTTTAATACACGCATTCTGATCTTTTATCTCTTTCTTTTTCTTTCTCACTTTCTTCTTTTTCTCTATACCTTCTCCCTGCGTCTGCCTTCTCCATTTTTTCTCAGCGCCTCGTCTTTCCTCTTCTACACTTTTTCTTCTTCTTTTCCATTTTTTCTTTTTCTTTCTTTTTCTTTTCCTTCTCCGTCTTTCTTCGTCTCTATCCATTTTTTGTTGCTCTCTCTCTCTCTATACCCATTTCTAAGCACAGATCAACCCTCCCCTAGCTCGGTCAAGCACCGGTCGTTCCGTTCAAGCACCGATCGTTCCGATTCAAGCTCCGATCGTTCCATTCAAGCACCAATCGTTTCGATTCAAGCTCCGATCGTTCCATTCAAGCACCGATCGTTCCGATTCAAGCTCCACCGATCGTTCCGATTCAAGCTCCGATCGTTCCATTCAAGCACCGATCGTTCTGATTCAAGCTCCGATCGTTCCATTCAAGCACCGATCGTTCCGATTCAAGCTCCGATCGTTCCATTCAAGCGCCGATCGTTCCGATGCAAGTTCCGATCGTTCCAATGCAAGCTCTGATCTGTCTTTGTTGGTTTGTTTGTCTGGGTTGGTTTTTCCGTCTGGGTTTGGTGGTTGGTTAATTATTTTCCTCTTTCTGGCGCGCTGGTCGTTGGTTTGGGAAGAGAGGGAGGGAGTCTGAGAGAAGAGAGAGAAAAAAATATAAAAAAAGTTTTACACGTGAACAGTAACCGTGGATATATCCACGGTTACTGTTCATAAGTGCATTTTTTACAAGTTTTTGCACCCACTGATGTGGGTGCTTTTTTTGCTCATATCGTGTAAATTTGGTCTCTTTTTGCATTTTGGACGAGCTGATACAAATGCTCTTACAAATATTTATAAAGATGTGTTTAGATGGTAATATTTGGATTAGAATTTAGATTTGAATTTGAATTTGAAATTCATTGATTTATAGTGTGTTTGGATATTGTTTATTTTGTTGAAAATTGAAAACATTGTAACAAAATAATTTTTAAATGTGTAAATAGTGCTATGAGACTTATTTTTAGTGAAAGTTTTGTTGAAAAAAGAGGTTTGTAGGTTTTGTGAAAAGTGCACAAGATCCACTGAAAAAGCATAAAAGCCACAGAAATGCACTTCTAAAAAAAACACAGACGCAGTTTTAGCACTATCCAAACGGATACTTAAAATGCCTTAATTTGAAATTCCTTGATTTTGAAATTTTTTGTTTGGATCTTTTTAAACAATTAAGAATTTAAAATTCATCATTTGAAATTTCATCATTTGGATACGTAAATTTGGATTTTAGATTTAAGCTGCGTTTGATTTAATATAAATCGAATTTCGAGTGTAAAATATATGTAAGGGAAAATAAATTCTCGTAAGGAAATTAAAATCCGAGCGTTTGGATGTGCAATGGAAAATAGTTCGAAAAACAATTTTCAGTGTTTGGTAACATTTTGAAAATAGTCAAAATACTATTTTTCCTACAAATTTTTCACATTTTCTCAGCTTTCAAACAAATTTTATATCACAAAATCCACCACCACCCAAATCTAGACCCAATCAAATCAAGAAACTTGGTTGAAATCGGGTCAAGGGGGGGTTGATCTAGAGGGCAGCGGCAATGAGATCAAGAGAGGTGGAGGAGACGAGCTACACAGTGGCGGCGAAGCGAACGAGATGGTTAAATCGGGGTGGGTTTAGCTGG
Organism: Lithocarpus polystachyus; assembly: GCA_033629205.1. NCBI lineage: Eukaryota > Viridiplantae > Streptophyta > Magnoliopsida > Fagales > Fagaceae > Lithocarpus > Lithocarpus polystachyus. The sequence goes on along the minus strand of CM066163.1, from coordinate 14,924,763 downwards.
GTTCATCAGGGACAAATCAGCGGTTGGGTTCATCGGGGAAATGCAGTGATTGGAGATGGATTTGAGCATGACGGAGGAGCTAAGACGGCGCGATGAGGAGAAGAAAAGCCAAGGAAGACAAGGAAATAGTATTGACCGGCGCATGGAGGGGAATGAACGGCGCGATCTGACTGGCGATGGGTTTGTGTGGATCGGAGATTGGACCAACTTACCGCTGCTTTCTTTCTCTTTCTCTATTTTCAGTCTGTAAAATGAGATTTGAAGGTAAAATAACTATGGAATTGGTTTTACAGAGTTAGGGCCTCTATTTTACGGTCAACTGAAATTTATTTTCAGTTTGACCAAATTTTCATGCGTACCCAAACACCCTCAAGGGTGTAAAATATTTTTTGGATTTCCTTTACAACCGAAACAAACGCAGCCTTAAGATCAATAAAATATATTTTTTAATTATTATCTTTCTTAATCATTTTACATTTTAATTTTAAATATATAAGGTAATATTAATAATCCAATTGACAAGATGATGATTAAAAATTTTTAGTTATAGCCAACTAAAAAAATATATTGTCAACTGTTGACAACTAAAATGTTTTATATCAACTAGAGAGGACACCCAAATGCATAGGTTTTTTTTTTTCCACAACATTCAAAATCACAAACTAAAAAATTGAATTTTTTTTTCCATTTAGCTTTATTTTTATAATATTTTAGTTAGTTGTCTAGTTTGCAAATTATTCAGCAAACTAGCATCCCGAGGGTCTAAAACTCGAGTTCCAAGATAGAAATCAAGTTTTTAAAACTTGAGTTGTAAGTTGTGGGTGTAGACGTGAAAAACAATTCACGTGGAACTCAAGTTTTTAAGACTCAAGTTCCACTGTTTACTGCTTCTTCTTCCCTTGTTCTTCTTTCCTTCATCTTCGTTCTCCAAATCTGTGATTTTTCTTTGCTGGATCTGCGTTCTCCAGGCCGTGATTCTTCTTCGCTGGATCTGCGTTCTTCATCTTCTTCCCATTTTTGGTTCTTCATTGACAGTACATCACATCCACAGATCTAGTACTTCTGCTTCTTCTTCCCATTTCTGGTTCTTCATCTTCATCGCCTTCTTCGTTCATCATCTTCTTGGGAACTTGAGTCTTTAAGACTTGAGTTCCATGTGGAAAAAACTTGTCTATCTCAGCAATTAGAACTCAAGTCTTTGAGACTCGATTTTTCCACTGAACTCGAGCCTCTGACGCTCAAGATGTTATTTTCCCCATTTCTTCCCAGTTCTTGCTAATTAACTATATAATGGGGGCAAACTCTTGTTATTCTGCAAATTGCCTTTAAAAAATTATTCTAAAGTTATTAACAACTAAAAAGTTACATATCAAGAGAGACAGATATAAGTTTATATAAGAATTTGGATTTGGGCCCTCTTAAATCCAAATCCAAATCCAAATTCATATCATCCAAACAGACCATAAGTGAATTTGGATATTAAAAGTAGATGTAGAACTTTTCTCACATAAATTGAGCTATAAGTTTATATAAGAATTAATAAAAATTTATTAACTCAATAATAATAAAAATGAACAAGTTTATATAATATTAGTCTTTAAAAACAATTTAGAAAAATTTTTTTTTTCTTAGTTGTTGAAATAGAGATACATTTCTTATGAGGTGTGATTGAGAAATTGTAAAAGACAAGTTGAAGAGGACTGGCAAGAAAAAAGGCCAATGTTCAAGAAGTATGAAGAATAAATTAAGGCAAATTTGTCTTAGTGATCGTTGAGATTCAGATGAACTTGCATTTGCATTTTTTTTATTTTCTTTCTTTCTGCACGTGTTTCAGCTTTAGGGGATAAAGTGCACTGTTAAGTATTGTTCACGCACTGTTGAGCCGTGATTTTTGATATTTTTGTGCACACCAATGGGTCCCGTGCACTGTTCACAGGACCCACAAACCTTACTAGCAACTTTTTTTTTATTAAAAATGGGTCCTATGATACTATTCACACATTTAAAATTTATTTTATTACAGTGTTTATAGTTTTCAATTTTCGGTTTTCAGTTTTCAATTTTCAGTTTTCAACTGTATCCAAATGGAGTGTAGCCATCAATTTTCACTGCCACCGTCAAATTTCGTGACCACAAACTCGTTTTTCTTTGATTGTGTCGCCCCCTTTTCATGACAGTATTTTCCTTTTTCGGCAATTCTCTCTTTTTTTTTTTCTTTTTTTTTTCTTTTTTTTTTCTTTCTCTTCTTGGGGTCTGTTTGTGAAAATGCTAAATAAAATGGGACTCCTCAAATTCAAGAAGTGTGACAAATAAATGAGAGCAACGTCCAAAATTCACAATACTTTTCAGTTGTCAAGTAAGAGAGAGAGAGAGAGAAAGACCATAATTTTTGCAACTCTTATGGTGGTTGAGATAGAAGACTGGGATTGAGATCAGGTGACCATACAATTATACCACTTCTTTCACAGATATTTTTACATATTAATTTTTTAACTTTAAATTTTTACTCATTTTTAGTCATTTTTTAATTAATGGCTGAGATTGAAAGTTATTTTTTGCAACTTTCATTCTCAACCGTTCATTGCTGTTACATCAGATACAATACATAAATATTGCACCTGGTCTCAATATGAAGACTGTGTTGTTAATGTAAGGTTTGATGAAAAGCCTTTACAGCAAGTCCCTAAGGTCCAATTTCGTTTATGGGATTTAAGCTTTTAGCTGCTATGTTGCTAAATAGACGGTAAGCTACATAATTGTTTTAGTTTGGATAATGGGATGAGTTGGTTTAGTTATAATTTAGGAAATTCGTTGACTACATCTGTTTGGCTGAACCCCAAGACCAAATTGGCAGCTAGGGAACTTGCTAAATAAGACACACCCTTTTAGAAATCATTAAAGAAATTTAGGAAATTCGTTGCCTACTTCTGATTAGTTGAACCCTCTAGGCCAAATTGGCAGCTGGGGAACTTGCTAAATAAGATAGACCCTTTTAGAAATCATTAAAGCAACATGTGTTTAGGTCCTTCAGGCTAAAAATGGATCAAGTTGCACCTTCAGTCACATGCAAGATATTATTTGCATGAAAGTAGCCGATACATGATTCATTTTATGGGTTCGTAGATTTTTCAAGTGATCCTAACTTATTTTAGCAAAATCTATGTTTTGGGCCAATGGAAAAACCAAAATTGCCCCAACCTTACCCTTCGAATCACATTCCCATAAGTCCCTATATAAATCTACATGGACTTGGGAGTTGGGCCATGTATGAGAGAATAACATATGATATAATATATGTGTAACGGGCCCAAAGAGAGTCGGGCGTTGCTTTGCATTAGACTAGTAGAATTTTTTTGCAAAAATGACTATAGGAGTTTTGTTGTTTCAAGTTGTGGGGAATTGTGAATCAGAAAGTTTGGTTTGTTAGTGGTTGTGGGGAGGGGTGTAAGCCTTTGGGTTGCTAGTTGGATGACCAAAGATCTAATGTTCTCCAGTTGAAGAAGGCATAGAGAAAGAAAGGAAGAGTGAGAGGGTGGCTGACAAGAGTTATTTACTAGATTTTGGTTTTTTTTTTTTTTCTTTTTGATAAATTGCAAATTACACCCCTAAAGTTTGAAAGTAATTGAATTTTATACTCTGAAATTTCAGAATTTGGGTTTTACCCTCTGAAGTTTGGTGATGTTTAGATTTTACACCCTAACGTTTCAAGATTTGAATTAACCCCCTATATTTTAGAAGTGTTAGGATTTTACTCCCTAAAGTTTTGGGGTGTTTAGATTTTACACTCCAAAGTTTCAGAATTTAGGAGTGTAAAATCCAAACAACCCCAAACTTTAGGGGGATAAAATCCAAGCTCTGAAATGTCAAGGTGAAAAATCCAAACACCCTGACAGGCCAAGAATGTATTGACCCCTTATGATGGATTAATTGATTAATTAGCCAAGTTTATTAATTAATCAAATTAACATGTAATTGTACGTAGCAGCATAAACAAATCACCAATTAACTAAAGTATATAGCGGAAAATAAATTGACATAGTAATTTGTTTACGAATGGAAAAAATTTACACAGCAAAAATTCCATCGGGTGATTTTAAGGTCACCACTCTCGAGAATCTACCATTAACACAACAAGCGATTACAAGTAAAGGAATCTCAATACCTTATATCAACTTACAATTGAACTCTTATCCCAATATTCAATTGGACTTGTTCTATAGTGACAATCTCTCCTTTTGATGCACGGCTCCCAATACGTGACTAACCCATCTGATGCGCAGATCCCAGTACGCGGCTTACTCCTTTACACGAATCCAAGTACGTGACTAACTTCACAGCAACCTTTTGATTGTTGTAGTTGATTTGCAGCAGCTTCACATAGAAACACTAATAAGATCTTCAATGTTGGTGCAAGAGACTTTGCTTGATTATAGAGCTTAAAGGCATACAAGAAACGCAATAAGAACTCTTTCTTCTGTAGGAGGAGACTAGGTAGAAAACCTTATGAAGCTCTCTAGGGTTGGGTTTTTCTTTTTCCACCTCCTTTAAATAGGAGTTTAATGGGGTTTCCTATTCTAAATAAGTTTATACAAATCTTGGGCTTTTCTAGTCCTATGAGGATTATACAAACCTATAAACAAATAGCCTTTTAGAGTAAAAACGTTGCTGGCTATAATCTGAATCCCGTAAGCTCGATAGATCGAGACAGGTGTTGAGCTTTAATGAATCTCGACAGATCGAGCTTTTATCGAGGAGGTATCAAGACCTGCAGATTGCACTTTTCTTGAGCAGTTATTGAGTAATCTTCATGTTTTCAATTTAACCACTTGTAATGATCATCTTGAACCTATTTAAATTTACCCAAATACAAGTAAATTGCGTTTTGTCAAAGGATATGCCAATTACATAAAAATATGGCCCTAACACACCTCAAACTTTAGGGGGTAAAATCCAAATTCTAAAATTTCAGGGTGTAAAATCCAATCACCCCTAAACTTTTAGGGTGTAATATGCAATTTATCCTCTTTTTTTCTTCCTTGTCCAAGCTTATGGGCGACATGGCCTATGGCGACACCTGACATTATACGGTAATGTGTGTTAATGAATAAGAACTCATTTGACACTTAGCAATCAAACTACTAAGGGAGATAGACTATGGCCAACATGAAAGAAAAACCAAACATAAAGAGCCAATATTAAAACAATCCTAAACATCAATGGTCAAAAGTATAACTTAATCATTAATTTTTATTATTCTAATTAAATTCAAATGGGCAGGAAAGAGAAGAAAAATAAAATAAAAGAAGCAAAGGCCCAAAGCAAATGATTATTCTAAATAGATCTAAATGGGCTGGAAAGAGAAGAAAAAAAAATAAAAGAAGCAAAGGCCCGAAGCAAAGCTATTAGGTTTTACATGCGTCATGATAGGAATAAGTTGAAGTCCAACATGTGTCGTGAAATAGGGTGAATGGAAAATTTTGGAAAGAAAATGGGAGAGAAAATGAGTTTGAGTGTTATTTGGTTGAGAGGGAGGAAAGAAAACTTTTATGTGGAGCTTAGACATTTTCCACTTAGGTCTGCACAAAACTGTCCTCTCCAAAATGGAGAGAAAAGAGAGTTGAAAATGCTGAGGCATACGGTGTGACAAAAGTACCCTGACTTTTTATTGCCCTCACTTACCCCCTCTCACTTTCCCATCTCCTAACTTGATCATTAATCCTTATCTCATCAGCCTCTTCACAACAATGGTGAACTCAACTTCTTCTTCTTCTATTTTTTTTTTTTTTTTTTTGCCTTGACCTTGTTCTATTCCACATTCTATTATATTAATCTATTGTTTTCTCATTAATTTTTTGTTTTTATTGTCTTCTCCAGCCCAAGTTCAGGTATAAGTTTGTATGATATTCAGCTTTTTTTTTTTTTTTTTTTTTTTTGAGAATGTCTTCTCAACAAAGTTAACGCATGGTACAATTTTTGTTGCCCATACGTTTTATAGTATATATAATAATAAAGAAAAATAATATAAATTTATCTGTATTTGTGTTAATTTTTATATTATTTAATGAGTATAAATATATCTATTTCTTATATATTATGTAATAAGGATATAATAGTAATTTATATAAACTACATTTTCAATTCTCCCACTTTCCTCTTCAACCAAATAAAAGAGTTTTTCACCCTTTCACTTTTCCATCCTCTCACTAATTTTCTATCCTCCTACTTTTTTACTCCTTCAACCAAACAGACCTTAAAATTCTGTTTGGTCTGTTTGGTTGAAGGAGTGAAAAAGTGAGAGGATAAAAAATGAGAAATCGATAAAAAGTAGGAGGATAGAAGAGATTTTAGTTTCCCTAATTTGTGTTTGGTTGGGGTGAAAAAGTCGAGGGATGGAAAAAATGATTTTGTACAAATTTACTCATAAGCCTTTATTAAAATAATGCCCAATTAAAACAAAAAAGTGACAAAAAAGACAATCACCTAAATTTATTGAAAAAATAAAAATCATGCCATTTTTTTTTAAAATTATTTCTAGTTAAACCAAAAAAATAAAAAAAATAAAGGAGAGAAAAAAAAAAGACAACAACTTGTATGTTGTATCGCGCTCAAAAAAAAGGGGGTCAATCACGCATTCATGCTTAGAAAAAAAGAAAAAGAAAAAAAGAAGCTATTAATATCCAAACACATAAAATGAGGAGAGGAAGATAATTCAGTCATTGATTACAACTATTCTTCTTCCTTCTATTTTCTCTCCAAATTGAAGTGATAGAATATTTGTGGGCTAGGGGAAAAAACTCTTGGGTCCTACCAATTTTTCATTCTTTACTTCTCTCCAATCAAACACCCATAAAATCAATTTTCTCTTCTTTATTTTCCATTTTGCCTGTTTCACTCAACCAAACGGACAGAATTCATTGAAGGTGGTCCACTCCTAATCAATGTAGGACAATCAACAAAGAAAGAGAGAGAAAAAAAAAAAAGGTTTGAAAGACACTCACCCACACCAATAGATGATGTGATGTTTTGCTTTCATGGACTCAAGGACAAGGCGTATTGTAGTGTCTGATTCAGAAATTCACATTAATGCCCATTTCATAAGCAAGTAAGATCGAAGGAGATTTAACTTGGGTCCAGTCTGTTAAAATCTAAAGAAAGAAAATATAAAACATATGTGAAGAAGCACAAGAGAGAGAGTAAAAAAGGATAGAAGATTCTGCTTGACGGCCTATGTTCATAGAAGAAGCCCTTAGCAGCTGTATATGTTACAAACTTACAAAGAACCTTAAATATGTATGTAAAGGTTAGGATTAATCCTACATGAACTTCAATATATTTTGGTCACCTGACCGTTACACAAACACACAATTAAACTTGTGCATAGGTATCTTGTTTGGGCCTTACCAGCTCTACGTAGTGGGAAGATTCAATGACAACATGCTAATTAATCGAGATGGCTGGAAAACAGATCAGAGTACCACACTTGGTTGTCACTGGAGAAGGATTTGAAGATTCAACGACAAGCAGAGTGTTTGAAATAACTGCTCATCACGTAGTTCCAATTTTCTTGGAGGAATTAAGGGTGCATGGAATTGAGGTGACGGAGGATGATTGCCTTGCGCATTTGGAGCTCAATTTTAAGTTTGAAATGCTGAGCAAGATGGTGGATGGAGTTTTGGGATAGACCTACAGACCAAGTGTAAACACAGCACTGAATACTGCTTGTTTGCAATAGAAATTGTTGTTACAGTCAGAAAGACTGAAAGAGTAGCCACCCAAGCCTTCTTCTGGCTAGGGAGGAGGAAACCTGTTAGTTTTATGTCCCATCTGAAAGACATTATTGCCATATCTTTCAAATGACCTGACCTGTCACCCAACACAGTTATTCTTTAGGATCAGTTGCCCAGAGCATTTGAGCCACTTCCTTCACATGAAGATGTAAAGGCATACCAACGGAGTCTTGTGCCATCTATTTGGCATTGCTCATGTAATAACGGAGAGTATCACCAATAGTCACCACAAGAGCAGAGTCCATTGTCAAAGTGGTGAAATCGCTTTGGATCTCGTATTATGATAGTACGCTTCTCAACCATTGATATGAACTTTGCAGTGCTGTGACAGTCACCGCATATTCTAAGATTCTTTGTTATAATTAACGGCATGCCTGCATTGGTCACCAAAAGCCCAAATGCAATGGCTAGCTTCTCACTGTGTTTATTGATCATATCCTCTTTAATCTCCTCTTCAACATCATGCAGAACAAATTCAGTTTTAGACACAAATCCAGCCCTTCGAATCTTTTCTATCAGTTCTTCCAACTTTACATATATCTTCTCCCACTCAGGGTGAGATCGATCACCAGCTACAAAGCGATGGATTTTGTTTCCATGTTCAACAAAACTGCATCCAGAAGTTCTGATGAGACCTCTATCCTTCATCAAAGTCCTCACCTGTGAGGCATCTCTCCATAGACCAGCAGCACAATAAATATTTGAAAGCATGATATAGTTTCTGGGATCTGATGGGTCTAAAGCAATTAGTCGCTCTGCAACTTTTTTCCCCAGCTCAATGTTACCATAAACCCGACAAGCACCAAGGAGGGCTCCCCAGACACCAGAATTAGGTTCCATTGGCATGTGTATAATCAGCTCATAAGCATCATTCAGAAGACCAGAGCGACCAAGAAGATCAACCACGCATGAATAGTGATCCAATCTGGGTACAATTCCATATACTTCAGACATGATCTTGAAGTAATACTTTCCCTCCTTGACAAACCCTGAATGGCTACAAGCATTTAACAGATGCGTGAAGGTAACATGATCAGGCTCCAAACCTGCCTTAATCATGCTTTCAAAGATCTCCATTGCTTTCTTTCCATGCCCGTGCACAGCGTAGCCAGCAAGCATGGCTGTCCAAGCTACTCTGTCCGGACTAAGCATCTCTCTGAAAACCTTCCATGATGTGTCTAATCTCCCCAACTTTGCATACAAATTCGATAGCACAGTCAAAATTCTTCCATTTGCACTGATACCATAACAAAGGATTAAACCATGAACGCCCTCTACTAGTTTTCCTACACCTAAATCTTCACAAGCCTGAAGCAAGACCACAATAGTACCTTCATCAGGCTCAACTCCAGCCATTCTCATCAAACTAAAACAACTAACCGCCTCCTCCGCAAACCCATTTTGTTTATAAATCATAACCATTGAATTCCATGAAACAATATTCCTAATAGGCATTGCCTCAAATAATCGACAAGCTGCATCTAAATACCCGGACTTCCCATACATATTAACAAGAGAGTTACCAACCTTAGTTTCCAACAATATTCCTAACTTCAGTGCATACCCATGAATGTACTTGCCTACATCTAGTACTACAAAATCAGTACAGGCACTGATTACAGATAAAAGTGTGACCTCATTAGGTTTCATTCCCATCTCAAATTTCATCCTAAAAAGTGTACTTAGGCACTTACCAATAAACCCGATTTGCGAGAACCCAGAAATTAAAGAATTCCAGGAGACCACATCCTTGTGCGGCATTTCATCAAACAACTTCTGTGCATCTTCTGCGCCTCCAAATTTAACGTACCTCGACACCAACTGATCACCAATAAACCCATCGCTATAATCCACAGATTTGATTACGCGGGCATGAATTGCCCGGCAGTATGAAATAGAAGAGCAAGAGTTTAAAGCAAGAATGAGAGCGGAAACGAGTGGTTCTTGAGGGAAAAGAGCGTTGTGGAATTTTCTGTGTGTGAAGAGTTTGTATAGAACCAAAGGGCCATGAGAAATGTAGGAGAGAGCTGCTTTTACCATCGCCCATCATTCAGAGCCAAAAGGATGTTTGATGAGAACGTTACGGTTCTTCCTAAACATCCCACTGAACCTTTTTTCACTTTCAGGTCACGTTTTTTGTGAAGGGGGGGGACTCCAAAGTCGGAACCAACACGGTCTGAAGTGAGAACTAGAATCCCACATCGCTAATAGATTAGGTAGCGGAGGTAGCTGAGGACTATAAAATTAGATGGGTGAAACAGAGCACAATATCTTTGCGCTTGGGGCAATGACGCAGTCCGTGAGGTTCTAACCGAGACGCGTCTATTGCTGGTTGAAAACTATTTCCAAACCCCCTCTTAGGCCTGGGTTAAGCCCAGGCCTTCGAGAATTTCTGGAAGGGCTCCCCTAGGGGTAAAGCCCTACAATTTTAGTTAAAATATTTGTCTCTCAAGTGGGCCTCAAGCTACTCTTAGCTTCGCGGGCTTCGTAATGATGCCTAAGAGACTAAAAAACCATTAAAGCATAGCATTTGTCTACTGAATTATTGGACTGCTTTGTCACGGATCCTTTGGATTCAAGAATATAATCGTGTTAGACAATAAAAATTTAATCCTGTGGCTCTGCACACATGTCATGTGACACTTAGTAAACTTTTGACATTTCTGTATACCTTAAAACAACATATATGTTAATAATTTAGTTTTATCTTATAATTTTCATTTATTTTGATGCAAATGACTTTTGGTTTGTTGTTTGAGACTCAAAGTTAGAAGGGTAGATCTTTTTCTCTTTTTGGTAATGCTAATTTATCATAAAATATATTTATATAATTAGATAATAAATATGACTTACGATGGGTAAATTCACTAAATTTTGAGAAATCTAAGCTACAATATTTTTGTTGATGTTCATTTTGAAAAAGTCCAGCAGTAAGAAGAAGCTCAACAATATGGGTAGAAAAGAGTCAATTGATTAATAGGAAAAAACTATTATGCTCAAATGGTAGGAATAATGGATCATAGGCTCATAAAAAAAAGTAAATGGGTCTTGAGGAAAGCAAATGGGCTCAGAGAAGCCCAGAGAAGGAAGTAATAAATCCATGGGTATTATGTGATGTAGAAAAGTAGGAATGGGCCACAGCGGGCTCGAAGTAATGAAGTAAGAAAGTAAAGGGTTGATGGAAGGCCCATGAGCCCCAAGGATGAAGGATAAAGTAATTGGGTCAAGGAAGCCCAAAAGAATTAGTAAAAATCCATGAGAATGCAGAATTAGGAAATGGGCTGAGGATGCCCAAGGAGAAAGAAATGGAACAAAAGAGCCCACAAGCAATGTAATGGGCCAAGAAAGCCCAAAAGCTGCATGAGTATAAGCTCAATAACTAAACTGAGGCATTGTAACCAACTGAGAGAAGAATACACAGCAGGCTCAGCAAGCATGGGTTAAATAGCACCACAGTAGGAATAGCAGAGTGATATTGCAGAAATGGCAACAAGATTATGGAGGGAGCAAAGAATGGGCTAAAAGGGGGAAGACCCACAAGGCCTAGCCCTTGAAAGAAGCAAGTGTTGATGCTCATTTTTTGGGAGCCCAGCAGAAAAGAAGAAGCCTAGCAACACAGGTAGAAAAGAGTTAGTAAGCAGATAGAAAAGCTATTAAGCCTAAGCGGCAGGAATAATGGATTATAGGTCCATAAAGCAAGCAAATGGACCTTGAGGAAGTAAATGGGCTAAAAAGGGCCTGGAAAGAGAGAAGTAGCAAACCCATGGACGGAATGGATGAAAAAGTGAGAATGGGCCACGGCAAGCCCAAAGTAATATGAGTAAAGAAAGAAAGGGGTAATAGAGAGTCTATAAACCCAAGGATGAATTATGAAGTAGCTGGGCCAAGGAAGCCCAATGAATTGGTAAGAACCCATGGGAAGCACAAAATTAGGAAGGGCCAAGGACACCCCAAGAAAGTAAATGGGATAAGGACGCCCAAAAGGAAGTAAACGGGACATGGGAGCCTACGAGTGGTGTGACAAAAGGCCCAATGGGCTTATTGGGCCGTTATAAAAAGGAACAAACATCAAAACCAAAGAAGCCCAGTAGCTTTGGGTCAAATAACATCACGGTGTGAATGGTGGAATGGTGTGGCGGGAAGTAACAGTGAGACCTCAAGAGTAAAGCACGGAAAGACATAAAGGAGAGGAAGCCCACAATCGGGCAAAGCCCAGCCCCAAGGGAGCAAGCCGTGAAGAATGCAAAATTAGGAAAACAACCCACGTCATAAGAAGTTACGGACGAGCAGTAGAATGGGCAGACGGACTTTCTAACCACGACAAACACATGAGCAGCAGACAGATTTTGGACGAACAAAGAAGTAAGGCACGCGCAAGGTCTAGACACCACCAGCTTGTACCTAGCCAATATAGGAAGTGGTGGGTCATGGGTCAGACGTAAGAGGGCATGGTCTGGTGGTGGAGAGAGGGGAAGACCTATTTTGAGGTTCTTGCTCAGGCTCTTTTGAGGGAAGTATCCTGCTGGGATGACATGTCACCCAAAAGAAGCAAGGTTAAGTTGGAACCGCTAGGTGCATGCCATGAGGGACGGAAGAGAGAAAACACCCACGCTGTGGCAGGTAAGAATGCCACGGCAGACAAACAAACAAATTAGCCTGTCTCCGCCTAGTGATGTGGAGTGGCGCGGCTAGCACAGGCAAGTGGCGCTAGCTGGGTACCTGACCAATCAGTAATGGTCGGCAAGGACACACACACCAGATAAAGACGGTTAAAGGCTAAAATGGTAAAAGCTAGCCGCGACAGGCATTACATAAGACACCTACAGTGCACAAAACGGGAAGGAAAAAACACAGGAGAAGACGGCAATAGTGCCCTAAAAGAGAGAATCACTATAACTAAGAAAGAAAAATGGAAGAAAAAGAAAACAAAAAGAAAAGAGAGAGAGAGAGAGAGAGAGAGAGAGAGAGAGAGAGAGAGAGAGAGCAGAATAGCAGGCATGCACTAAATAGGTTTATTCCCTCTCTCCCTCTCAAACCCATGTTCTCTACCATTGATAGGAGGACCTCCTTGGGCACAAGTTATTTAGGTCCGCTCCCTCAAAGCAATTAATCTCTCCCATAGAGGGATTACTCGAGTTGAGGAAACATTTTCCTTCTTGACTTAGACCCCGTAATATACCACGGCAGACTGATATTCATCTCGATTTAACAAGCACTAATATTTCCCCTGTATTCATTTGGTTGCCATTTCATGAAAATACATATTTCTTGCAATGATTCATTACTTACTCTTGTCTAATTAGTGAACGAATCTCGATATCATCTTTATTATATTTGCTTGCCGTAATCATTTTAGCAGCTCTGCCTGCCATGGGCACATAATCTAAATCGCGGTAAAGCAGGGCGTGGCTTGCACACAAGCCGGAACAAGATGGGTTGCAATTGGACCGGTCCCAACTCCCTGATCTAGAATACTTTGGGCCTAGCATGGCAGGAAGTAGTCCAGCCCAACACTGCACAAAAAAAGCCCACTACATTTAAATTGGCGACTCCGTTGGGGATTTAGAAAATAGACAGGGACAAATATCCTTGCAAGCAAATGCCGCCAAAATCTAGGACGACGCGAAACATGAATGCCGTGCCTTCCCAGGCAGAGTCTAGGCCAACAACGCCTAACTAGGTGGAAGGTACCACCGGAATGGGGGCTGGACCCCAGCCACAAGCAAGGAATCCCAATGACAATGCCAATACTTTTGTTGAAGTGCTGCAGGCACTACAACATTCATAACAACAGATGATGGAGGAAATCTGCTAGTTGAAAATAGATAAGACGAAGGAGAAGGGGAGCCAGCATGACCTAGAGCATGCGGTGGACAAAGAGGAGACACCAGTTGGGGGTGCTCTGCAAAATGCAGGGCAGCGTTACATCACCATGGAAGAGGTGGCTGCTCTCTTGGAGCAGGAAAGAGCCAGAGCACCAAAGGAGAGGTTCTATGCACGAAGGCTTCCTTACCCATTAAGGGTGCTCAGCAAACCATACCTTGAGAGGTATGAACTGCGAGCCTTCGTGCAGTACGATGGCAGGAAGGGAAGTTCCATTGAGCACGTGAGCAAGTTTATTGATACTCTTAGTCCTTATGTGGCAAACGAGGACTTATGCCTTCGAGAATTTTCTAAGTCACTATGTGACCGTGCCTATACCTGGTACATTGTTTTAAAGCCAGGATCAATCCCAACCTGAGATGACATGGTGGATGTGTTTTGCACTAAGTACTTTCACGGAGAAGAAATGGTGACGCTTGCGACTTTGCAAGCTACCAAGCAAAGAAATGGTAAACATTTAATGGAGTATATCAAGAGGTTTAAAGACATAGCACTCGATTGCTATGACCACTGTGAGGAAAAGACATTGGTGGAGATGTGTATGACGAACATGATCAGGGAGTACCAAACAATTCTAGAAAACTTGGAAATTTCCCAATTTGCGCAACTGTTACAGAAGGCCAGGAAGACCGCTTAATCGGTAAGGCCGGGTTCTGACAAAGGAAATGTCCCGCAAGCCATGACAGCCTCCGCAGGTGAGAGAAAAAGGAAAATTGATGGGAAGGAGCATGATACTCCTCCACCAATACCATGCACCCCAAAGGAGCTGGACGTACTCCTGGACAGGTGGATAGCAGACGGAGTCTTTAAGCCTAATCAAGCCTCTAGGGAGCCCACAGAAGAAGAGGGGAGGGACCCACGCTTCTGCCGATTGCACAACTACATACAACATCCTATCGCAGAATGTTGGGCACTCCACAGACTAATACACTGCAGGATCAAAGATAGGACCTTGGAGTTATCACAACAGGAAGTTCAAAGAATTCTGCTTCCAAACCATAAAGGGAAGGGTGTAGCAGCGGTAGTGATCTGTGCGGATCCAGGGGAGGATGAGGAGGAGAATCTAGCTTTGCCTGCCGCTGCAAGCACAACCCTGTAGAAGAGCTCCAAATTCAAAAATTTATTTGACCAACTTGGTCTTACAGTGAAAAACCGAAAGATGGCCACGGAGGCCCTGATAAGCATTGCCTCCGGGGCAGGAGTAGAATGTTTATTAGAAGAAGTCGTAGATGACAGGGCTCTTTTACAAGAATCAAGTGAAATCACTTTTAGTAATAAGGATATGGAGGTAGGGTGCCCCGACCACAGGAGGCCCCTTTACTTGGTTGCATACATAAATTAGATCCCCATCAAGAGAGCCTTGGTAGATACAGATGCTTCGGTAAACCTCGTTCCATTAAGCACCCTGCAAGCAGCAGGAACTTCAGAAAGAAAGATCCAAGGGTGTCCAATGGAAGTAACTAGGTTTGTAGGAAACGGTGAATATACTATGGGTCACATTCAACTGTGGTTAAAGGTGGGCCCCATAGCCTCTTTAGCCCGGTTTCACGTAGTGAAGACGGAGGTTTCATACCATGTGCTGCTGGGGAGGCCATGGTTGCATAAACACCAACTAGTCTCGTCCACCTACCACCAATGTGTGAAGGGAAGACTGAATGATAGGATGATACGCATAGCAGCAAACCCATCACCATTTAAGTAGGCGGAGGCCCATTTAGTAGAAACCATGTTCTACGACCAGTGGGCACCATCTGGAGAAAGCTTAGTGTTGACCACGAGGCACTTTTGTTCCTAGGTGGGAGGATATTCGGAGTGACCTAGAACCTGATCTGAGAAAATTACTATCTCAGAAGAAGAAGAGGAAAGAAACACCTACTGCAGAGCCAGATGATGTACTGCAATGCGTCAGG
This sequence comes from Lithocarpus polystachyus, assembly GCA_033629205.1. Classification (NCBI taxonomy): domain Eukaryota; kingdom Viridiplantae; phylum Streptophyta; class Magnoliopsida; order Fagales; family Fagaceae; genus Lithocarpus; species Lithocarpus polystachyus. Next base: position 14,909,183 of record CM066163.1, on the reverse strand, counting down.
GTTCGAGGCCCTGATGGCAGGATTGTATCTAAATTATGAAGGAACGTAGGGCCCACGAGTGAAACATAAACGGGCCCTAGGCAGAAGTGGCAGCACAAGAGCCTGGTGTATTGCGCCGCTTAAGAAGGTTCAGAGGAAGAAAGTAGCGAAGAAAAAGACGAGGAGTTTGCGGCAGAAAAGGACGCACAGGTCGTGGCAGAAGAAAAGTCAGAGGAAATCAACTTGGGGTCCGACTCACAAGAACTAAGGCCGATCTCAATTAGCTCAAAGTTGTCAGAAAGAGAAAGGTCAGAATTGATATTGCTATCAAAGGAATACAAAGATGTCTTTGCATGAGACTATAGTGAAATGCCCGGATTGGATCTTAGGCTAGTAGTGCATACACTGAATGTAGACCCGGAGGCTAAGCCAGTGGTTCAACCTGCCGAGATATTCCACATCGAGATAGAAAGGCAGATAATCAAAGAAGTACAGAAGTTGTTGTCTGCAGGATTCATCAAACCCATTCAACATCCACACTGGTTGTCCAACATAGTACCGGTAAAGAAGAAGAATAGGTAGATAAGATGTTGCGTAGATTTCAGAAATCTCAACAGGGTCTGCCCGAAAGACGAATTCCCTCTGCTGAATATGGATCTACTGATAGATTCTGTGGCAGGAAACGCCATGTTTTTATTCATGGATGGATTCAGTGGGTACAATCAGATTAGAATGGCGCCGAAGGATGCAGAAAAGACTGCCTTCAGAACACTCATAGGCACTTTCTACTATACAGTAATGCCATTTGGGTTAAAGAATGCAGGTGCAACTTATCAACAGACAATGACTGTTATATTCCATGACATGATGCACCAGGAATTAGAAGACTATGTGGATGACATAGTGGTAAAATCAGGAAGGCCGCCCGGGTATTGAGGAAGGTGTTTGAAAGGTGTAGGGCTTTCAAGCTAAAGATGAACCCTTTCAAGTGTGTATTTGTGGTGTCCTCCGGAAAATTCTTGGGATTCCTGGTCCACAGCAGAGGAATAGACGTGGACTCGGTCAAAGCCACGGCCATAGCAACCATGAAACCTCCAACTACAATAAAGGAATTGAAAAGTTTTTTGGGAAAGGTCTCATATATCCGAAAATTCATTCCTGGATTAGCATCCATTACATCTTTTTTCGACAAGCTACTCAAGAAGGGGCAAAGCTTTGAATGGGGAAAAGCACAGCAGGCGGCCTTCAAAAGCCTGCAGCAAATCATGATGAATCTCCCCACTGTATAAGCCCCAATCCGCAGAAAGCCACTATTGCTGTATTTAGCTACCAATCAGTACGCCGTAGGCGCATTGATCGCCAAAGAGGATAGAGATGGTAATGAGCAACTGGTTTATTGCATCAGCTATGCTTTGAAGGATGCAAAGATTCGTTACCCAAAGGCAGAAAGGGCATGCCTGGCTATTATATATGCCTTACAAAGATTACGTCATTATTTCTTAGCCTACGAAGTATGGCTTATGACTAAGTCCTATGCCATTAAAGCCTTATTATGACAACCAATTCTCTCTGGCCGAATATCCCAGTGGTTATTACAATTGTCAAAATACGACCTAAAGGCAGGAACACCCATGGCAGTAAAAAGTCAAGCTATAGCGGATCTGTTGGCACAATTCCCTGGAGATGAGGAATTCTCGCTGGATGATGAGGTCTCGGGAGAAATACCTGTGGCAAAAGGAGTCAGAGAACAGTGGGTAATGAAATTTGATGGGTCTTCTACCGCTCAATCAGGGGGAGTGGGCGTAGTTCTGTATCATGGGGAGAACCAGGCTGTGGCATTATCGTTTAAATTAGAATTCCTGTGTTCAAACAACACGGCAGAGTATGAAGCCTATCTAACTGGGTTGGCCACGGCCCTCGAAATGGGAGTCAAGTACTTAAGAGTAATAGGAGACTCGAACCTAGTGGTCTGCCAGACCAAAGGGAGCTTCTCTTTAAAGGAACCCAGTCTAGCCCTGCACAGGCCGATGGCCTAGAAGATGGAGGAGAATTTTTCAACCTTTGAGATAGAGCATGCTCCAAGAAACGAAAACTGGTTCGCAAATGCGTTGGCCATGTTAGGCTTGCAAATAATCTTCAAAGGGGATAGCATCAGGAGAGGAGTTAGCAAGAGGAAAGAGTCCATCATCGAAGTATTGAAAGAAAGGTTCCAAGAAGAACAGTGTGAAAAGGATTAGCCGAATCCCATAAAGGAGGCCTTGATGAAGGAAGGAGAAGCTGCAGAATTAAAGGTACTAAGAGATTACGCCCTGGTAAAGGGAAAGTTATACCGCAGGATGCCACGTGGGTTCCTGCCTAGATGCTTAGGGCAAAGAGAAGCCTAGAGAAAGTTAAAAGAAGTGCATGATAAGACTTGTGGATCCAGTGGAGAAATCAATCTCAACCGCAAACTTCAAAGGGTTGGCTTTTATTGGCCGAGTATCGGAAAGGATGCGAATCATGTCCAGGTCCAATGTGAGACTTGCTAGCTGGCGGCAGACAGGGAAGAGAGCTACGCTGTGTTTGCCAACGAAGACTAGAGAGAACCGTTCACCCAGTACTTAGTGGAGGGTATCCTGCCACAAAAGCACAGTGAGCGGTACAAGCTCAAAAGATTGGCAACACGCTACTTTCTACACAATGGGGTCCTTTTTAAGAAAGGGTATGATGGAGACCCATTACGATGCCTGGGCCTCGATAAAGCGAAAGATATGATAAAAGAGGTGCACGCAAGCTAATGTGAGGAACATCAGGGGAAGAAGAAGTTATACAGATGCCTGCTGTAGATGGGTTACTATTGGCTTGCCATGAAGAAAGACACGATAGAATTTGTAAAGAGGTGCCATGGCTGTCAAGTACAGGGCAACCTAATTCACACCCATCCGCAGAGCCTACACAGCATGGTTACCCCATGACCCTTTCACACTTGGGGGCTTGATCTGGTCAGACCGATCAACCCACCATTGCGTGGCTACATATAGATCCTAGTGGCTACAGAATACTTCACAAAGTGGGCAGAGACGGTGCCACTCTGTAAAGCCACAGGAGGAGCAGTAGCAAACTTTATCAAGGAGAACATAATTGTGAGATTTGGGATACCCCACAAGATTATTAGCGACAATGGCACACCCTTTGTCAACAGTGATGTAAGGAAGATGCTGGAATTCTATCAAGTCAAGCACCACCGTTCATCGCCCTATTACCCTCAAGGAAACGGGCAAGCGGAGGCAACAAACAAGATCCTCATAAAAATCATCAGTAAATTGTGCCAAGAATATACAGGAGGATGGATGACGAATCTGCTGGATGCTCTTTGGGCTTATCGAAATTCATCAAAGTCGGCCACGGGGTTCTTACCCTTTTCTCTAGTCTACGGGACAGAGGTAATGAGCCCAGCGGAAATAATGATTCCATCATTAAGAGTTATACAATTACAGGAAAAGGAAATGGAAAGGGGAGTCTTTATGGTAGAGAGGTATGAAGACTTGGAAGGGCTTGATGAAAGGAGGGAAAAGGCTCAAGAGCGTAGTCGTAGATATAGACAAAAAATGACAGAGGCTTATGGCAGAATGACCAAAGAGAGAGTGTTCGCGGAAGGGCAACTCGTGTTAAAAGTAGTGGACTATGTCAGGCGAGGCATGGCAGGCCCATCTAAGTATGCACCAAAATGGGAAGGACCCCTTATGATAAGAGAGGCACATCCAAGTGGGTATTACCTTTTGAATAAGATGGATGGTAAGGACTTGAATGATCCCATCAATAGTAAGTGATTGAAACGCTATTATGCTTAAGAAAAAAAAGAGAGGCCATGTATTCACCCTTTTTTTTTTTTGTTTTTGTTTTTCTTCAAGTGACTGTGTCACATGACATGATTGTAACATGCTTTCACGTAATGAAAAGAAATATGGGGAACTACAAAAGTATGCCATGTCACAACAATAGCTAAAAGTAATAGCAAAGTGTGGCATCATAATTACAAGTTCAAACTATGGCAATCACATACATATAAAAAAAAAAGGAGGGAAGGGGTGAAGTCTAGTAGGAAACACGAAGCAGGCCAAACGGGGAAATAAACAGAGTAAGGGAAGGGGAAACTGCATCATCAACGAAGCCCAGAGATAAGGGACTAATCTCTAAAATGGTTGGACTCACCAATGCCCAAAAGGAGGCGCTCACGATGAGCCTCCAAGTCTGCCACCTCCTTCCTTAAAACCTTAATTCGTGTGTCAATGGCATTAACAGCAAATTGAACTCTCCTCATAAAAAGGGCTCGAGCAATCTCACGGAGATGACCCAGAATGAACTCCACAGCGAAGCCCACACTAATGAGGTCTTGAACTGTAGCTCTCCACTGAAGGATCCTCTCGGAAGAGATAGTGTCAACAAAGTTATGCTCAATGTCATTCATCACGCTCCCCAGCATCTTTAGGAAATGCTCTTTGGCAGAACGGCCAAGACGGAATCCTTTCATAAAGTCACCACGGCTATTGTAGACCGCCTCTAAATGAGAAACACAATCCTCGAGAACTCTGAAGCCGTGGAAGTCCACGTAGGGAGGGCCAGAACCCCAGAAATCTGCAGGATCGAGGTCGTTGACCTCAAGTTGATCAAAATGAGTAAAGAAGGGCTACGACCTCACTCACAAGGTCTGTAACTGCGGCGGAACTGCTGCCCACCTCGAACTAGGAAGGGGAGGTAGGAAGTGGACCTGCCAAGAAGACATAAAAGAAAAGGGATCTAAAAGAATTGCGAGCCAAAAGGAACGAACTCATAGATGGAAAAGTGAAATGAAAAAAAAAGGGGGAGAGACAAGGGAAAGAAGCACACCAGGACCTGTGAAAGTAGGGGCTGTGGAGATAGCATCGCAGAAATGGCAGAAACTGGTACCGATGGTACAGCAGAAGCATGTGCTACAAGTGCGGCAGGAGAAGTGGTTGTAGGCATGTCTGCATCTGTTGCAACTTCTAGCTCTTCGAAGGTTTTTGTAAGAATAGATGTGCAAAATAAAGGGGTGACACAAACGCATGTACGTGCACATGAAAAGGAGATAATAATTAAAAAAAAAAAGAGTAAGAGGGGGGGCTTAACAAGGTAAGGAGACATATACCCATGGATTTGACCTCATGATCAGCACTTTCCTTCTCCTCAGAATCAAAACCCTATTTTTCATGGTGGGTTCATCATCAGGATCCTCAAGAACATCCTCGAAGCCCTCAGAAGACAAGTCTGCATCAGGTCCGTGTGTGGCGGAGCTTAGGATGGAAGAAGGAGTAACCACTAAGGAGGAACCGTCCTTCACGGCTTGAAAAAGAGTTACGAAAGGATCACTGGTAGAGATAATGAAGGGTGTGGCAGGAGAAGCAACCTCGGTCTGAACAATAACAGAAGGAGTGACTCCCTTTTGGGGGTGAGTGTCTCAGCAGTAACAAGAATAGTCTCACCAACCCTCTCCATATGAGTACCCTCAACTATGGGTATCGGCTCAGTAGGAGGGATAGGGACCTCAGCAGGGATTCCCGGTGCAGTGGCAGAAGAAGCAGACATTGCAAGTACTGTACCAGCCCCATCAAAGAAACCTCCCATGGGCGTACCCATGGAGGCAGAAAGTTCCTCAGCCATGGGACGATATATAGAGAGAAGCTCAGGCTCGTCCTAGAAAACAAAAAAGAAGAAGAAGGGAAGTAAAGGAATCTGTAACTGGTAATGATGCTGAAACAAAGACTAAACACCCAATGGCATATGGCATAGGAAATATGGGCAAAGGAAAGGAAAAGAGAAGAAGGAGACATACCTCGGACTCAAGCTCGTCAAGTGGTATGGGACGAGTAGTAGATGTATCTTCCTTGCAGGAAAGCCCCATAAAAAAAGGATAGAGAGAAAGAAGGGAAGGCAAAGTGGGAGGCAACACACTCGCCGCTCAGTGGTAGCGGGCGTAGAGGGAGGAAAGGACTTCCTCTTGCTACCTCGTGTCCTACTTGAAGAAGGAGCACCAGTGAGTGGTGGACTTACTCTTGCTAGCAGCAGGGTGTGCGCCAGAACGAGCACGGGTGGAAGCAGGAGAAAGGCTCTCCAAAGCTATATTGCCTAGGCGAGGAAGGCCACTCTCAAAAGGTATAACGCCTGAATAAGCTTCAGAAGAATCACCGCCTTTTTTGGCGGACTTAGGCTTGGAAGAACCCTTCTTAGGTACCAAAATATTCTTCACTTTCACTTTCTTTTCCCAACTCGGAGGATAATCACCAGCGTGCCAATACCACCTTCTTTTCTCCTCATCCCACTTAAAGATGGCAGACTGATTCTGCTTCCTGGCATATGCTAACACAGTCTTGGAGGGAAAAAGCAATCAAGGATTAGCCGAAATGACCGCACTAAGCCCGTTAGGAGGAATAAGGGAGAAACCACGACTACCCACCAATTTTTGCTTAAACGAAGTCATCATGGCCTGCCAATATCCGTACTTGGCATGAGTACAAATGCCCTCTCTCAGTGAGCCTGGAATGGTAACTGCAGTAAAATGCTGGCTCTAGAATTCAAAGGCAGTATGTCGCAGGAATGGCTGGACTAAAGTAGGAAACTCCATAAGAAAAGAAAGATCATCGGGAACGTCTTGATTAAGCCTAAACTGCCTTCTCACCCGGTTGGCAGGATAATGCACGAACCTAAGGCCTTCGTCGGCTAGATAAGGCAACCATCTAGCATTGGTGGCCGCCAAATAAGTAATCTCTGTCTCATCAAAATTGGTCAAGGGGGTGGTGGTCCCGGCGGTGTCAACAAATAGGCCCATAATAGAGTCAGCACACTTATAATCCATGCCTAAGTTTCTGAAAGCTCTCCAAGAGAACCCAACTCCTTTATCAAAGAATTCAACAGCAGAATGATTAATGGGCTTTAGACCGGCCTAGTGAAAAGCTCATAGGAAGTCGAACTTGAACCTACTACAAAAATCGGTAATAACTTGCGAACAAGACTGATATTTTTCTTTTGCGAAACGGACGGGCCTACACTTCGCCAGGTGCTTGGCACAACGCTCATATAACAAGTGCTGTAGAATAGTACTGTGGACAGAAGAAGTGACTATGTGGCAGGAGCCTGCCTGACTCTCATCGCTACGCAGAATGTCTTACCGAACATACAAATGCCCCAGGAACATAGGAGCCAATGGCAGACTTATCTCGGCTGATATCTTAATAGCTAATCGAAAATATAAAGGTTTTACAGCATAGTGGGGATAGGAGCTGAAGGTGAACTTACAAAGCCAGAAGGTGATAAAGGCCGCACGGAGGATCAACATCACTAAGGATGGGCAAATGCAACTGATTGGCTACATCTTCCAAAGTCACGATAATTTCACCGCAGGAGAAGAAGAAAGTGTGAGTGGTGGTACACCATCTAAGGACCAAGTGACGGAGGTTGAAGAGGTCCCTAAAGTTGGATAAACAGTGGGATGAAATGATAGCCTTCAGTACGCTGGCTCGTTGAAGCAAACCCATGAAACCCGTGTCAGATAACTCTTTATCCACCCATTCCCTCCAACCCAAAGCGGTCCATGACCCAAATTCGAAATGAATGGGCACGGTGAGTGAAGTGCCTTGGCAGATGATGAGGTTGGAGACCAAGGAGGCCAATGGAGCCCAAGAGACATCCGTATTTCGCCGGCAAAGAGCAAGCCACACACGACCTGGCGGCGGTGGCGTATAATCACCAGGAACCTTTGGAAATTGGGGATGGATATTGTACCAAGGATCAATGAGAGGAGCGCACTCACTCTCCAGAGCACGGGCATTTCTTCCTCATCGGAGTGGTCCGATTTGGAATACACGGCCTCTTCGCCCATATCACGAGTGGTAGGAGGATCGGAGATAACCTCTTTTCCCTTATGGCAGGAAGAGCTTTGGCCTTTTGTCGGCGACATGGTACGAGATTTTGATCGGAGTAAAATGGATGGGAGTGTCTTAGAAGGAGGAAATTGTGGAGAAAGGGAATCAAGGAGAGTGTTTGTGTTGGGAGAAGAAAAGGGGTTTATGGTTGGATTGTGAAGGGGTTTGTTCTTAAGCATCAAAGTCATTAATACCGACATGAAGGGATATGATGGGTTAGCCATCAGAAGAGGTATGAAATTAATGAAACGGTGGCTGCGTCTCAAAATAACTGCTAAACTGAGAAATTCGAAGACACAGCACTGTTCACGGAAAAAAAAAAAAAAAGTATAAGAACATATGTATAAGTTGGGGACCACTATTTGAAAAAGCTCGTGAAGGAAAAGAAGAAAGAAAGACAGAAAGGGCAGAGAAGTCTTTCTTTCACATATGAACTGCAGGAGCGCTTCATATGTTCAGGGGGCTTAATGTTGATGCTCATTTTTTGGGAGCCCAGCATAAAAGAAGAAGCCCAGCAACAAGAGCAGAAAAGAGTTAGTAAGCGGATAGAAAAACCATTAAGCCCAAGTGGCAGGAATAATGGATTATAGGTCCATAAAGCAAGCAAATGGACCTCAAGGAAGTAAATGGGCGTAAAATGGCTTGGAAAGAGAGAAGTAGTAGACCCATGGGCGGAATTGATGTAAAAGTGAGAATGGGCCACGGTAAGCCCAAAGTAATATGAGTAAAGAAAGTAAGGGGCAATAGAGAGTCTATAAACCCCAAGGATGAAGTATGAAGTTGTTGGGCCAAGGAAGCCCAATGAATTGGTAAGAGCCCATGGGAAGCAAAAAATTAGAAAGGGCCAAGGACGTCCCAAGAAAGTAAATGGGCTAAGGACCCCAAAAGGAAGTAGACGGGACATGAGAGCCCGCGAGCGGTGTGACAAAAGGCCTAATGGGCTTATTGGGCCGTTAGAAAAAGGAACAAACAGCAAAACCAAAAAGGGCTAGTAGGTCTGGGTCAAATAACATTATAGTGTGAATGGTGGAATGGTGTGGCAGGAAGTAACAGTGAGACCTCAAGTGTAAAGCACAGAAAGGCATAAAGGAGAGGAAGCCCACAATCGGGCAAAGCCCAGCCCCAAGGGAGCAAGCCATAAAGAATGCAAAATTAGGAAAACAGCCCACGCCATAAGAAGTTACGGACAAGCGACAGAATGGGCAGACGGACCTTCAGACCACGACAAACACATGAGCAGCAAACAAATTTTGGATGAACATGGAAGTGAGGCACGCGCAAGGCCCAGACATTACCAGCCTATACCCAGCCAATATAGGAAATGGTAGGTCATGGGTCAGAGGTAAGAGGGCATGGTCTGGTGGTGGAGAGAGGGGAAATCCTACTTTGAGGTTCTTGCTCAGGCTCTTTTTAGGGAAGTGTCCTGCTAGGATGACATGCCACCCAAAAGAAATAAGGTTGAGTTGGAACCATTAGGTGCATGCCATGAGGGACGGAGAGAGAGAAAACACCCACACTGTGGCAGGTAAGAATGCCACAGCAGACAAACAAACAAAATAGCCTGTCTTCGCCTGGTAATGTGGAGTGGCGTGGCCAGCACAGGCAAGTGGCGCTAGCTGGGTACCTGACCAGCTAGTAATGGTCGGCAAGGACACACACATCAGACAAAGACAGTTAAAGGCTAAAATGGTAAAAGCCAGCTGCGGCAGGCATTATATAAGAACACCTACAGTGCACGAAACGGGAAGGAAAAAACATAGGAGAAGACGGCAATAGTGGCCTAAAAGAGAGAATCACAATAGCCAAGAAAGAAAAAAGGAAGAAAAAGAAAACAAAAAGAAAAGAGAGAGAGAGCAGAATAGCAAGCATGCACCAAATAGGTTGATTCCCTCTCTCCCTCTCAATCCCATGTTCTCTACCATCGATAGGAGGACCTCCCTGGGCACAAGTCACTTAGGTCCACTCCCTCAAAGCAATTAATCTCTCCCATAGAGGGATTACTCGCATTGAGGAAACGTTTTTCTTCTTGACTTAGACCCTATAATATACCACGGCAGACTGATATTCATCCCGATTTAACAAGCTTACTAATATTTCCCTTGTATTCATTTTGTTGCCATTTCACGAAAATACGTATTTCTTCAATGATTCATTACTTACTCTCTATCTAATTAGTGAATGAATCTTGTTATCATCTTTATTATATCTGCTTGCAGTAATCATGTTAGCAGCTTTGCCTGCCATGGGCACATAATCTAAATCGTGGTAAAACGGGGTGTGGTTTGCACACAAGTCAGACCAAGGTGGGTTGTAATTGGACTAGTCCCAACTCCCTGTTCTAGAATACTTTGGGCCTGGCACAGTAGGAAGTAGTCCAGCCCAACATTTCACAAAAAAAGCCCACTACAGCAAGCCAATAAAGAATAATAAAAAAAAAAAAACCAGAAAATAGTTCACGCCATAAGAGGTCAAGGATGAGTGGCAGAATGCATAGACGAGCCTCTAGACTATGGCAAGCGCATGGGCAGCGGACAAGCTTTTGGCATACACTGGAAGTGGATCAAGCGCAAGACCGAGGCACTACCGACCTGTACTCAGCCAATACATGAGTGGTGGGTCATGGGTTATAGGTAAGAGGGGGTATGGTCTGGCAGTGGGGAGAAGGAAAGGCCTATTCTAGGGTTCCCGCACAAACTCTTTTGGGGAAATGTCCTGCTAGGATGATATACCACCCAAAAGAGGAAGGATGAGCTGGAACCACTAGGTGTGTGCCATGAGGGATAGCAAGAGAGAATATCCATGCCATGAAGGATAAGAATGCCACGACGAACAAGCAAACAAAAGAGTCTTCTTTGTTTGGTAGTGGGTAGTGGCACAGCCAGTATAGGTAAGTGGTGATGGCTGGGCAGTTGACAGACCTGTGGGTGGTTGGGAAGGACACCCAAATCTAGAAAAAATGAGTTAAAGGGAAAAATGGTAAAAAATGGTCACGGCAGGCAGTATATAAAGGGTCTTTGCTGTGCACAGTGACATCAATCGGAACAGTAGCAACCACTAGAAAAGAATCACAACACCACCATCACCATAACACCACAAAAGCAAGCATTAAGGAAGAAAGAAAGAAAAGAGTGGGGAAAGAATCCTAATGACAGAATGGAGAGAAAAGAAGAAAAGAAATAGTATGTAGAATGGCACACATGCACCAATAGGCTAATCCCTTCTCTCCCTTTAAAAGGCGACCCCCTATTGGGGATAAAAAACTCGTTTGGGAACAAGCCGCTTAGGCCCATTCCCTCAAAGCAGATAATTTCTACGGCAGGATTATCCTGAGAGGTTATCCACATTGTGGAAGTAGTTCCTTCCTTGGCCTTAGCTCCGTAACATAACTTGATATGGCAGACTAATCTTTCCCTTCTTTGATTCGATTATTATTATTATTATTATTATTATTATTATTATTATTATTATTATTATTATTATTATTATTATTATTATTTCCTTTCTATTTTCTGTTATTCCATTTTCCATGTGTTTCCTGCTGTCGCGTTCTTCATTTTAATTAAGGATCCTTTATTTTATTTTGTCTAACAACAAACGTATTGCTTTTATTATCTTCTGCCTGTCGTATCTCTGTTGTATGCCATGGGCATGTGATTAAAGTTTTAGCAGGAAAGGGCATAGTTTGTGCACAAGCCAGACCAAGGTGAGTTGCAATTGGACCGGTCCTAACTCTCTTATCCAGAATACTTGGGCCTCAGTGCAGTAAGAGGCAGCCCAGCCCAGCATCTCAAAAAGGCCCACTACATTAAAATTGGAGACTCCATTGGGGAGTTGGGAAATAGATAGGGACAGAAGACAAAAAAGCCTTCGCAAACAAATACCCTCAAAATCCAGAACAGCACGAAACATGAGTGCCATGCCTTTATAGGTAGAGTTTAGGCCAATAACGCCTCACCAACAGTAGCCTAACTAGGCGGAAGGTATCAACGAAGTGGGGGTTGAACCCCAACCATAGCCGAGGATCCCTAGTGACAATACTAACGTTTTAATTGAGGTATTGCAATCTTTGCAACATTCACAGCAGCAAATGATGGAAGAAATCCGTTAGCTGAAAACAGACAAGATAAAGGAGAAAGGGAGCCGACATGTTTCGGAGCATGCGGCAGACAAAGAAGAGACAATAGTAGGAGGTGTTCTACAGAATGCAGAACAACGTTTCATCACTATGGATAAAGTGGAGGTTGTCTTGGAACAGGAAAGGGCCAGAGCACCGAAGGAGAGATTCTATACATGAAGACCTCTTTACCCATTGAGAGTACTCAGCAAACCATACCCCGAGAGGTATGAATCGCGAGTTTTCGTACAGTATGATGGCAGGAAGGGAAGTGCCGTTGAGCATGTTAGAAAGTTTATTGACACTCTCCCTTATGCGGCAGACGAGGACTTATGTCTTTGGGAATTTTCTAAGTCATTATGTGACCGAGCATACACTTGGTACATCGATCTAAAGTCAGGACCAATCCCAACTTGGGATGACATGGTGGATGTATTTTGCACCAAATACTTTCATGGAGAAGAAACAGTAACGCTTGTGACCTTGCAAGCAACTAAGCAAAGGAATGGTGAGGATTTGATGGAATACATCAAAAGGTTCAGAGACATAGCACTTGATTGCTATGATCATTGTGAAAAAAAGACACTAATGGATATGTGCATGACAAATATGATTAGGGAGTACAGAGCCGTCATGGAAAACCTGGAAATCTCCCAGTTTACACAGCTGTTGTAGAAGGCCAAAAAGACTACTCAATCAGTAAGGCCGAGCTTGGACAAAAGAAGCACTCAATAAGCCATGGCAATATCTACTGGTGACAGAAAGAGAAAAGCTGACGAAAGGGAATATGATACCCCTTCACCAGTACCATGCACTCCAAAGGAGCTAGATGTGCTCCTAAACAAGTGGATAGCAGACAGAGTCTTTAATCCTAATCAAGTTTCTAGAGAGCCCACAGAGGAAGAGTGGAGGGACCCACGTTTCTATTTCCTGCACAACTACGTGCAACATCCAACCGCAGAATGTTGGGCTCTCCACAGAATCAAGGAAGGGACTCTGGAGCTGACCTAGCCAAAAGTTCAAAGAAACTCACTCCCAAACCATAAAGGGAAGGGTGTAGCAGCAGTCGTGATTTGTGTAGATCCAGGGGAGGACAAAGAAGAGAGTCTTGCCCTACCCACCGCAGCAATTACCACCTTGTAGAAAAGTTTCAAGTTCAAAAAATTTGTTCGACCAGTTGGGGCTTACAGCAAAAGAGTGAATGATAGCTACAGAAGCCTTGGTAAGCATTGCCTATAGGGCAGGAATAGAATGTCTAATAGCTGAAGTCACAGGGGATAGAGCTCTCATACAGGAGTCAAGCGAGATCACTTTTAGTGATGAGGATATGGAGGTGGGGTACTTAGATCACAAGAGACCCCTTTATTTGGCAGCGTCAATAAATCAAATTCCCATCAATAGAGCCTTGGTGGATACGGGCGCTTCCGTAAATCTTATCCCACTAAGCACTCCCCAAGCAGCAGGAATTTCAAAAAGGAAGATCCAAGGATGCCCAATGGAGGTGACAGGATTCGGGGGGAGGGGTGAATACACTGCGGGCCACATTTAGCTATGACTAATGGTGGGTCCAATAGCCTCCCTAGCCCGCTTCCATGTGGTAAAAATGAAAGTCTTGTACCACGTGCTTCTGGGAAGACCATGGTTATATAAGTACCGATTAGTCCCGTCCACCTATCATCAGTGTGTGAAGGGAAGGTTGAATGGCAGAATGATACGCATGGCAGCAAGTCCATCACCATTTGAGCAGGCAGAGGCCCATTTGGTAAAAATTATGTTCTACGACCAATGTACACCATCTGGAGAGAGCTTAGTATCAAAGCCACGAGGTACCTTCGTGCCTAGGTGGGAAGATGTCCAAAGTGATACGGAACCTGATTTGAGGAAGTTGCTATCGCGAAAAAAGAAAAGGAAGGAAGCACCCACTATGGATCCAGATGACAGGCCACAATGTGTTAGGGTTCGAGGCCCTAATGGCAAGATCATATACAAAATATGAAGATGAGCGGGGCCCACACGTGATATACAAGCAGGCCCTAGACAAGCGTGACAGCACAAAAGTTTGGTGTGTTGCGTGGTTCAAGAAAGCTCGGGGGAAGAAAGTAATAAAGAGAAAGACGAGGTAGTTGTAGTAGAAAAGGATGTACAAGTTACGACCAAGAAAAATTGGAAGAAGTTAACCTGGGGGTCGACCCACAAGAACCGAGACCTATCTCAAATAGCTCGAGATTGTTAGAAAAGGAGAAATTAGAATTGATATTGTTGCGGAAAGAGTTCAAAGATGTATTTGCATGGGATTATAGCGAAATGCTAGGATTGGACCCCGGGCTAGTAGTGCACACATTGAATGTAGACCTTGAGGCCAAGCTAGTGGCCCAGCTTGCCAGGGTTTTCTATATTGAGATAGAGGAACAGATAGTCAAGGAGGTGCAGAAAATGCTAGCCGTAGGCTTCATTAAGCCTATCCAGCACCCGCGTTGGTTATCCAACATAGTGCCAATAAGGAAGAAGAACGGACAGATAAGGTGTTGCGTAGACTTCAAAAATCTCGATAGAGTTTGCCAAAAGATGAATTCCCGCTGCCAAACATGGACTTGCTGATAGATTCTGCAACAGGGAACGCCATGTTCTCATTTATGGACGGATTCAACGGATATAATCTGATCAGAATGGCGCCGAGAGACGCGGAGAAAACTGCTTTCAAAACACCCACAGCAACTTTTACTATACTGTGATGCCTTTCGGATTAAAAAATGTAGGCGCAACTTATCAACGGACTATAAAGACCATATTCCATAACATGATGCATCGAGAATTAGAGGACCACCTAGATGACATAGTCATAAAGTCAAGGAAACGAGAAGAGCATGTCCAGGTACTGAGAAGAGTATTTTAAAGTTGTAGAGCCTTCAAATTAAGGATGAATCCCCTCAAGTGTACATTTTGGGTATCCTCTGGCAAATTCCTGGGTTTCTTGGTTCACAGTAAAGGAATAGATGTGGATTCGGCCAAAGCTACAGCCATAGCAACCACGAAACCGCCAGCCATAGTGAAGGAGTTGAATAGTTTCTTAGGGAAGGTCTCATTCATTCGTAGGTTCATCCCTGGTTTAGCAGCAATTACTTCAGCCTTCACTAGATTGCTTAAGAAAGGGGAAAGCTTTAAGTGGGGAGAAGCACAGTAGACGGCCTTCAAAAGGCTACAGCAGATTATGATGAATCTCCGTACTGTGCAAGCCCTAATCTGCAAAAAGCCATTGCTGCTTTATTTAGCCACCAACTCGTATGCCATAGGTGCGTTGATTGCCCAAGAGGATGAAGGTAGCGAGGAGCAACCAGTTTATTACATCAGCCGTGCCCTGATGGACGTAGAGACACGCTACCCAAGGGTAGAAAGGGCATGCTTGGCTATAGTTTATGTTTCACAAAGGCTGTGCCATTATTTCCTAGCCTACGAAGTGTGGTTAATGACTAATTTCTATGCAATCAAAGCCTTATTGCGGCAGCCAATCCTTTTCGGAAGGATATCCCAGTGGTTACTTCAGTTGTCACAGTATGACTTGAAACTAGGAACACCCAAAGCAGTGAAGAGCCAGGCTATAGCAGACTTGTTGGCG
Source organism: Lithocarpus polystachyus (assembly GCA_033629205.1). NCBI lineage: Eukaryota > Viridiplantae > Streptophyta > Magnoliopsida > Fagales > Fagaceae > Lithocarpus > Lithocarpus polystachyus. Next base: position 14,893,561 of record CM066163.1, on the reverse strand, counting down.
TAATTTCCAAGAGAAGAAGAATTTCTGCTGGACGATGAAGTCTCGGGAGAGGTAGCCATGGCTGAAGAAGTCAAAGAGCAGTGGGTGATGAAGTTTGATGGGTCTTCTACCACCCAATCAGGAGGAGTGGGGGTAGTTTTGTGTCAAGAAAAGGACAAGGTTGTGGCGCTTTCATTCAAATTAGAATTCTCCTGTTCGAACAACACGGTGGAATATGAGGCCTATCTAACTGGGTTAGCCACGACCCTTGAAATGAAGATCAAACATTTAAAAGTGATGGGTGATTCGAACCTGGTGGTTTGCCAGGCGAGGGGAAGCTTCTCCTTGAAGAAACCAAGCCTAGCGTCGTACAGAACGATGGCCCAGAAGATTGAAGAAAAGTTTTCAACATTTGAAATAGAGCACGCCCCAAGGAACGAGAACCGGTACGTAGATGCACTAGCTGCGTTAGGTTCGTAAATAATATTTGAAGGAGATAGCACCAGGATAGAAGTTAGCAAGAGGAAGGAGTCTATTGTCAGGATGCTGAAGGAAAGGTTCCAAGAGGAACAATGTGAAAAAGACTGGAGAATTCCCATAAAGGAAGCCTTAACAAAGGAAGAAGACGTGGCAGAATTGAAGGCACTAAAAGACTATGCCTTAGTAAGAGGAGAATTATACTACAAGATGCCGGGTAGGGTCTTGTCAAGGTGCCTGGGGCAGGAAGAGGACCGAAGGAAGTTGAAGGAAGTACATGACAAGACTTGTGGATTCTGCGGAGAAGTAAATCTTTATTGTAGACTCCAAAGGGCAGGTTTTTATTGGCCAAGTATGGGTAAAGATGCAAATCAAGTCCAAGCCCAATGTGAAACCTGCCAGCTTGCATTAAATAGAGAGGAAAGTTATGCTGTATTCGTCAGTGAAGACTGGAGAAGTCCATTCATACAGTACCTGACAGAAGGTATCTTGCCACAAAAGCATAATGAGAGATACAAGTTTAAGAGGTTGGCGACACGACATTTTTTGCATGACAGAGTCCTTTTCAAGAAAGGATATGATGGGGACCTACTACGATGTTTGGGTCCCAAGGAAGTGAGTGAAATGATGAAGGAAGTACATACAGGAAAATGTGGGGAGCACCAGGGGAAGAAGAAATTGTATAGGTGTTTGCTACAAATGGGTTACTACTGGCCCACCATGAAGAGAGACATGACAGAACTTGTGAAAAAAATGCCACTGTTGCCAAGTACAAGCCAATCTGATTCACACTCATTCGTAAAACCTACACAGCATGGTCACCCCATGACCCTTTCACACTTAGGGGCTTGCTTTGGTGGGATCGATTAATCCGTTATCGCGCGGATACATATGGATCTTGGTGGCTACAGAGTATTTCACCAAATGGGCAAAGGTAGTGTCACTCCGTAGAGCTACAAAAGGAGTAGTGGCAAACTTCATCAAGGAGAACATAATTGTCAGGTTTGGAGTACCCTATAAGATTATCAGTGACAATGGCACACCCTTTGTCAACAGTGAGGTTAGGAAGATGTTGGAGTTCTACCAAGTTAAGCACCATCGGTTATCGCCCTATTACTCTCAAGGGAATGGGCAGGCAAAGGCGACAAACAAGACCCTCATAAACAAAATGAGCTAAGAATATATGGGAGGATGGGTGACGCATCTACCAGACGCCTTTTGGGCTTACAGAAATTCACCAAAGTCAGCTACAGGGTTTTCACCCTTTTCCTTAGTCTATTGAACAGAGGTAATGAGTCTAGTAGAAGTGATGACTCCTTCTTTAAGAGTTATGTAGACGTGGAAGAAAGAAAAGGAGAAGGAAGTCTTTGTGGCAGAAAGGCGTAAGGACCTAGAAGGGCTTGACGAGAAGAGGGAAGAAGCATAGGCATGTAGCCGCAGATATAGACAAAGGATGACTGGAACCTATGGCAGAATGACTAAGGAAAGAGTGTTTGCAGAAGGACGGCTCGTGTCAAAGGCAGCATACCACGTTAGGCGAGGTATGGCAGGACCATCTAAGTTTTCACCAAAATGGGAGGAACCCCTTGTGATAAGAGAGGCACATGCAAGCGGGTATTATCGTTTGGCCTAGATGGATGGCAAAGATTCGATGGATCCCATCAATGGCAAGTGGCTAAAACGATATTATGCTTAAAAAGAAAAGACAAAGTTATGTAGTTATCCCTTTTGTTTAATAAGTTCTATTTTTTGTTTTTTTTTTTCCCTTTAAGTGACTCTGTCGCAAGACAAGATTGTAACATGCTTTTATCAGTATACAATGAAAAAGTATGAAATATTGTAAAAGCATATTGTATCATAGTCATAGCTAAAGCAGTAACAAAGTGTAGCATCATAGTTACAAACCGAAACTACAGTAGTCATGTCAGACTTGCCCAATAAGTACCATAAGAAAATATAAAGTGTACTAGATAGGGAAATAAAGGGAAGAAAACAAAACAAAGGGGAAACTACATAATCTCAACGAAGTCCAGAAATAAAAGGCTGATATCAAAGCGGCTGGATCCACCAATGCTAGAAAGAAGGCGCTTACGACGACCCTCCAGGTCCGCCACCTCCTTCCTCAGAGCCTCAATGCGTGTATCAATGACATCAACAGTAGGCTGAACTTTCTTCATGAAGAAGGCTTGGGCAATCTCATGAAGATGATCCAAAATAAACTCCACAGCAGAGCCCACGTTAACAAGCTCCTGCACCATAACCCTTCATTGCAAGATCCTCTAGGTGGAAACGATGTCAACAAAGTTGTGCTCTATGTCGTTCATCACGCTCCCTAACAACTTCAAAAAATGCTCCCTAGTAGAACGACCAAGGTAGAATCCCTACATGAAGTCATCATGGCTGCCACAGATTGCCTCCAAGTGAAAAGCACAATCCTTAAGAACTCTAAAGTCATGGAAGTCAACATAGGGATGCCTAGAACCCTACAAGTTCGTGGGATCGAGGTCATTAACCTCAGGCTGGTCAAAATGAGCAAAAAAGGTCGCAGCCTCGCTCACAGGGTCTGGAACTGTGGCAGAACTACTACCTATCTCAAACTGAGAAGGGGCAGTGAGAATCGAGCCTGATAAGGAATATGAAGTTTGGTATAAGAGGCCATGAAGTAAGAAGAATGGACTCATAATGAATAAGATAAAGAAAAAGATGGGAGAAAGAGAACGTATCGGGACCTACGAGAATGAGGGCTGTGGGAATGGCAGAAATAGGTACAGTGGGAGTGGCAGAAGTAGGCATTTAAGGCATGGCAGAAACTAGCGCTATAGATATAGCAAAAACGAGTACTGCAAGTGTGGCAAGAGAGGTGGCTGTAGGCATCACTGTGTTTGCTGCAATCTCATGTTCCTCAGGAATCTCCGTAAATGAACATGCAGAATAAATAGAAGTTGCATTAGGAAGTCATACAGATACATACCCATAGCCTCAGCCTCATGGCCACCACCTTCCTCTTTATCAAAATCAGAAATCCTCTTCTTCATGGCGGGTTCATTGTTAGAATCCTTAAGAACTTCCTTGGATCCTACAGAAGACAAGTTTGCATCAGGTTCGTGTGTGGCAGAGCTAGGGATGGAAGAAGGGCTAACCACCAAGGAGGAGCCATCCTTCACGGCCAGAGATAAGGCCGCGAAAGGATCACTGGTAGAGATAACAGGAGGCGTGGTAGTAGAGACAAACTCGGTCTGGGAAGCAACTGGAGGAGTGGCTCCATTTTGAGGAGTAAGAGTCTCGGCAGAAGTAGGAACAGCCTCACTAACCCTCTCAGTATGAGTACCCTCATCTATGGATACCGGCTCAGTGGAAGGGATATGAGTCTCAGCAGAAGCAAAGGTAGACATGGCCTCGGCCACCAAATCAGCCCGATCAAAGAAACCCTCCATGGGTGTGCCCATGGCGGTAGAAATCTCCTCGGCCGTGGGGTGATATATGGAGATAGGCTTGGGCTCGGGCTCGGCCTAAGGAACATGAGGAAGAAAAAAAAGAAAAAAAAAAGGAGTTGAATGCATAATCGTTGATGATAAAAAGAGAAGAGCAAAAAGGGGAGAATGGAGGCATACCACAAATTCGGGCTAATCAAGCAGAATAAGACGGGTAACAGACACATCCTTCTTATGCTTTAGACTGCAGAAGAAAAAGACAAGGAGAAGGAAATGAATCAACATGTATATGGAGTTAGCCGTAGAAAAAGCCTTATACAAGAATAATGAAGATGAAGAAAAATTAAAGATAAATACTCTCATCTTAGTAGTGGTGGATGCAGGAAGAGGGGATGTCTTCCTCTTGCTAGAACGAGGAGCGTCAGCAGATGGCCGTGGAGCAGTAGGCCTAGACTTGCCTGCAGTAGGGCGCCTGCTGGAACGAGTACGAGCAGAAGGGGGAGGAGAGCCCTTTAAAACTATGTTACCTACAGGAGGAAGGTCGCTCTCAAAAGGCAAAAAGCAAACTTGGACTTGGCGGAACTCTTCTTCATGGGCACAGAAATGCTTGTCACCTTCACTCTCTTTTTCCAGTCTGCAGGATAGTCACCCGCATACTAGAACCACCTTCTCTCCTCCTAAACCCACTCAAAGATAGCAGACCGACTTTGCATCCTAGCATAAGCCATAACAGACTTGGTAAGAACGAGCAACCGAGGGTTGGCAGAGAGAACTGCACTAAGGCCATCAAGAGGAATGAGAGAGAACCCATGGCTGCCTAGCAACTCCCGCTTAAATGAGGTTATCATGGTCTGCTAGTACCCATGCATGGCAGCTGTACAAATACCCTCTCTCCGTGAACCCGGAATGGTGATTGCATTAAAGTGCCTACTCCAAAACTCAAAGGCAGTGTGTTGTAGGAATGGCCGAACATAAGTAGGGGACTTCATGATGGCAAAAAAGTCATCAGGAATGTCCTAGTCCAGCCCAAACTGCCTCCTCACCCTATCGGCAAAATAGTGCACAAGCCTAACACTCTCATTAGCCAAGTAAGGCAACCACCCATCATTAGTGGCAGCCAAGTAAGTGATACCCCTCTCCTCAAAGCTAGTCAATGGGGTAGTGGTCCCAGCAGTGTCAACAAAAGGACCTATAGCAGAATCAACACATGTAAAACCTATACCCAAATTCCTATATGCTCTCCAAGAAAACCCAACTCCCTTATCTAAGAACTCAACAGCAGGATGCCCTATTGGCTTCAAACCAACCCAACGAAAAGCCAATAGAAAATCAGACTCAAACTGGCCGCAGAAATCAGTGATAACTCTCGGACATGACCGGTATCTCTCTTTGGCAAAGTGAACAGGCCTACACTTTGCCAAATGCCTAGCACAACGCTCATACAATAGATACTGCAGAATAGTATTATGAATGGAGGAAGTAACTATATGGCAGGAACCAGCCTAATTCTCATCACTCTGCAGGATATCTAACTGAACATATAGATGTCCCAAGAACATGGGTGCTAATGGCAGACTCACCCCAGTAGATATCTTAATGGCTAACTAAAAATACAAAGGTTTCACAGCATAGTGAGGATGAGAGCCAAAAAAGAACTTACAGAGCCAAAATGTGATGAGTGCCGCATGGCAAGCAGCGACAGAGGCCTTAGAAAAAGAATCAACCTAATGTGACAACTTCACGTTTCCACTTGTCCCCTTCCTCAACTTGACCTCCATGGCTTTTTCTTCCGAAGGAAGCTCTAAGGCACCAAGGTCAACATCACCAAGAATGGGCAAAAGTAACTAGTTTGCCACATCTTCCAATGTCATGGAGATCTCACCACAGGAAAAGAAAGAAAGTATGAGTGGCGGTGCACCACCGGCGGACCAAATGGCAAAGATTGAACAAGTCTTTATAGTTAGACAAGCAGCGTGACGTGACGGTGGCCTTCAACACACTGGACCGCTGTAGTGCCTCCATGAAACCCATATTGAACAACTTGTTGTCCACTCATTCCCTCCAACCCGAAGCGGTACACGATCCAAATTCAAAGAGAATAGGCACGGGGAGTGAAGTACCTTGGCGGATGATAAGATCTTGAATCGAAGAAGCCAACGGACCAAAGATATGTCCTTGTTGCGATGGCAAAGGGCAAGCCACACACGGCCCGGCGGCAGCGGCATGTAATCACCGGGAACTTTTGGAAAATGGTTATGGGTATCGTACCAAGGGTCTATGAGAGGGGCGTACTCACTATCAGGATCGCGTCGTGCTTCCTCCTTATTAGAATGGTCCGATTTGGAATGGGTGGCCTCCTCACCTACATCCCGCGTGGCAGGATCATCAGAAATGGCCTCTTTTCTCTTACAGCAGGAAGAACTTTGGCTTTTCGCTTGCGTCATGGTGAAGGGGTTGATCGGAGTAAATGGGTGATAGTGTTTGAGAGAGAAGACATGGTGAAGAAAGGGAAAAGGAGAAAGTGTTTGTGTTTGGAATGTGAAGGGAATCTCTCTTAACTACCAATGTCATTAACATTGACACGAAAGGATGTGATGGGTTAGCCATTGGATAAGGGAATGAATTAATGAAGCTGAGGTTGTGTTTGAAAATGACTACTAAACTGGGAATGCAAAGAGATAGTATCGTTCATGGCAAGAAGAAAAAAAAAATTAATAAGGGGCCCACTATTCAAAAAAGCCCGCGAAGGAAAAGAAGAAGGAAAGACAGAAGGGAGAAGAAAGTCTTTTGTTCGCATATGAACTGCAAGAGCACTTCACATGCTTAGGGGGCTAAATGTTGATGCTCATTTTGAAAAAGCCCAATAGCAGGAAGAAGTCCAACAATATAGTCAAAGAAGAGTTAGTGGATTGATAGGAAAAAAACCATTAAGCCCGAATGGTAGGAATAATGGATCATAGACCCTTAAAAATAAGTAAATGGGTCTTGAGGAAAGCAAATGTGCCCAGATTAACCCAGAGAAGGAAGTAATAAACTAATGGGCTTTATGTAATATAGAAAAGCAAGAATGGGCCATAGTGGGCTCGAAGTAATGAAGTTATAAGAAAGTTAGGGGTTGATGGAAGGCCCATGAGCCCCAAAGATGAAGGATAAAGTAAATTGGGTCAAGGAAGCCCAAAAGAGTTAACAAAAGCCCCTGGGAATGCAGAATTTGGAAATAGGCTGAGGATGCCCAAGGAAAGCAAATGGGCCAAGAATGCCCAAGGAGAAAGAAAAGGGACGAAAGAGCCCACAAGAAATGTAATGGGTTAAGAAAGCCCAAAAGCAGCATGCGTATATGCCCAATAACTAAACTGAGACATTGTAACCAACTGAGAGAAGAATACATAGCAGGCTTAACAAGCATGCGTCAAATAGCACCACAGTAGGAACAGCAAAGTGGTATGGCAGAAACGGCAATAAGATTATGGAGGGAGCAAAGAATGGGCTAAAAGGGGGAAGACCCACAAGGCCTAGCTCTTGAAAGAAGCAAGCCAATAAAGAATGAAAAAAAAAAAAAAATTAGAAAATAGTTCACGCCATAAGAGGTTAAGGATGAGCAGCAGAATGCACAGACGAGCCTCCAGGCCATGGCAAACGCATGAGCAGTGGACATGGCATGCATAGGAAGTGGAGCACGCATAAGACCCAGGCACTACCAACCTGTACCCAGCCAATACAAGAGTGGTGGGTCATGGGTCAGAGTTAAAAGGGGGTATGGTCTGGTGGTAGGGAGAAGGGAAAGCCTATTCTTGGGTTCCTACTCAAACTCTTTTGAGGGAAATGTCTTGCTGGGATAACATATCACCCAAAAGAGGGAGGATGAGTTGGAACCACTAGGTGCATGCCATGTGGGATAGTAGGAGAGAATACTCATGCCATGGAGGATAAGAATGCCACGACGAACAAGCAAACAAAAGAATCTTCTTTGTCTGGTAGTGGGTAGTGGCATAGCCAGCACAGGTAAGTGGTGGTGGCTGAACAGCTGACAGACCAGTGGGTGGTCAGGAAGGACACCCAAATCTAGACAAAAGGAGTTAAAGGGAAAAATGGTAAAAAATGGTCATGGCAGGCTGTATATAAAGGGTCTTTGCCATGCACAGTGACATCAATCAGAACAATAGCAACCACTAGAAAAGAATCACAACACCACCATCACCATAACACCACAGAAGCAAGCATTAAGGAAGAAAGAAAAGAGTGGGGAAAAAATCCTAGTGACAGAACGGAGAGAAAAAAAAGAAAAGAAATAGTGTGTAGAACGGCAGGCATGCACCAATAGGCTAATCCATTCTCTCCCTCTAAAAGCCTACCCCCTGTTGGGGATAAAGAACTCGTTTGGGTAGAAGCCATTTAGGCCCATTTCCTCAAAGATGATAATTTCTACGGCAGGATTATCCTAAGAGGTTATCCACATTGAGGAAGTGGTTCCCTCCTTGGCCTCAGCTCCGTAACACAACTTAACACAGTAGACTAATCTTTCCCTTCTTTGATTCGATTATTATTATTATTTTCTTTCTATTTTTTGTTATTCCATTTACCATGTGTTTCCTGCTGTCGCGTTCTTCATTTTAATTAAGGATCCTTTATTTTATTTTGTCTCACGGCAAACGTATTGCTTTTATTATCTTCTGTCTGTCGTATCTTTGTTGTAACAGTTACGCCTGCCATGGGCATGTGATTAAAGTTTCAACAAGAAGGGGTGTAGTTTGTGCACCAGTCGAACTAAGGTGATTTGCAATTGGATCGGTCCTAACTCTCTTACCCGGAATACTTGCGCCTCAGTGCCGCAGGAGGCAACCTAGCCTAGCATCTCAAAAAGGCCCACCACAATTTTTTACATCATAGATCGTACAAAACTGGATGATGATAACTAGGTGCTCCAAAACCTGTTAATAAAACTTCTATGACGCTTTTGCAGTTTCATATTTATCGTCTTTTTTTTTTTACTTGTTCGCTATAACAGTGAAATTGTAAGCTAACCCATGGATCAATTACCATGTCCTTATCAAATGAATTAAAAAAAAAAAATACCATGTCATTTGTACAAGAAATTAATGTGGCATTGCCCAAAGGTTTTCATTTGAAAATGGATTTACCACTGCGCACCACTTCATAAGTATTAGTGCTTGTAGGGTGTGGGGGTAGAGGCCGGGGTTTAAGTTTCTAAGAGCGAGTTTCACACACATATACACTTAAATTAGGTTAGAGTATAATTTTTATCTTGTATAAAAAAAGATATATATAATTAAAATCATAATGAATTTTTATTATATTAGCTATTAATATGGATATTAATTAACTAGTCATAAATAAATGCTAATGTGATGAAATTAATGTTTCATAAATTTAATTTTCACTATATTAATGGATTCTTAAAAAGGAAAATTATTCAATATCTAATAGTAGTCTCACATTAATGGAGGCTCCAACCATAAATTTAAGACTAAAGTAGGGTTTTAACACGTAAAGTTTATGATTGTTTTCATTTACATGTCAAAAATTTTAATTTGACCCTCCATATTCAATTTCATTTTCATTTGGCCATATAATGTATTTTTCATTAGCTATTAGACCATTATGTCCCTCTATATTTAACTATTTCATGAAATGCTAACTCTAAAATGTTGTGGAATGCAAAAATTTTATTGTTGTAGGTAGCAAAAACAAATTATGGATTGTTAGATTACTAACAGAAATAGAGGGTTCGGCCAATATGAAAATTGATTCAAACATGATGGGCCAAAATACAAATTCTAAAATGTGAAGTGCCAAAATGAAAATAACATAACAATTCAAATGCCAAAAATATATTTTAGTTTAAATTTAATTAACGGAACCCACTATTAAGTATGATAAATGAATATTACTCCTGAAGTATTTAATAATTACTCACCTATAAAAGCCCCGGAATACTACCACATTATTAAATATTAAGTTATATTTTTTTTTCTCATTCTATTTTTTTCATCCGAATTCTATCCATAAATTATAGACAAGAAAGAAAGTAGAGAGAAAATTCAAAGAGGGAACCAATAAGAGAAATGAGAGATTATAAAGTTGAGCAGTTGCTTTGGCAACGTCAAACAGATTCTTGGTGAGTGCAAGGAAGATTTTGTTTGTGGTAGTTAGAATCATTAATGAAGATGATAATGGAGATGTTGAACAATGGTGCTGAGTAGCATTTGGCTTTGTCAGATTTGTGAGAACTAATCCTTCAATTTCAATCCAACCAGGTTCACGATTTTAGTTGGTTCTCAAATTTTTATAGTTTCTTTTTTTTTTTTTTTTTTTTTAATATGATCGGACATGTCTAGTGATTGATTCACGATCGTATAGATTCAATTAGCCGATTCGTTTTAAATTTTAAAATTTTGATTTAGTATAAAAGTGCTTATTAATATTTAAAATTTATTAAATAGTATTTAAAAGGTTTATTTAGACTGCTTGATTAGACTTTTTTGACCCTTCTAATGATAAGATAACATGTGGATTTTTTATGAGTTTGGGTTTTTCAAATATAAATGGGATGTGTTTGAGATATAATTCCTAAAATTTAATATGGGTTGGTATTTAAAATATTTAAGAGGATTTAGGTTTGTAAAAAGCCTTTTTGTTCTCACCTATTGCCATTACTAGCTAATAGATATGGAAGGGAAGTAGGCTTTGTGGCTCTAAAGAGTTGATATGAAAAAAAGGCTATGAGGCCCTGTGATAAATTTAAACAGCTCATTGGACAATTTAAGCCTCGATTCCAAGGACAATCCTCGAGTCACGATTTGCTGAACATAGGCTATCTAACTGAAAGTGGGCCTAAACATACTTAATGATTAGTTTTTTTTTTTTTTTTTTTTGATAGTACTTAATGACTAGTTAGTGAAACGTATGTTGTTTTTGTTTCAAAGGCAACGTTAGATAAAACAAAATACAATATTGAGTTAAAAAAAAAAAAAAGAAGGACACTGTTATTAGTTATTATAGATACATCATATTCCATTGATGTGTCAATCTTTTTTTATTTTTTATTTTTTATTATTTGCTGAAATCACGAGAACTTCAATTTTAGACATGTATTTATTTTTCTTCGTGGCGTAAACTAGATCATTTGTGGAATCATGTTTTTTTTGTTACAATTTTTACAAGAGATAGTGTCGAACTAACAATAGAGAAAGTTATACTTCTTGTACTGTTTCAGCCGAATTACCAAAATATAGAACCGTCTACCAGTTAGGAACTCATTGATTTCACATCTTGGAGTGTTCGAGCATAAATATATATATATATATATATATATATATATTTCAACTGGGTTTTCTTGATGTTGAATTTTCAAAGTAGCATGAGTATTTTGACGAAGTAAGTTTATGTTTTATTTTAGTAGGTTTCAATTGTCTCAATTAGTAAGGTTTTTTTATCGTCAAGTTATAAACTCAAATCTCAAATACATTAAAAATAAATTGATATAGACTTTTTTTTTTTTTTTTGAGAAAAAAGTAAGTAAATTTTATTGAACTAAATCCGATTGGAAAACAATATCCAAATCACTAGATAGAGATTCCATCCATACATCTGTGTCTATAGATAAACACTGTTTTTCTAGCTAAGGTGTGAGCTAATCTATTTCCTTTCATTCGAACATTTGGGAACTTGCAATACTGAAGAGTAGTGCCTAAACTTCGACTCTCATCTATCACATGACCAAACAAAGTGTTGCATCTTCTCAGATCAGTCAAGACTTTGATCGTCTGTGAGCAGTCTCCATCTATTTTCACATTGAACAAGCTTAGCTCCTTGGCAAACACTACAGCACGTCTTGCTGCTAAAGCCTCCGCCAACTCCACGGACTAAACTAATGGGTTCTTTTGACTCAAAGCAACGATAATATTTCCAATGTGATCGTGAAAGAAAACTCCACTACTTGCACAACCCGAAGCATTAAAAAATGCAGCATCAAAGTTACCCTTATAATTTTGCTCCATTGGAGGAGTCCAGCGAACCCTAACAGGCCGAGTTATAGCCCGAGTAGACTGTTTTTTCACATCGAGATACTCCAAGACTAGCTCCTTAGCATGATTTCCCAATTCATGAAGTTGCCAAGTCTGTTGGTTCTCTTTGAGCCTGTTCCAGCGCTGCCACAAGCACCAAGCTATGGTGGAGAAAAGTGCAACCCGATAAGTTGAGCCCTTGTGCATAACCTCCTCCACCAAATCCTCGAACTCCTTATATTATTTCCGATACAGAGGAGCAAAACTCGGGTCTGACTTCCAAACAAACTGTGCATGATTGCACAACCAGAGGCTATGTAGTAGAGTTTCTTGATGATCATCACATAGATCGCATGTCTCATCTATTGGAATATGTTGAGCTCTTAGATTTTGTTTCGTTGGAAGTGAATCTTTCATTGCACACCAAAGGAAATGTTTGATTTTATTGGGAGTCCAAATCTTCCAAATACTCTTCCATAAGCATCGCCGCTCTGTTGGTGTGGAAGAGCTCGGTGTAGTGCTTGCCTTTGCTGAAACTAACAAGCGATATGCACTCTTAAAACTAAAGCTTCCAATCGCAGTCAAAGGCCATACCAGCAAATCCTCATCACATGCCTCACTCACCTGAATCCTGCTCACCATATCAGCTTCCCAAGGGTAAAAATTGCTCTCCAATTTGCCAGGATCCCAGATTCTTGTATTGGAGTAGAACAATTCACTAACTCGATTAACAGTGGAATTTGCTCTTGGAAATACAATCTTGTTGTAACTAGGATTAGGGAGCCATCTATATTTCTACACATCAATCATCTGACCACTCTCGACCCACCAGATAGCACTGTTCTTTATAACCTCTTGAGCTTGCAATATACTCCTCCATGCATAAGAGCACTTTGGATGAATAGGGGCATCAAGAGTACTCCCATTGGGAAAAAACTTCGCACTAAAAATCTTATAGAGAAGCATATCTTTCTGGTGAATTAATCTCCACACCTATTTGGCTAGTAAGGCATTATTGAACTTTTGAATATCTCGAAAACCCATCCCTCCAACAGATTTTGATGAGCACAAAAAACTTCATTTAACCCAATGAATCTTTTTTGAGTCACCTTGTCCCCATCAAAACTGTCGAATCATTGTTTTTATTTCCTTACACAAATTCACCGGCAATTTAAATACACTCATCGAGTAAGTAGGAATAGACTGGATGACTGCATTTATTATAACTTCCTTGCCAGCCTGTGACAGAAGCTTCTCTTTCCACCCATGCATTCTTGCCCTGATGTGCTCTTTCACATTAGTGAAGCAAGCTTTCTTCTCTCTACCAATAAACGAAGGAAGGCCTAAATATTTCTCATAATTTTGTATTGTTGGTACATTAAGAGAAACTTTTATAGCTTCCTGTGTTCATTAGTGTTCTTGCTAAAGAATAGAGTGGTTTTCTCCTTATTTATCATTTGGCTTGATGCCACCTCATAATAGGCCAATAGCTCCTAAATTTTCTGACATTCCACCAAGGTGGATTTGCAAAATAAAAGACAATTATTTGCAAAAAATAGGCGAGTAACTTTTGGCCCATTCCTACACAGAGAAAATCCCTTCATGTCATCCTTCATTGCTGCTTTTCTGAAAATAGCATTTAACCCTTCTGCACAAAACAGAAATAAATAAGGCGAGAGGGGATTGCCCTACCTCAAACCCCTAGAGGGGGAAATCATTCCCTTCGGCTCTCCATTTACTAGAATGGAATAAGAAATAGTGGTAATACACTCCATAATTAGAGCCACCCAAGAAGCTTGAAAACCCAACTTCAAAAGGATTTTTTCAAGGAAAATCCATTCCATCCTATCATAGGCCTTACTCATATCCAACTTAAGTGCCATAAAGCCCTTCTTCCCTGTACAATTAGTCTTCATGTGATGCAAAGATTCAAAAGCTATTAAGATGTTATCTGTAATCAATCTATCAGCAGTAAAAGTGCTCTGAGTTTCTGAAATAATAGAATTAAGCAAAGGCTTAAGATGGTTTGTAATCACCTTATTCACAATCTTATAAATCACATTGTAAAGACTAATAGGCTGAAAATCAGAAATTTTTCTGGGATATTCACTTTAGGGATCAAAGTGATGAAAGTGTGATTTATAGATTTCAAGATAGCACTTGAGTTTAAACTTTACAAGACAACCTGGTGAAAATCCGTTCCAACATCAGTCCAGTAGGTCTGATAAAATAATGGCAACATCCCATCTGGGCCAAGGGCCTTTAATGACGCCATTTCCTTGATAGCTGCATCCACTTCCTTAGTTGTGTAAGGCTGGGCCAGAACTGCCCTCATTTCATCAGTCACTACTTCATCAACCCCATCTAAAATACAATCAAAATCATGAGGATTTGATGATGAAAATAGTTGAGAGTAATAGTCATTTAACAAACTCGAAAAGAACTCCTTATACTCATGCCAAATACCATTATCATTCTTTAAACTCTTTATGAAATTTTTCCTCTTCCGTTGAGTAGTTGGCCCATGGAATAGACATCATTAATTTAAATCCTATTATAATTATTAATAAATTTTTTTACAAGTGACAAAAAGAAATAAGTCAAATACAATTATAATGCATTGAGTTGGTCTAACAAAGACCAAATATGGTCAACAAGAATAACAATTGGTTTTAGATTCTCTTTTAATTGTATCACAATTCTAGCTATAATTAATAACACACCCAATTTTTTTTTTTGAGAAAGAATACCACACCCAATTTAAAACAACCTGATTGGCTATAACATTCAATTTTACATGTGTTGACTTGTCAACTTAGGAATAAAAGTAATTTCTCCTTCACATGATTATACCATTGGTACTATTTTTATCTTGCATGAATCACAATTTAACACATTAATTAATTAAATGTGTGGCTAGTTTTATTGTATCTTCTTCTTTCTACTTAAATTTTTTTTAAAATTTATTAATTTTGTGGTATAAAATTTTCAATCCTTTTCAGATTTACAAAGTATATACATCATACATGTGAATTTCCCGAGTCAGCAAAAAGTATACATGCAGAAAATATAAACGTTTGTGTCAGAGATCTGAAGCCACCCAGTGACGCTTATATACGGGAGGCTAAAATATGTTTTCTTGGATAAAAACATGATCCAACCAAACAAAGATCATAAAAGAGAAACCAAAGAACTCACTAAGTAGCGTCCAAACAGAGCTTAAGCTCGAGTGTATGAGATAATCTTATGATACACCCTTTTTCATAAGATATGACTATATGAGATAATCTTCCGTACCTTATATACTCAGTAATACACTCGAGTGTACTCTATAACAACCCACCCTTTAAAGTCTCTTCAGATATCTAATACCAAATGTACTCTAAAGATACGTTTCAGACATCATCAGAAGAAGAAACCCAAGTGCATGTCAACGTTTGGAGAGACAGAGAAAGTGAAAGAGAGAGTAATGTTATGTGCGTAACAGTTCATACAGTTGCAGAAATGTCAGTCAGCTTCGATTGGCACGAGAAAGAGTGTTAGCTAAAGCGTGTAATTATGAACTATAGCCCTGTGAAAAAATTAAATAAACACTAGGACTTCGTATAGTAATTGGTCATTCTTTTCAAAAATTGCAGAAAAAGCCAAGCTTGTATAACCGTTACCTCCCACGCGTCCAAACCTCTTCTTTATTTTATTTTATTTATTTTGCTTCGGTCATTCATTTTTTTTTCTTGGCCTTAACATATGTATGTGACTTCCACTGTACCTTAATTACTATCTTATCTTGGAAATCATGTTTCTTTATTAACAATTCATTAATATATCTCACTGTCTCTCACTCTCTCAGACTTTACAACCTTGCTTTTCCGGCCACCGTGAAGAATGTCGCCGGTGGCGAGAACAAAGAGCTCGAATGTGGTGGAGGGTAAGAATTATCCTGCTCCACTTGCTTCCCATGAAGATGTTGCCAAAGACCCCACTGTCTTCTGGGACACTCTCAGGCGATTCCATTTTATGATGACAACCAAATTTATGTAAGTTTTTTTTAGACTTCATTTTTTCTTTGAACACTATTATTTTAAAGGGGATTTGCATATTGATTATAATATTATAGATAGAACAGTATGTGATGTTTAATCGTGGGATTTATGTGGAATAAAAAAACATTTTCTTCCATTTTTATTTTAGTTTAAAGTTTGTGTTGTACTTGTATTTCATGTTTGATTCTTGTGTTTATGTTCTTTTTTTTAATCTTTTTTTTTTTTTTTTTTTTTTTTGTTTCACTGTTGTATTTTAAGGATTCCTGTGATTGGTGGGAAGGAGCTAGACTTGCATATTCTCTATGTAGAGGTTACAAAGAGGGGTGGCTATGAGAAGGTTTGGCTTTGTTACCTAATCTTTTTTCGTATGTAAAATCCTTTATGTATATTCTTATACCATGGATACGTTATGAATTTCTACTTAGGTTGTTGCGGATAAGAAATGGAGAGAAGTGGGTAATATTTTCAGGTTCTCTGCAACAACAACAAGCGCTTCTTTTGTATTGAGGAAACACTACTTTAGTCTTCTTTACCATTATGAACAAGTTTACTTCTTTATGCTACAAGGTCCAGTGTTTACTCCAACGGGTAAATTATTGTTTTTGTCTCTCCTGTTTCTTTCGTTTTCTTTGTTTAATGGTTGCTTTGTTCCTTGATCTTTGTCTTTGGACACTGATTATTGCCTCTTCTTTTTTTCCTTCTGGTTCTTTATGGTGTTGTTTTTTTTTGTTTTTTTGTTTTTTTTTTTGTGTTGGTAAAATATGGGTCCAATTTTATATGTATGTTTGCAGTTTCTTTTCCTGCTAGCAACCCTTCGTGGAGACCTGAATTGGCTCTAGTAGAATATTCCCCCAAAAAAACTAATGATCATCCAGAAGGACCAGAACCACTTAATGAAGGTAATATTTAAAATATTAAAAAAAAAAAATTTATTTCTTGCCTATTTTCTTGTATATTTATTCCTTTCTCTTTATTTCACTTTACGAAAGTATAAGAGGATAAAGTGAGTTTCAACCACACCACACGTATATATAGCTATTTGTTTTGATTTCTCTGCCACAAAATGTTATGCTTATGCTTAATTGATGTACAAGTCAATGAATCTTTTGAGGCAACAAATGGATTGCCATTATATGGTTGCTATTCAATTACCAAGAAAAATATATGGTTGCCATTTAGATTATGATATGTTTGATGTTCATGTAAATTTAAGTGATTTCTTATTAGTCTCCCTTTTAATGGGGTCCCACTGCTACTATCTTATACCAACTAAAACATGTGGTGGTTGTCTTGTCTTGTAAACGTTTTCATTTTTCATCATAGTCTTGTAAACGTTTAAGGCTAGTTTGGCAGCCCTAATAGCCGTTGATGAGTCCATATCTTTCAACTCTATAGTACAATTTTAGGTGTTTGATATGATTAAATGCCATTGCTTTCCGTAACATAAGAGAGGGTTTGTTTCTCCTAATTGTGATGAGAGCAAAATAAATACAATGGTACTATTTCATTGCGACTGTTCTAAGTATCAATTAGCAAATAATAATATGAACTAATTATGAAAAAATTACTAGTAAATATGATTTTTTTTTTTTACCATGAACCGTAACGGGAAATCACAGTTTTAAGAGTGCATAGGAATTAACTTCTTTGTCTCACCTTTTCCCACCAATCTTGTACAGGTACTTCATGCTTGTCAGCTATTGGAACAATTGAAGGGAAATGCGATTGTGGTTACTTGGTGTCTGTGAAATTGGGCTCTGAGATTCTTAAAGGAGTACTATATCATCCGGAGCAGCCAGATTCTTCTACCTCAATTCCAGACTCTAACAGTGCCATTGTACCATACAACTCCAAACGTCGCCATTCTGGTCAGAGGAGGAGAAGAAGTAGAAGAAGGGGAGACCCCAATTATCCAAAACCCAATAGGAGTGGCTATAACTTTTTCTTTGCCGAGAAGCATTACAAGCTCAAGTCTTTGTACCCAAACAGAGAAAGGGAGTTCACAAAGATGATTGGAGAGTCATGGAGCAATCTCAGCGCTGAAGAAAGGATGGTAATCTCAATGATACAATACAAACCTTTTATGGGTTGTTTCCTTTGGGTGGAATCATTTTCATCTTCTGGTAGAATGAAAATATATATCTTACCAATCAAGAAAAATCAGCAAGTTGTTAAAATGATAGGGGCTTCTTCCTAAGATTATCTGTAGTTTTCCTTTAGAGATTAACAAGAGTGATGAGTAGTGAGTTCTTAAGATTTGCAAATTGATTATTAACAGTATTGTTGTTTCCTTATTATAGGTTTACCAGAACATTGGGTTGAAAGACAAAGAACGATACAAGAGAGAATTGAAAGAGTACAAAGAGAAAATGATCAGTCAGACCATGGAACTTGGAAGTTGAGACAGCTGACTATTATTAGGGAACAGGAATTGTGGAAAGGCAGCAAAAGCAAAAGAATTTTAACTCAACTTTTTAAGTTGTAGTACTATATTTACATACATATGTGACTGTTAGGCAATTGCAATTCTTGCATTGCATGCATGTTGATGTTTTGACAGGTGTTCTAATTCTTAGTATTTTAGCTTTGATACTAAGGGGCTGATTACTATTAAGCTCCTCACCCACTCTAGTAGTTTTTGAGGGGAAAGGTTTTATATATAGAAAATGAATCGTAGTCTAGACTCAAGAAAGCAGACTTGTTTTCCTTAAAGTGAGTACATTTTCTGTTTTTTGGTTTGCAAGAAGAACTCGAGCAAGTAAATGCCCTTTAGTTGTTTCTCAAGTTACCTAGTTATTATGGGTCTGGCTTTGCCATTAGTACAGATGAAAACTTAATGATACTTAGAAAGCAGTGTATATACATAAGACAAGGTTGTCATTTCTATTTTGGTTCATCAGTTTTTTATCAATCCCTTTTATTTGCTATCTCCTCCCCACTTCTTTTTGGTAATTCCTAAATTGGTTATCCACTTTCTCATGGATGATATGTTGGGGGTTAGATTAGGGGTGCCTCGACCCGTGCTTCAAGGCGAGGAAAATTTGCATTGGTTTAGAGTGGGTCAGGTTAGCGCAAGTTCGAGGTATTATTATTATTATTATTATTTTTTGATAACAGTTCGAGGTATTATTCCATCTTTTAATGAGATGACTGTGATATTAATAAGTTAGAGATAGAGAAAAAAAAAAGGGTGGGATAATTGTGGCCCAAAATGGCCAAATACCACTGTTGACCAAAATTATTAGTGTTTTATTACTGTTTGAGAAATATTTAGCAATCTACCACCTTTTTAAAACTCAAATTTATGAAACTTGAGTTTGACGTGACACTTGAATTTTCCATAAAAAAAAAAAAATGCTATTGACGTGGATTATTTTAATTAAAAATGCCATGTGGAATTCAAGTTTAAAAAACTCAAGTTCTTTGCGGTACTCGAGTTTTGTAAACTCGATTACCATGTAAGAAGCCATTCCATATATTGATATGTTATTTCTTGCACCTTCATGGAAAATTATATAATGACCTTTTACTGTATTTTATACATTACTTGCTATTTCTTCTATTTCCTCTTACACATTTACATTTTGTTGTTATTGCATAGAATTTTTCAATTTCTTCAATAGGCGGCATCAACGCAACCTTATAAGATTATGCATTACACATGACCTTTAGCCACAATTATTGAACACTAAATATTGTGAGCCACGTTGCATTAAGTTTGTGGGTGCCCGAGGATCGAGGATGAAGTTGAAGAGTTGCAGTATTGGTGTGGAAATGCCACAGGCCACGGGCCCAATGAGGTAGGACATCCGAGGAGAGGAAAGGACGAGTTGTAGGACGCTAAGATGTTCTAGGTGGAGAGAAAGGTATGAAAAAAGAGAATTTGTGATCATAGGCGAAGTTTTTAGTTCGGTGTTAGGACATATGCGATTCACTTGTTAGGAACATATGTCACTATTTTATGTAATTGGTTAATCCTTTGACAAAATGCACTTTACTTGTAATTGGTAGATCTATGATGTGTTTAATACTACAAGAAACTTTTTTTAAAATCAAGTGTTAAAGCCATGCAAATCTGTCCAAGATTCAAGCCAAGAAAGTGCCTGTCATTAAATCTCGATAACTAGCTTGACAGCTAGCCATTTGTCGAGATTTAAAGAGCTGTTCAGCCCTTAGGCTCGATAGTAGCTCGACAGATAGGGTATCTGTCGAGATTTATGAAAAACAGATTTTCAGTTCTGTTTTGACTCTAATCCGTGATTATGTGTTTGAGCTTTCTTTTCTCACAACCCTAGACATATAAAAGGATTATTTTAAGAGCCATCAAAGTGAACACAAGTTGCACAAGTGTTGAGCAAAGTTTGTTCAAGAAAATTGTGACCGGAGACAGAGTTTTACCCTAGTTCATTATTCTTGTGAAGAAGTTGCTATGTTTGTACACCATTGGGTTTTGTGACCAAACATCTTCTTGATCTTCATTATTGGGATGAACTGAAGAACTTTGCAGCCAACAACCTTTTCTAGTTGGTGATTGAAGTCGCATACTGGGATTCGCGCAATTGGTTTGTCATGTACTGGGAGCCGTGCATTACAAGGAGAGATTGTCACTACAGAATAAATCCAATTGGGTATTGGGGTAAGGGTTCAACTGTAGGTTGGTATAAGGTACTTTGATTATTTTACTTGTAACCGCTTGTTGTGATAATAGTGGATTCTCGGAAGTGGTGACCTTAAAATCATCCGGTGGGGTTTTTACCGTGCAGGTTTTCCCCATTCGTAAATAAATCACCGTATTATTTAATATTCGCTGCATATTTAGTTTAATTAGTAATTTGTTTGTGCTACCACGCTTATTGCATGTAATTGAACCTAATTAATTTACTTGGCAAATTAATTTGTTAATTCATCACAAGGGGTCAATACGTTTTTGGTCTATCAAGAGTAACTTGTTGCCTCCGCATTTAATGGTAGGCAAGCTTATTAGCTGCATTGATGAGGAAGTGACTTGAATAGTGCCAATCACAACTAAGCAGATTCCATTCGCCACCTTCTTCAGACACAGATAGAGACAAGTGTCATGATAGGGAGTATGTTAGGTAAGGATGGATGGTTGAGATATGAAAAAAAGAAGAAGTATATAAGAAAAATGGGATTTACAAAGAAGGAGATCGAGAGACAAAAACCAAGATATAGTCAAGAAGCAAGAAAAAAGATTGAGAGAAGAGAGTAAGCAGGGTAATTTTTTGTACAATATTGGCCTTTTCGAGCAGGCTTGTAAGGAGGACATTGGCTCATTTATACTAAAATTTTGGCCCTTTCTTCCTTGTTTTTATCCTCGGGCAGAGCCCACTCTTGCTTTTTGTTTCCCTCTCTCTCAAATTTTATTGATTTGGGCCAAGGTTAAATTGTTCAGCCCACTATTCTAAGTGGACCTAGGCCGCTAGATTTTTTGGTCCTTACAAAGTTCATACAACATATTATTTGATAATTGTTAAAATATTCTTTACAAAACTTGAAGCATGCAAATAGAATACATTCTTACATGGTACTTGAGTTTGTAAAACTCGAGTACCATATTGCTAGAAACTCAATCTCTTTAAACTCGAGTTCCTCGTGGCATTTTTTTTTAATTCAAATAATCCACGTCAGAGGCATTTTTTATGGAACTCAAGTTTTTGAAACTCGAGTTCCATGTCAGACTCAAGTGTCTTAAACTTGAGTTTCAAAAAAGTGGTATATTGCTAAATATTTCTTAAAAAGTGGAAAACACTAATAATTTTGGCCAATAGAGGTATTTGGCCATTTTGGCCAATAATCATGAACGGCCTATGAGAGAATGGAAACAAGTTTTAGGGAGAATTATAATAGAATATGCACACAAAAGATATTAATAGGATCTGAATAAAAAAGATATTATATATATATAATACAAATAAAACTGTAAAAATTGTAAAGAAACTTTAAGAAAACCTAAATTAAGTTCTATGGCAGCTCTCTTCCAAAATTTTCCCCAATTTTTCCCCAAAGAGCCTTTAAATAGGCCAAGAAATTCTATTACAAGTTGAATTCTTGTTTGGAGAAAATCACAAGATTTTAGGCTTCACTTAACCAATGTTTTTGGCCCATTTAATTTCAGAATTTGGAATTTTGGTAAACTAAAAAGTTGTAGCCCTTTAAGTTATATTTCCAGCCCAACTTGAATTATCTCCATTGGACACCTGAGCCGAAAGTTATGCCCAAAATACTAATTGGTGCACAAGCTGAAATCCTAGTCCGAATTGGACTTGGATTTGGTGCAAATTTCCTTTGATTCCTTACTCTAATTGGACTCAAATTTCATTGGGTAGACCTACTTTGACTTTCATTATGACACTTGTAAATGTAAAGTCCATTAGCCTTCTTCTTTAAACAAATTCACTTATTTAATTCCATTTTCTTACAAAAGACAAATTTATGCATTAAAATTCAATTAAGCATAAAGTTAATTATTCAAAATTATTCCAAAACCCAATATAAAATGCATGAATTAACTTAAAAATGCATGAATTAACTTAAAATAAATATGCTAATGCTTTCTAGTCTATATATTACTAAAAGATGAAGCGTAGCGTTTAATGCTGCTGTTCTTACGTTGCGTCACATCAGCTGCTATGTCATTTTTTTTGAAATATTAATTTTCCTTCAATTTTAAATTGTTTTTTTTTTATAATTTTTAGCCCTATAAATGTAGCCCACTACTTATTTATTTACTTCCACTATCACCCTAATAAATTTGTATAATTAATTCAGCCCACCTTTTATTTATTTAGTTCCACTATCAAGCCCAACCCAAAGCCTTTTCAGTTCAGCTTAAAGGAAAAAAAATAAAAAATAAAAAACATTGAAGCCGATTTTGTGTGAGCTTTTTCAGCTTAAAGGAAGAAAGGAAAAAAAAAGAAGTGGAAAGCTTCAGGGTTTTGTGTGATTAAATAAAAACTTGAGGAGATAGAGAGTTTGAAGATTGTAATGTGGAGGGAATCTTAAAGGGAGGGGGAAAAAAAAAAAACGTTGAAGCCTTCTTGCGTGAGAAAACAAAGAGTTTGAAAGCTACCCACCTTCCTGCTCTACTATTTCTCAGTAATAGTTGCCTATCTAATTTCCTTCCTTCCTTTATTCCTTTCCACATGGTGTATAAATACTGACAGAACTTGCCTGCTTTGGTTGAGGTATCTCTACATCTCAAGTCGTTTTTTTGTGTGCAAAACTTTTATGCTCTGTTTATATTAATATGAGACCCTTTTATTTCATTTGTTTGTGTTTGTGTTTATATTAGACGAGCATCCTTGGCATGCCATTGATGTGTTTGTGAGATTGCGTGAATGTCGTTTCAAAGATAAAAGGACCTGTATATGTGCTATAATTTTACAGCCAAAAAACTATTTTATTTTACCTCGGTTTATTTGGAAATATCTCAGGTCTCATTTTTTTAATGTGTTGTGGCTTATTGGAAGAATGTAAGACTCTAAAGTATAAATTGTTGGTGGCACGTCTCAATTTTTGCGGTAATTTTTCTGCATAATCCTTCAGCCAAAAAAACTTTTTTATTTTACCATTGTATACTACATCATTTAGATTGATATCCAGTTCCAACAATTGATATTAGATCGTACTTCAATATCATGATTGTATAACATGGATTGGGTTTTAGAATCAAAGCAAATTGTTTTTGGTGTTTCAATTTTTGCGGTAAGTTTTCAGCATAAATCTGCATAATTTTACTGCTTAATCCTTTCATGCCATTGATGTGTTTATGAAATTTTCTGAATGTCATTTCAAAAATAGAAGGAGCTGTTTATGTTGCTCAATACATGTCGTTTCAAAAAGAACATGTGCCAAATGTACTCAATAATAATCTTGTGAGTAAATGGAGTGAGGTCCAAATTTAATAGATCTTCCATCCTATTGATAGTACTGTTTTTAGACTTCACAGCAAAAACTTGAAACTTAGCAGAGCTTTTAGATGACCATTTCTTATTCTGTTTCAACAATAGAGAACTCCACATCTTTGTTGTCATGGGACTTGAACTCACAGAGTTCCTTGTAATTCTCATCTGCCATTGTGTAGAGGGTGTTAAAATTTGTGCCATGTTTCAGTTGCTTCCCACTCTGAAAAAAAAAAAAAAGGCTTTGGATTTAGACTAAAAAGTTTAATAGATTGGAAAGGTATTGAATGATGAACTATGATTCAGTTTGGTTCTTATCAATTTTCACTAAAGCAAACTCAATAATTCTAACCAAGACCATCACAACACAATGTTATGAATATGATGAAATCTCAAGTAAAATAAATGCCTAGAACTGATAAGTTTGCATCTCTCTTTTTCATCATATGTTATGTTGTATCATCATTTATAATCATTGTGGAGATATAAATACCTAGCAACTTACATTACCTTTAGAGAGGAGGGGAAAAAAAAATCTAAAGTTACAGAATCAGACTCACTTGAGGTGAAGTAAAATTAAGCAGTAGAATTGGTTATAAAAGAAGTCACACACAACTACAAAATGAATATGAGAAAATTTACATTTGTGAAGGAAAATTTGGAAAAAAATTGTAATCCACAAATATGAAGTTCAACATAGTTGACTTTGAGGCCAATTATTTTATGACTCTATCCTAAGAATTGGCATCTACTGACTGAGAAAAATTTTTTTAGAAAAAAAAAAATTTCAAAAGAAAAAAAAAACTTCTTTGCATCATCAGGTGCTCATATTTTGAAATTCGTTTGGAATTTCACAATTCAATGTAACATTAGGCTTGGAGATAAGAAAACAATAAGCAATAAGTGCTTCAAAAGCAATGACTAGGCTTATTACCATCTAGTCGTAAACTTTTTGGAACCCCAACTCTAAAGGACTGAATAGCATGCCTGAAAAGAATGGTTTGTAAGTGATTGAAGGGAGTGGAAGCTCAGTTAAAAATAACTCAAATTATTTTTGAAATTGCAAGGAAAACAAGTAGGCTACTCAACTTTGGTTTGTAAGTTTTGAATTACCCTTACCCTCATAGTTTCAGTCTCATTTAATGAGCAAGTTCATTGATTATGAAAACTAAGTTTTTATTGTGGTGGTACTAATTGAAGTTTTCTAGAAGGTGACAACGTTGGTTGGATATCCAAGTTGTTTAGAGAGCTTGGTGGTTGCTGGCATTAGAAAATTAATTGATGTGGATTCCATCGATTCCCATATTTGGTGGGTGCTTAGCATGTTTGACTAGATTGTAATGCCTAGACCATGTCTCAAAAGATATTTGCTTTTATGATAATGTATTTACAAAGCCATTAAAGTAATTTTGTACATGTAAAAAATTTGTTGCACACCATTTTCCTGCTTTGATAGGTAGCTTTTTTTGAATGAATTACGGTTTATTGTTAAGAGTTAATTGTATAGCCGCTTTAAGTAACTGTATGTTGGTTTTATTAACTTGAGTTGGGTTTTAGCTTAATTTGTTGATTTGGTTCAATTTGGTTAGGTTAACGTGTGGGGAAGTTCTACGTAGGGATAAGCCAAAAATAGTGTGACAATCATGTAGTGCAAAATCAGGCAATATTGTAGCAGGTGAAGAAAATTTCCCAATACAGCATTTATACTTGTAAACTTTCATCCGAACTATTGTCTCTTGCCACAAACTGTGATGCAAGAGCCACATCATCACCTTCCATAGTATCCCATATGCCTTTTGAAATATGATTTTGTAGATTCTCTTTTGTAACACACAATAAATAACCAAAGTACATCAGCCATGTGCCTTCTTGGTCCACAAGTGTCATAGATAGATCCAAAGCTATTACCACTATAGAGGCAGAGGTAGCAGTTTATTTGGATAAAAAAAATATGTGAACAGTTAGAGTTTGATATAGTTGCACATATTCAGATCATATTACTTCTTCTTTTTTGCAGTGTACTGTTTAATGAGTTGCTTTGCTAGAAAATTCCATTGTTGCCCGAACAATTTGTGTAACCAAAGAAAATAAACAAAAAAAATAGGACATTGTTGAATGAGTTGCTTTGCTGGGAAATTCCATTGTAAATAAAGTTGGAATGTTTCTTCAAGTATGTCCAACACTCAATTATAAATAAAATGAAAAGGCTATGCTAAAATATTTATAATTATCTTTTGGTATGCTTGAATAATTTTATATTATCTAGTGAGACAAAAACAATTGTACTAAAGGAGGCAACATTATCACCAGTTGCTCACAAGTTACCTGTTAATTTACATGTTTTAAAGTTGGATTGTTTTGTCAAGTATTTGTAACTTTTAATTATAAATAAAATGAAAAGGCTATGCTATAATATTTTTTATATGTTTTTTTTTGGTTGTGTAGGTGGTTCATATTTTCTACCAGTTGATTACGGATTATGTATTACATTGCAAGTTCAACACATTTCGCATCCCAAAAAACCAAGCATGCAAGAAAAATGGAGTGGGTCATTGGATCGTGAATGCCCTTACCCATATGAAAATGAAGAATTACATGTAACATGCAAAATGTGCTCAATTGACTTGGAAATGTACTAATTAGCCAACCGAGTTTGGTAGAAATTATGTTTCCAAAAAACATAATACAATAAAATTTCCTCATCCTATTTATAATACTAATCTCTAATTTTAAACGAATAGATCTTTTTTTATTATTAATATTTATTTAAAAAGACTTGCAACAACTTAATTACAATCCTCTAAAGTTTTCACCTAGCATGACGCTAACTTCAAATTTATAAAATTCTTTCTATCTAATTTTAAGTTAATAAAATTTTACTAAGTTGGGAAGATGGTTGATTAGCTTCGGACTGACTACAAGGCCAACTATAGTTGTATCCTTTCCACATCTAATTCCAAGACAATACCTTCTATCATCATGAATCCTACAATATATTGTTTATACATATATAATGCAGCTTAAGTAGTAAAGATCATTTGAAATAACTGGTGGATAACATGAACACCCTACCAATAATATGAGGACTATTTTAGCCAAGCATTTCATTTTACTATAAAAATTATCACGCGCAACGCGCGGGTTTGCGACTAGTAATTATATAAATATGGAAACTTAAGCTATTATCAAAGAGAAAGACATACTAGAATGTCTATGGGAAGTGGTTGATTTGTTACACCTCAATCTTGGTGAGTTGGCGCAAAGGTGGAACTAGAGGGGGGCCAGGGGGCCATCCCCCCTTCCCCTGCATGACTTTTTAAAATTTCTATTAACAATACTCGTATATTTCTAAGGGCATAGACTGTAATAGACATTGTAATGTAATAGTTATTCCTATGATTTTTAGCTATTTTTTAGTTTGGTTATGTTTTTATTAATAGTTATGGTTTAGCTATTCATAGTTATTCCTATGAATAAACAATCTTCAAAATGAAGAATATTTTACGAACCAACACCAGTTGCATTAGCATTGGGAGTGGGGAGGGTGTAAAAACCCCACAGTTGCTATTTTACGAACCAACACCACAAAAATCAAGTTTATTCGGGTATAAATTGCTTTTTTAAGCAATCGTGAACTGTTAGTTTTCTAATATACAATCTACTGTAGCAAGCATGCTAAAACCAAAATAATATATTTTATTACTTCTCTCTCCTCACACACTTTCTCCTCCTCTCAAATCATTTGCCTCTCCCTCTCTCACCTCTGTCACTCTTCTCGACATCTTAGCCTCCCTCTCATGTCCACCTGTCTCACTCTCCTCCACCTCCCTTTTTCATCTCCGCCTCTCTCATTCTCCTTTGCCTCACTCTCACTTATCTTCGCCTTCCTCCAATCTCTAATTGTTGGTTTTTTCTGGGTTTGGATTATGGGTTTTGTGGGTTTCACAGTGGATTTTGTGTGTTTAGATTTAGGTTTTTTCTTGTATTTTCGGTGATGATGGTGGTGGTGTATATGCAGCGGTGGTGGGTTTGGCGGTGGTGGTTACTGTGTTTTTTGTGGTTGGTAGTTGTGGGTTGCGGTTCTGATTTGGTTTTTGTTTTTTTTTGTTTTTTTCATTATTATTTGGGTTTGTGGGTATGGATTTAGCAGCGGTGGTTGTTGGTGGCTTGGTAGTAGTGGTGGTGTTGTTGGATTTTAGGTAGTGGAGGTGGACTATGAGGGTGGTGGCTGCTGTGGTTTTTTTTTTTTTTTTTTTTTAGCCATGAGATTGGTTTTTGGATGGATATTAATTGTGATGGTGGTGGAGGTTGATTTTGATTGTGGTGGAGGTGGCTAGTTTTTGTTGTGGGTGTGGTGGTTGGTTATATTTGAGGTCATGGTTGAAGAGAAAAAGAGACTAGAAGGAAAGAAAGAGAAGAGTATTTTATATTATTTGATTGTGTAGTCTATATTATTTTATTGGGTTGTATGTAAAAATAAGAATTGAGATGTTGGTTGTATTGTTAAATGGACTGGTAAATTAGATGAAGTAATATTTAAGGATGTAAAATAGGTATTTTTTTTTACATCTTCGGATGTGAATGCTCTAAAAGGGTTGTAATAGCTATTCTTTAGTAGGTGTAATAGTTTTTAAAATTAATATATTTCCAAGTAAACAACTTTCCACATACATGTAACAATTATAAAAATAAAAAACCATAAAAAGAACTTATCTCTCTCTCAATTTTAAAATTTAAAAAAAAAAATATAATTATATGAATAAGTTATTTCCTAAATATATATCTTAAGTTTTATTCTAATGTTACGATTTACAACCAAACTAATGAATAAGTCTAGAAAGTAAAACATATTCTTGTTTCAGTTAATTCTCTTT
This sequence comes from Lithocarpus polystachyus, assembly GCA_033629205.1. NCBI lineage: Eukaryota > Viridiplantae > Streptophyta > Magnoliopsida > Fagales > Fagaceae > Lithocarpus > Lithocarpus polystachyus. Next base: position 14,864,811 of record CM066163.1, on the reverse strand, counting down.
GAAAAAAATTATATAGAACAACATTTAACAAATTCCCAAATTAACAATTTCCCAAAAAGGAAAAGCAAAATATCCAAAAAGGAAAACATAATAATAAAAAAGACAGACAAATTCTTTGTCAATCAAGAATCCTCTTCCAAGTTCCAATTAGAGGTACTCCTCCAGTCCTCCTTATGAAAAATAAAATAATAAAAAAAAGGCTGTATTGCTTTAACATAAATTTGTCGTTTAAAAGAAAGAAAGAAAGAAAAAAATTGCTAGCTGCTTCCAGCCTCCTTTTGGTGACTTGCATCAACTCTGTTCACAAATCAATCAACAGTGGTCTCTCTCTCTCTCTCTCTCTCTCTCTCTCTCTCTCTCTCTCTCTCTCTCTCCCTATTGTATTAATTTATTTTATATTTAGTTTTTTTTTATGTGAATTTATATTGTTTGATTGATTGCATACAATTTATTATTTATATATTTTTTAAATGGATATATAACTAGTGTATAAAATTTAATATTCAAATATCAAAATATGAGTAATTTTAAGGAAAAATTATTCACAATTGATGCATAATTTAAGATAAAAAGAGCTTAAAGGTCAAGTACTACCATCTAAAAAGGCTCAAAGATGAGAATTGAAGAAATAACATTTTGCTTCCTTAGAACGTTATTCTTGATTAAGATAATCGAATATCCAATTAATCAAGAATTATTTCATGATTTTTTTAATTAGAAAAATTAGAAAATTATAAATAAAAAACCCTTAATTATATTTAGTTTGGCCCCTAGAAAAAATTACTGGCTCCGCCATTGATTATAATGTATTAAGAAATAATGTTTTTTTTTTTTGTTTTTTGTTTTTGTTTCTATATTAGTTGATAGTTTGTTAAATAGTAAATACTAAATGAATGCTTATAGAAAATATTTTGGCTAAATATTTCTTAAATTCGAGTTTATTTGGATTTTTTTTTTTTGCATTTAGCATTAATTTTATAACAATTTCTTTAGTTGTCACATTTCTAAAACAATTTGGAAAAATAGCATCTCGAGTTTGTAAGACTTGAGTTTGGTGAGAAACTCCAGCATTTAAGACTCGAGTTTTAGTGTGCTGGCATATAGCTGGTGTGGAGAATGTTCCACAGGGAACTCAAGCCTTTTAGGCTCGAGTTTTATAAAAAAAATATGGGTTTTACTAGGTTTGGGTTCTTTCTTCATCTTCATGTGGGTTCTTTCTTCTTCTTCTTCTTCTTTAGATCTTCTTCCTGCAGAAGATTTTTGTGTGGTGGTCATTGTAGGAGGGGGGAACTGTAGAATATGGCTTGAATTAGGAGCTCAACTCCTTGTTGGATTTGGATAAGGAAGGAATTTTATTCCTTTTGGGTTACTGTTTGTAAGTTGAAATTTATCAATAATTTTGTTGGCTTTATTTCGTGCCAATTTGCTTGTATTTTCAGTATTTAGAAATCCTGTATTTAGGTAGGAATCATGTAAGGGTAGTGTGTGAGAGAGTGTGAAGAGTTGCTCAAGATTGTGCTGCAGAACGGGGACTTGCGACTGGACTTTGCTAGTGTCTCGCGACTGGAAAGCCGCCAGATGTTGCACACGAGAGAAGCGTGCAGAGGAGAACTCACGATTGGATCTCGCGGGTGGCTCGCAATTGGAAAGCTGCTAGAATATGAACCGTCGTGCCAACTGTTGCACTACAGGACAAAAATTCCAGGCTGGCCTTTCAGTTTGTTCACGGCTTGAACTCGCAACTCAGTCTAGCCACGAGGCCAAGCCGCCAGCCAACTCTGTTATGAAAAATCTTTCTCTTCGCATTCCAAACACCCACCAGTATATATACCCCTTATACCCACGAAATGTAGAGAGATTCCAGAGAGAATTTTGAGAGAGAAACCCTAGAGAAAAATAAGATTGACTCATCCACAATCTTTGCCTTGTGTCTCTTCAAATTCCTCTACTCTCTTCCTCTCCATTGTAGATCCTTGAGAGGTATTTCAGCCAAAAAGTTTTCTCACCTCACCCATACCTGTGAGAAGGCTCTTTGGTACTTTGGGAAGCAGTTAGGAAGGAGCCAATTTATATTGGTAGATGCTATGGACTAGTAGCGGGATTCGGGAAGCTAAAGAAGAAATAGGTTCGGCGTAACCTCGTTGGAGCAAGAAGCTTGGAGGGCTTAGGTATCTGGTTAGATTAGGCTTGGAGGGTCTATTGCTGTCCTTGTATCCTAACTACATTCTTTAGTGGATCATTTTGACCGCTTGGAGGGCGGCGGTGAGGTTTTACGCTGAGAGCTTCGGTTTCCTCTTCGATAACACGTCTTGTGTTGTCCTTGTGTTTTCATCTCTCTTCCCTTTATCTTTGTCATTTAATTTCTATTATGGATGTGATTTTATTTGACTTAGATGATTTATCAATTCTGTTTTAGGCTTTAATTCATTTTTCGCACGTTTATCGTTTGTGTTAAAGCTTGAATTGGTAATTTGTAAATTGGGGGTCTAAACGTTCATAGTGTTTTATACGTTATTTGAACTTTCACTGTTGTTTGAAGTTATTAAGATTTATTAGAAGTCTTGTCTACCACTTGATTTTGAGTTCTATTTGGAATAGGAGTGATTCTCCTTTTGTGTGTGGAAAAGAAGTCTAGTCCTTCTTGGATTTGGATATACTAGCTGACTCAAGTCTCCTATATAAGCATAGTGCTACTACAAAAAATTAGAGAGAGAGAAAGAGATGAGAGTGTGTGGGAAAAAAAAAGAAGGCTCTCTCTTTGTTTGGTTATTTGATATTTATGGGTTGCAATTTGGAATAGTGAGAGAGGTTTGTTATTACTTGGTTTTGGTTCTACAATTTGGTGATTTGCTCTCTCTTGGTACGTTGCAACTTTTGGATTTGCTTTGTGGCTTTCTCTTTAGTTTTGTGTGCAATTTGTATTTGGTATTTGTGAACCTCTGGTTCTTTGGTTTTGTATTTGTGAGAGAGAGCTATTTGGGTGTATTTAGGATTAGGGTTTGTGAGAGTGCCTCTACACCAATTTGTATTATCCCAAATTTGTTATAGTAAAATTTGTTCGTCGTTGCCCGTGGATGTAAACTATTGCTGAACCACGTAAATCTTGGTGTTTTGTGTCTATTTTCTTTTGGATTAATTTTCTTCGTTCCTATTATTAGTTTGGAGATCTTTCTCAAGCCTAAAATATTTTCACAATCAATCTTTATAATTTTTGAACTTCCACTATTTTACAATAGGAACAAATTTTGTCTTTGCAGAAAGTGAAATTAGGGATTCCACGGTGAAAAATTTGGTGGGTCTAGTTTGATTTGGGTTAATTTTGTGGAATTGATTGGTGGGTTGGCTATGATTTTGGGGTTTTGTGTGTAATCATTGGTGGGTTTGGCGGATGATTCTTCTTCTTCTTCTTCCTGTGGGTTTTTCTTCTTTTGCTGTTCTTCTTTTCCTTCTTTCGTTTATAGTTCTTCTTCTTCTCCTACGTTTTATGGAACTCTAAGTCTCAAGTTTCACGTGGATGACTTGTCCACGTCAGCTTCATTGAACTTGAGCCTCATAAACTCGAGATGATATATTCCTAACTAGTTTTAAAGAGGTGCATACTAATGAAGTAGTTTCCTCAAATCATGCTATGTAGCAAATATCCCCGTTTATTTGTGATATATGTATAATAGCATGAGAAGAGAGGTGAATATCAACAATTAAGTTGCCAAAATTATGAGAAAAAGTAGGAGAGAAGAGAGAAAAGATATGACCAGATGGAAGAGAGAGAAAAAGAAATTTTGACAATAGCATTGTCGAAATTGCTACTACCCAATTTTTGTGCATGTATTCGACTGCCTAACTAGTTGAAAAGAAGAGAGAAAATTTTGAATGGTGGCAATCCAATTGCCAAAATAGGAGGGTGAACAATTTGAATCATAGCAATCCAATTGCCAAAAATAGGAGAGAAAATATTTGTGGTGGCCCATATAAAATTGTTGTTGCTCAACCATCTGTCTTTTTTCATCGTAAAAAGTGCTTTGCCTTGGTCTTTTTAATTCTTAGAAGGTTATGTAATCAATGACGCAATATGCACCACATGAATCATGGATGATGTCTTTGTTTTTTTTGGTCACATTAAGCTAGCTCATTCTAGAGTATAAACTACATTAAATATCAGATACACACTACTATCAACAGTATTTTTTTTAATTCACAACTTGTCCTTTGGGACAAGTTGTGAATGCCTGTTGACAATAAAGAAAAGGCTATGAAAAACGTGATGAAGATACGTTCATTCTTATCTCTTCTTCATTTTCTTCTACCTCTAGCTCTCTCTCTACAAAGAAAAAAAAGAAAAAGAAAAGGAAATTTCTCCGGACAAAGTTGCCACCTCCGTTCTTTTTGTTATAATGACAACGTTGTCATGCATGATTCTGAATTGGGTGTGGTGAAGACCAAAATATCTAGAGAGGTTCTTGAGAAAGCAAGGTCTCATAGGCAATTCCTATAGACTTTTCTTCGGGGACTCGAAGGATAGCTCTATGATGACAAAGCAAGCTTGTTCTAAACCCATAGAACTTTGTGATAATATTTTGCCACGTGTCCTCCCCTTTGATCATCACACAGTGAAGCATTATGGTATGTATGTCCACACTAAACTTAATTACCTAAAGTTTTTGTTGCAGCAAACACAAATTATATCTCACTCAATTCATAACAATAAAGTATGCATGGTTGTTTAAGTCCTGTAACTTTTATTTAAAACCTTCCAACTATGAATTAGCTTATGCCCAAAATCTCACTGGCGGCTCCAAATGTTACTCAGGTGGTCAAATGACCACCTTGAATTGATTTTTTTTTTGTTTGTTAATACAATAAAATTTTTGAATTTTAAATTAATATGGGCTGTTGACCTCCTTTGAAAAAAATCTTGACCACCTTGAAAAAAATCTTGAACACCCTAAATAAAAATTTGAGTCCATTAAAAATAAATTTTGATCTCTCCAAAATTTTGGTCCATTGAAGGTTAAACCAAAGAATTTCAAAAAATGCAATCTTACAACATTTGCGCAACAGATTCACAAATAAATTTTAAGTAGTAAGTTGTTACTAACTGTTATTAGTGGACAAAAAAGTAATTTCTGTGGTAGGTTCAAATTAGAATTAGTAAAATCTGCTTATTTAGGATTTGTTGTAAAAGTGTTGTTAAAATGTTGCGAACGTAACGATTCTCAAAAATTTCTCAAACAAATACAATTTAGTCCAAAAGCCCAAATCAAATGTTTAATTGTGATTTTAATTGTGTTCTTAAAAGACACACAAGATAGGCCAAAAACGTATTGATCCCTTGTGATGAATTAACCAATTAATTAACCAAGTTAATTAATTAGATTCAATTACATGCAACGAACGTGGTAGCACAAACAAATCATCAATTAAACTAAGTATGCAGCGGAAAATAAATTGGCACGGTGATTTGGTTACGAATGGGAAAAACCTACATGGTAAAAACCCCACCGGGAGATTTTAAGGTCACCACTCCCGAAATTCTACTATTACCACAACAAGCGGTTACAAGTAAAGGAATCCCAGTACCTTATACCAACCTACAGTTGAAACCTTACCCCAATACCCAATTGGACTTGTTCTGTAGTGACAATTTCTCCTTTTGATGCACAACTTCCAGTACGTGACTAACTAATTGCGCGGATCCTAGTATGTGACTTCAATCACCAACTAGAGAAAGTTATTGGCTGCAAAGTTCTTCAGTTCATCACACGATGAAGATCAAGAAGATGCTTGGTTATAAAACTCTACGGTGCACATACACAGCAACTTCTTCACAAGAGATGAACTAGGGCACAACTTTGTCTCTGGTCACAATTTGCTTGAACAGACTTTGCTCTTGTGCAACTTGTGAACTCTTTTGACGACCCTTAAAATAATCCTTTTATATGTCTAGGGTTAGGAGAAAAAAAAGCCCAAAGACACATTCACGGATTCCAAGAAAATCAGTTCAGAATTCTAAAATTCTTAAACCTCGACTGATAGATGCTGTCGAGCAGGTGTTGAGAACACGGGCTGAAACAGCTTTCTTAAGCTTGATAGATGCAGTTGTCGAGCCAACTATTGAGATTTAATGAATTTGCACTATTCAGCTTGTTTCTTGGACAGACTTGAATGACTTTAACACTTGATCTTGAAATCTTGTTTCTTGAAGTATTAAAAACACCTAGATCTACCTAAATACAAGTAAAGTGCATTTTGTCAAAGGATTAGCCAATTACATAAAAGAATGACATATGTTCTTAACAAGTGAAACACATATATCCTAACAATCTCCCCCTTTGGCAATCTGTGACAAAACCACAACAAACAAATGAACATATGAGAGAAGTCATAAATCACTCAACTCATACTCACTTGTTGAATACAATAAAATCTATCATAACACAAACTCTTTAAAAACTTTTTAAGAAGAGAGTTTATGGCAAGTAGACTTTGGCAACCTGTAATTCTGAAACACTTAAACAAAACTTATCAAGGCATCTAAGTGTGAAATAGAAATAATAGATTGCATACAAGTAATAAGAAGAATGTGCATAAAGAGAGAAAAGAAACAACACATGTAAGGGTAGGTGAAAGAAACATACATCAACATATAGAGAAAATAAGTACAATGTATGTCAATAAATGGTCACAAGACCCAATGTACAAGAATAAATGTATCTAAAGTAGAAAGAAAAGAAAAAGACACAAATAATCCTCACTAACTCCCTCAAAATAACAACACTCCCCCTAACAAAATGTCCGATACTCACTCTCCCCCTAAGAATGACTACTCTCATAACCAAAACTACTCCCCCTTTTTGTCACGAGTGACAAAGGGTAAGAGTGTCAAGTAGACATCTCATTGGTAGAGCTAGCATTTCCATCGTCATCATCAGAAGTATCATCGTCATCACCATCATCATCATCATCATCCTCAGCCTTAGACTTAGAAACCACTGGAGGAGGTGGAGGAGAAGCCTCAGAAGCAAAGCCACCCATAATGTCACACAGTGACTCCCATTTTCGATTGTGAATGACATCGGGAAGGTCGGTGTCGGCGAAGTCCGCCAGAATGACTTGGCGTACAGAATGAATTCCTTGTCGAGAAAAGTTCTCTGAGAAGGCCTTACGGGCATCCTCATCACGGAACTGAATATGTGATAGAGTAGGATCAGATGAAGTGGATGCCTCAGAATGAAGAGTGTTCTGGAATGGAGCAGACTTACGTTTAGGTGCCATAGACACGACTAACGTAAACAGAAGGAGAGGGAGAGAAAGAGACAATCAGAAAAGCTCCAAAACAGTTCAAATATAACAAGTATATTGAAGAGTACGTATGCATGGGAAATGCATGAACATGTGACATGCAAAAGAAATTGCATCATGGGCTCAGCCTAATCCAATCCTACCAGCACACAAACTGTTCAACATGTATAACACACAACTAAATGCATGAAAATACAGTTATAATGCACATGAAATGCAGTGCATGAAGTTTTTAAGATCAAATCTTCAAAAAACCAATCCCAAAAATTTCTCAAAAACTCATCAATTTTGAAAAACTCTAAGATTTTTCAAAAACCCCAAAACCTAGATTTCAAAACATGAAATGCATGTAAATGAAGGAGAAGAAACATACCAAGTGTAGAAAAAGCCTTGAAAAAGCTTGAAAATCACTTGGGTAGAGGTTTGGAGTGAGAGAGAGTGAGTAGGGAGGTGAAAAGACAAAGTTATCGAGTGAGGGATCGAGAGAAATGAAGTTCGGATCACATAGAACCAATATATAAAACCTCAGTAAATCTCGATAGATGAAGGTGTTGAGCCATGTGTCGAGGGAGGTGTCGAGATTTTGGCCATCGACAAATGCAGGTGTCGAGCATGTGTCGAGGAACAAACCACCAGATGCAAGAACAGAAGCTCGATCGATCCACCAGCTGTCGAAAAGCTATCAAGGGTTCAAGAACTTTCTCGATCGATCCACCAGGTGTCGAGAAGCTGTTGAGATTGTGATAAGAAAAAGCAAAGAAGCTTGACAGATAGCTAGGTGTCGAGGAGGTGTCGAGCTAGCTTTCAAAAAAAACAGTTTTTTGAGAAGAGAAAAACATAGACATGAATGCAATCAAACTTGCAACACAACCAATGATCCAATCAACATATTAAGCTCTCAAAATCATCTCTCAACAATAATTTTAAGTACGTGGATCCCAAAAACACACACACACATACTAAACAAATCTAACCAATTTTATATTTCAAAAGCAAGTCAAGAAAGTTTAGTGAGCATACATTAACACATTTAAACCTTGTGATGGCCAAATCACATTGTACCTGCACATGTATCAAGAATAGCAAAGAATATTGCGTGTTGTGTGTGAAAAACATCGCAAGATTGCATAATTGTCATCATGTTATGACGATTTGAGATATGAGTAAATCACTTTAACTCACACACAATCAAAACTATTTGATGGGAACTATCACCTTCGAGGTACATCCTATAACTCCCGCATCTCCTAGAATACACGCTTATAATCATATATAAAGTATTTTGATCTTTTTGCTTTTTATTTTTTTCTTTGAATTTTTTTTAAGCATATCATGCATGGGTATATAAGAGAGAGAAAATAAATACCCAATGATATTTGACATTCCAATTTTGCTATGCCAAAGCACACAAATGTCATTGACAATGCACTTTTGCCATGCCGAAGCATATAGATGTCATTTCATGATTGGCGGGCAACAGTGGTGAGATGGTTATTTATGCCTTTCTCTTAGGATTTTCTAGTCCTTCCCGTCAAAATGAGTGATACGAGTGTTAAGTATAAGAGATTACTTAATCTTACTCATCACAAACATGAGCCACAAAGCTCACTTGCTTAGTTGTGCACAGAAATGCTCATCTAAGCTACAAAGGATACAAAGTTTAGAAAACTTTGTTTCAATGGCCATCCAAGGTGCACAAGTACCAATGTACACAAAACAGACACTATTTTTGTATTTTTCTAATTTTTCAATTTTTTTTATTTTGATATGAAAAAAAATAAATAAACAAAACTGAAAAATAAACAAACAAAAACATGTTAAGCAAAGCAATGCAACAAAACTAGACTGACTCAAAATAAAAGCAAAACACACAAGTTATGCAAAAACCAAAAACACAAAGAGAGAGAAGAAAGTGATAGAATCACTTGGAACCCTTTTCCTTCCATACCTTGGAAGAACCTTTCCTTTGGTTAAACCCTTGAACCGGTGGTGAGTGGGAAGAATTGAAACCGTTCAAGTTCGAAAGGAACACGAAGGCTTTAAGAAGATCTCCAAGAGGAGCAAGAGAGGATTGAAGCTGATTCTGGCTTCCCGATGCAGTCATGCCGTTGCTTTGTTGAGTGGCTAACCACTTATAGTGTTTGGTCAAGTATGACCAGCTGCACCACAATGATGACAAAGATGCTGCTTCTTTTTTTTTTTTTTTTGGCTTTTAAGAGTTAGCCTTTTTAGCGCTAAGGTTTTTAGTCTCATTCTTAGAAATTTTTGGGGGTGCTCCTAAGATAGAATTACCCTTGTCTATGTTCTCACTAGCTAATTTATTTTCAACATTTATGTTCCTAATCTCAACATTATTAGTAGGTGGAACAAAAACAGTAGAACTAGTAGAAGCAATAGTAGGAGAAGAGAAATCATACCCTAAACCGGTTCGATCTAAAGCAGTTTTTTGAATGCTGAGCATCTCGTCAAGCTTCGCACTTGAAGTCCTTTCCAACTGAGCTCTGACTTGGAATAGTTCTGCCTCAAGCTTCTTAATCTTTTCAGCCAAGAAGTTGTTCTCATACCTCAGTGCTCCAATAGTTTAATTTGATTTATCAAACTTTGTGGAGAGCTCTTCATGCTCAAGCTCCACATCACTAAGCTTCTTGGTGGTCAACCTATACAATTCCTCATGCTTTTCTGAGACCTTGTACAACTTTGCATAGGCTGTGTGGATGTCATCTTGTTTATCCATCTTCTCAAACTTGGACTCCACCAATTCTTCTTCTTCTTCATCCACATCTTCAACAATCCCCTCAGTAGGATTGACAGTGGCAGTGAAGGCATTTAAGATTCCATCATCCTCATTGTCAGAATCATCTTTAGACTCGGTGTCACTCAAGGTAGCAGCAAATGCCTTACTCTTCCCAATGCTCTTGAGATATGTAGGACACTCCCAGCATCCTTCTTCCCTATGTCTTGGCTCTTGAACTGAGAAGAACTGGATTGCCTACAGTTCTTGTCGAAGCCCTTTCCACTGGCATTCTTCATGAACTTCTTGAATTGCCTTGTAATGTAGGACTTCATCTTAGAATATTCATCATCTGAAGAGTCATCAGTGTCACTGCTCTTGGCCTTTAATGCCATGCTCTTGCCCTTACCCGACTTGCCAATTCTTGTTCAACCTAGCTCGTAAGTCTGTAGATTTCCAACCAGCTTTGTCAGAGGAATCTTGTCAATATCCTTTGATTCCTCTATCATCGTGATCTTGACATGGAATCTCTTGGGTAGAGATTTGAGCACCTTTCTCACAATCTTGGGTTCAGGAATGGTTTCCCCAAGATTGAAGGCTGAGTTCACTACGTCTTTAAGCTTGGCATAGAACTCATCAAATGACTCATCCTCCTCCATCTTTATTTCTTCAAAGCTTGTAGTGAGCCTCTGAAGCATTGTTCCCTCATAGGTTGTCTGGAGGATGGTCCATGCTTCCTTAGCAGTTTTAGTGGAGGATATCTTCTTGAACTCCTCATTAGTGACCGCACTGAATAGAGCATTCAATGCCCTGCTGTTGAAGTTTGCCGCCTTGATCTTTGCATCATCCCAATCGGCTGGCACTTCCTTTGGCTTGGTCCAGCCAATCTTTACAGTTTGCCACATCTTCTCATCTAAAGACTGCAAGAAAGCTTTCATGTGTACTTTCCAGTACACATAGTTAGTGCCATCAAATAAAGGAGGTATAATTAATGACTGTCCTTTATCCATGACAAACAAGGGTCAATAAATTAACACAGCAAATATTAAACCTAATTAGAGTATGCTTGCTTTGATACCACTTGATAGGCTAAAAACGTATTGACCCCTTGTGATGAATATACCAATTAATTAACCAAATGAATTAATTAGATTCAATTACATGCAATGAACGTGGTAGCACAAACAAATCACCAATTAAACTAAGTATGTAGCGGAAAATAAATTGACACAGTGATTTGTTTTAGAATGGGAAAAATCTACACGGCAAAAATCCCATCGGGTGATTTTAAGGTCACCACACCTGAAATTCCACTATTATCATAACAAGCGGTTACAAGTAAAGGAATCCCAGTACCTTATACCAACCTACAGTTGAACCCTTACCCCAATACCCAATTGGACTTGTTTTGTAGTGACAATTTCTCTTTTTGATGCACGGCTCCCAGTACGTGACTAATCAATTGTGCAGATACTAGTACGCGACTTCAATCACCAACTAGAGAGAGTTGTTAGCTGTAAAGTTTTTCAGTTCATCACACGATGAAGATCAAGAAGATGCTTGGTCACAAAACCCTACGGTGCACATACACAGCAAGTTCTTCACAAGAGATGAACTAGGGCAAAACTTTATCTCCAGTCACAATTTGCTTGAACAGACTTTTCTCAATGCTTGTGCAACTTGTGAACTCTTTTGACGGCTCTTAAAATAATCCTTTCATATGTCTAGGGTTAGGAGAAAAGAAGACCAAAGACACATTCACGGATTCCAAGAAAATTAGATCAGAATTCTGAAATTCTTAAACCTCGACAGATAGAAGCTGTCGAGCAACTATCGAGCACATGGGCTAAAATAGCTTTTTTAAGCTTGATAGATGCAATTGTCGAGCCAGCTATCGAAATTTAATGAATTTGCACTATTCAGCTTGTTTCTTGGACAGACTTGAATGACTTTAACACTTGATCTTGAAACCTTGTTTCTTGAAGTATTAAAAACACCTAAATCTACCTAAATACAAGTAAAGTGAGTTTTGTCAAAGGATTAGCCAATTACATAAAAGAATGACATATGTTCTTAACAAGTGAAACACATATGTCCTAACAACACATTTTCAAATGGCTAGTCTATTAGTGTTTATTTTAGTCTTTAGCTGAATTTGTTGGATTTGTGTGATATATTTTGTGTATACGCATATGCACTATATTAAGTAATGCCTGAATATTTTATTGAATAAGATTGATATAACAATTGAATGCCTAAATTGAATATATTGAATGAACTTATAGTTTACCCTTTATTATTTTGCACCATGAATAAATTTCTTATAAAGAAATCACTTGTATTGCAAGATTAATATTCCAAGCAAAACTGTATAGACTTTAATAATTTTCTTTCAGATCATAGGCTATGAGAAAATGTCTCATTTTTCATCCTAACGATTAGGTTGAAATAAGAAGAGCATATTTACAAAAAGGTTTTTGTCAACTTCTTGGCCATGATTTCCCTAAAAAAGAAATTAATGGAGCAATGTGTTGATTTAATACTAATTAGTTTAAAGAATACAAAAATTGGTTGGAATAGATTATAAAAAAAGATGATGTATTTTTTTTTTTATATTGTTACTTATTAGGCAAGATGTTCGTAATTGGATGAAATATCAGTAGTTTAATTATTGTTTGGTTGTATACATTCAAAGTGATGTAGTTGATAGAATTGATAAAGAAATTATCATACATCAATTTCAAAATATAAAAACTTGTAGAATAAAATTTTAAAGATTTATGTATTTGCGCTTTTTTGTGATATTGATATATTCAAATTTTATTTTATTAAATTTTGTTTAAGTTTTTTAATGACCACACTGAGAAAAATTCCTGGAGCCGCCATTGAAAATCTTAAATCTGAACCAGACAAACTAGACCGATTGATTAAACTATAAACTAAAACCTAAATTGGTAGTAGCGGAGCAATTTTTTTTTTTTTTTTTTGAGGTAAAGCTAGTGCTACTATAATTTAAATACACTGTTGAAATGATTTTTAACCCATTAATAATAATTAGTAACAAAATCTCACGATTTTTTGTGAAAATGTTGTGAGTATATTATTTTTTTAAAATATCGGATTATCTTCTAACCTTCGTGAACATATGCAGGCAAGAATTCTTTTACATGGCTTGGCCCAAGACCTTGTGTAAACATTATGAGCCCTGAACATATCAAAGATGTTTTCACCAAGATAGGTGACTTTCAGAAGCCTAAATCAAATCCACTTACTAGATTGCTTGCAACGGGAGTAGTAAACTATGCGAGTGAAAAATGGGCTAAACATAGAAAGATTATCAACCCTGCTTTCCATTTAGAGAAGTTGAAGGTTAAATATTACATTTCTTATCTTTTTAAATCCATGTGGAATCAATAGTTGTGTCCAAATTAGATTATTGTTATCACTTTAGTAAAAAATGTTGTACCTTTGTCTGGAACATCATGATTTAACTTTAAAGTGAAATTGTACAAATCACCAAGTTCAACACAAAAACACTTCTGTACTGAACTCCATAGCAAAGTTTCAAATGTCCGGCTGGCACATGTTAGTGATCAAAAAACTTATAGTTACAGTAAAGGCCGGCTCAACAACTTAGGGGCCTTAGCGAAAATTTTAAGTGGGGCCTTTTTCATATTTAAATTTAATTAAATAATATTTATTTAATTTCTTTATCTTTATTTAAAATAATATTAATCACTATAATACAAATGAGTTGATATGATATACATCAAATTATTAATTGTTGTGATAACTTATAATAATTGATAAAGTAAAAGTTTGCATTAAAAAAAAAAGTAAAAGATATAGCGGGTGTGTGTGTATACATTGAGTGTGGGTGTGAGTGGGTTAGTGTGTGGCCGTGGGGCATGTGGGGGTTAGCTGTGAAGTGTGAACTATAGGCTTATGGTCTTGTGCAGAATCGGGATGCGTAGTGATGTGGCCTGTAGGTAGACTATGCAGTTTTGTGGGCTGTGCAAGACCAGCGTGTTGCCCTATCAATCAAGCAGATTAAAAAAATATACTTTAAAATATTTAATTGAATAAAAAAAAAACTCTTCAATCTTAAATATCGGAAAGACAAAGAGGGAGAGTTCTAGAAGGGTTCCCGCTGCTATGCCCACATCGCCCCTCCTTAATCTTGAATCTACTGTGAAGGGCAGTGAACAAAAAATAATTTCAAGCTATTACAAAGAATGACTGCGCTTATAAAAAAAGATCAATAATCAAGATGAAAAAAAGATAAGTAAGAATATAGATGGATAGGCAGAGAGATAGAGATATGAGAGATTATTTATTTATTTATTTTTTGTTTTAGAAATTTATAATCTCTATTTAGCATATTTCAAGACAATTATGTCGTATTATTAATGAAATTGTCTGGTATTTTTTAACATATTTCAAGAATGAGTTAATGAATTTGTCTCCTAAAATTTAATTTTGTTAGCTAAATTTTACCCATTGTTGTTTTTTCCCTTTTTAATCTTTTGCATTTTAGGATACAATGGTGCATTTTTAAAGCATTTGATTGACCAATAAAAGTATTTAATTTTTTTTGTAATTAAAATATATAGATAAATATTATATATATTACAAGTGGGGGCCTTCTTTTATTTGGGGGCCTTAGGCGATTGCATCAATTGCATCTATTGTTTAGCCAGACTTGGGTACAGTACAATAATCACGATAGGGAATTGTTTGTGTTGTGGTTATGAATAATGCTACAAACAAACTATTTTACAAATTAACGATGTGGTGAGTAATTATTAGTAAGTGAAAAGATGATGTTAATAATGGACTCAGATGAGAACCAATAAGAATTTGTCATATCAATAATTTGTAAAAATATTGTAAAATAGTTTGTGATTGTAGCAGTACTCTTAACTTAAAAGTGACAGTATTTTTTGAGATTGGTAGTTAATGAGAGAAGTAGGGTTCATACTACATATACTAGGCACCACAAAGAATATAATTATTGCTAGATACTACCTTTCATTAATTAATTCAAAGTCATAATAGAAAATACTACCTTTGATCTATTGGTTAAAATATGGTTGACCGAAAATATTGTGTGCAAATAAGATTCAAAGTACATTCAAACATCAGTAAATAGTAATGCTAGTATAGCAAATAATATTATATGTACATTTTCTTGTAAAAAAAAAAAAACAAAAAAAAAAAAAAAACAGCAACAACAACAACAAAGGTTATATGTCCATTCAAACTTTCAAATATGACTAATATCTATTAAATTTAAACTTAGATTCTCATTTGCTCAAATGGGAAATGTTTGACTCCTACCTACACCAAATATATATATATATATATATATATATATATATATTTAATAGTATCTTGGTTTAATAGTAAAGAATAATTATCATAGGTGGATGCTACAAATTTTAAATTCTATCTCTAAAAAAAAAAAAAAAAAAAAAACATCTATGGCAATCAAATTAAAAAAGAAAAGAAAAGAAAAGAAATAGTTATAAAGAATTTAACTACTTTGAATTCTTTATATAAATGAAAGGGTAATTGTTTGTTGGCAATTTGGCATATATAACAAACTGCAAGTGTATTAAAAGGGTAGTTGGGATTCTATCAAAAACAATATAGAGTAATAATATAGACAAAACATTTTTGTCAGTTCGTTTAGACCCCTTAAACCCAATAGATTAACCTAGAGAATTAGCCAAGTGATTAACTTAGGTAATTTAATCAAAACTAGGTTAACACAGATAAGCAAAAAATAACAAAGCAGCGGAAAATAAATAACACAAAGATATGATGACCCAGGAAACCACACCGGTAAAAACCTGGGGAGGATTTGACCTAGCTATCCTCAAGGTAAAACAGCAAATCCACTAAAAAGAATTGAAGTTTGTACAATAGCGACTTAGGCCACTAACATCCTATTGCTACCTCGAGTAGAAAACTTACTACCACGACCACATGATAGCTCCGAGTCCACGGACTACTTCTTTCTTTGACCTTTGCAAAACACAAACAACCATGTTTGTGACTTTGAGATCCCACTCAAAGGTTTAGCAACACAAACTCTCCTGTTTGTGACTTCAAGACCATCCTTGAAGGTTTAGATCATTAGCACCTTTGATGACTAGAGAAGGCAGCAACTTTAGCAATACCGGATCTTGAGATTCTTCAAGGAACAACATCGGTAGAAGTTATAAGAGAGGTTTTAGGAACAAAACTTTAAATACAAAAGAGGCACACTCTTTTCTCTCTAAAAAGTCTTATAAAAAACGTGCTTAGGGTTTCCTTTATATAGTGGAAAAAGTAGATTTGAAACCTTAATCCTTAATGGGCTTGAACTGCTATTTGGGCCAACTTAAAATTCTGCAGATACTATTCTCGATCGGTCGAGCCTGTTTCTCGATCAGTTGAACAAGGCAATTTCTGAATTCTTCTTTTTACAGCTTATATGTTCTTGAATCTTAACTTGAATTACCTTGAGCATTGTCTAATAAAACCTATAGACTCTAAGATCTATATCTAGACAAGTTTGTTTTCACGATTGGCCAATTGTTCTAAACTTTTAGAACCTAACAATCTCCCCCTTTGGCAATTCGTGACAAAAACTTTCATACAATATGAAATGCTCAAATACAAGAACAACCCAATACAATAAAATGCCCAAATACATCACAAATCCCAATCTAAGACTCTGAACCTAGAAGTTGCCAAGAAGAGGTAAAAGGTCTTGATTAGAATGCACCTGTCTTTCCTGAAACACTCAACAAACACATCACCACATGTGTGGAAAGAAAGACATATAAACAATAATATGAAACAGAATATAAAAACAAAAATAAATTCTAACTCTCCCCCTAAGTTAGATACATCAAAAAGTTTTTATATTCTCCCCCTTTAAAAAAAACAATTTTATCTCCCCCTAAACAAGACAAACAGGATTCTCACATTTCATCTATTTCTCCCCCTTTTTGTCACGTATTGACAAGACAACTCAAACATACGCAACAAAAGTCAAGAGAAAACAGATAATCAAGGAACCAAAAGAATCCAGCTCTATAGAAAATAGAGACAACTCCCCCTAGGAAGAGCAACAACTCCCCCTATGAACAACAAAGGTTAAAAAAAAATTGTCTCCCCCTATAAAAATAGGAAAAACAAAACAAGTTTTGGGAAAAACAGTTTTTGGGAAAATTTAGGAGGTGGGGATAAATAAAAACACACAAACCAAAAAAAATGAGTTGAGGATACAAATGAAGAAAAATATTCTCTCTTTCAATAAATGCAAACTTGACACTATGTGACCCATAAACAGTTGCATGAGTAGAGAAAATATTTGCACATTGATTATCCATTACATCTCTTAAGAAAAATATTTTCTGTAGTTCACACATAAAAATAGCATATACTAGAACAGTACATAACTCAAATTAATCAATCAATTTTTAAATCAAGTTGAGTACCCAATTTAGCAAAGTGTATGCATGCTATGTGTGATAACAATGAGAGATATAACTGCAAAACTGCAAGATGGATACAGAAATCAATGCAACTCATATGAATCCTAACCATAAATGATGCATAAAAAAATTCAATCAAAAACTTAGAAACTGAAAATTTTTCAGTTTCGATCGGTCGAGCATCGATCGAATACCAATCGAGCCAGGCAGAATCAAACCAAAAATTTTATTGCAATTTCGATCGGTCGAGAGACAAATTCGATCGATCAAAAATCTGGAAAAATTAAATTTTTGAAAAACAGAGCAATTTTATGCAGAAACTCCTCAAAGCATAGTATTTCATGAATAAAATGCATGAGCATGAGACTAAAAGTTTTTCAAAAACACATGAATTCAACCTAGATCTTTCAAAAACAAGTTTTTCAACCAATTTGTCCTCAAAACTCAACCATTAAAGCAAATTTTGCAGTAAAATTAAGGAACATATAATCTTGGATGGCCACAACAAAATCACACACAATCACATGTACAAAGTTTAGCAAAGAGTAACTTGTGTAGTGTGTGCAACTAGCAAAAGCTTGAGAAACATGTGAGGTGATATGTAAATAGTAAGCAGTCACAATTTCTACACAATTCATCACATACATTGAGAGAGACTATCACCTAAAAAGTTACATCATATAACTCTCACATCTCCTAGATTAAAAGCTTGCAATCATATAAGTTTCTTGATTTGCCTCATAATGTACATACCAATTTTATTTAATTTGAATTCATTATAGCCCAATAATGTACACACCAATTTTAGCATTTTAAACTGAGGCTACACCTTATGTTCTTTTTGTGCTTGTGCTACACTTTCTCGAGCATAAAATCTTACGATATGCATTAAGGTGTTCATGATTGGCTAGTAAATAGTGGTGAGATGGTTATTTATGCCTTTCCCAATAAGTTCAAATTCGACAATCAAAGGCATATGACTTCAAGATCAAGATCATGTGATCAAAAACTATAAACATCTTTCCCACACAATATGCACTACAAAGACTTCAGCTAGTAAAGTGCAATAAATAAGCTCATCCAAGCTAAACAAAGTACATAAACATGTTATGTAAAAATAATATGGCCAACCTTGATTATAAATCCAAGATATATAATACAAAACACATAAAAATCTTTTTGGTTTAAAAAAAATTTATGACCAAAACTAAAAGCACACATTATGCTATATGATTAAAATGCAAATGCAATGCATGATAGTTCTTAACCAAGCTACAGAGGGTACACAAACAAGAAATATCAATTTCTTAATTAACCCTTGAGTACATGTACAAACTAGTACATATTCAGACAAAATCAAAAATAGCTTAGCACTTATATAACACATGCTATTCAAGTTTCTCCACAATGTCAAGCATATTCTAAATCAAGAGAGAGATATCATAACTCATGTAATCCTCAAGAAAAATAAAACTAGACACAAAATAAAATATTTTTGTCTTTTTGAAAATTTTCAATGTTTTTGGATTTTTTTAAAAATAAAAACAACCTAAAAAACAAAACAACCAAAAACAAAAATAGAACATGTCCATAAACAATTGAAAGAATTAAATCAGGGACAAGTCAGCAATACTCACCTTAGAGAATCTTTTCTCACCCATATAGCACGAGTTTTCGGCTTTGTAGGTGAAAATCCATGTGAAGTAGAGTGTATTTGAGGGATTACACCAATCTTCTGAGAAAGACTGAAATCCTGCAAATTCCTTTCACAAGCCAACAAGTTTAAATTTTTCAAAAATATATGAAACAATTTGTATGAACTTATGGCAGGAGAAATATCATCACATATCCTAGATTGAAATACACAATGTTTAAATTTCAATTTATGACAATTAGGACGAATATGACCGGAAACACCACAAAAGTGACAAACAGGAACAAATTTAGGAACATCAGTATTCCTAACAGCAAATCTAGTCTCAGATTTTGGTTTTTGCCTCAACAAAGAACAATTTGGTCTAATATAACCAACAACACCACAAAGGTGATAGGTAGGCAAAAAAACAGATTTCTTTTGCACACTAGCAGTAGGTTTGGACATAGGTTTAGAAACTTCAGCGTCTACATCAGAACTTTTACCCTTGTCTAACCTAGCAAAATAAGCTTTTTCTTTATTATCCCTCTTGAAATGAGAGATATAAACTTTTTCAGCTTTAGGCTTAAGAGAAACAGAAACACTTCTGTTTTCAACAGCAAGCTTGGTACTAGTCAAATTTTCAATTTTAGCTTTAGATTCAGCTAACTCTTGTTCCAAGTTTTTCATCTTCTCATCTTGAGAGGAAATTTGATTTCTAAAAAATTCATTCTTTTTATTAGATTCATCTAATCTAACAACCAATTCCTCTTTTTCAAGATTAGCCAATTTTAACTCTTCCTTGAATTTCTTATCAATTTTCATAGATTTCAATAATTCCTTACGAAGAGTTTCACAGGCATCAACAAAATCAACAGAAACAACAGTGTCTTTTTTATTTAAATCATCACAATCGAAAACAGTAAGACACTTAAAATTATCCATGATAACAGGGATCAAGGATCAGCTCTTAGATCAAAAGATCTAAAACAAAAGAGCTACCCGCTCTGATACCACTTGTTATAAATTTAGACCCCTGTAAACTAGATTGTTTAACCTAATTAATTAACCAAGTGAATACTTAGGTTTATTATTCAGATCTAAGTTAAAACAATAACAATCATATCATGCAAAGCAGTGGAAATATAAAGAACACAATGATATGATGACCCAGGAAAATCAAACCAGTAAAAAACCTGGGAAGGATTTAACCTAGCTATCCTCAAGGTAAAACAACAAATTCACTAGAAAGAATTGAAGTTTGTACAATAGTAACTTAGACCACTAACATCCTATTGTTACCTCGAGTAGAAAACTTATTACCACGACCACATGATAGCTCCGAGTCCACGGACTACTTCTTTCTTTGACCTTTGCAAAACACAAACACCCACGTTTGTGACTTTGAGATCCCACTCAAAGGTTTAGCAACCCAAACTCTCCTGTTTGTGACTTCAAGAACACCCTTGAAGGTTTAGATCATTAGCACCTTTGATGACTAGAGAAGGCAGCAACTTTAGCAATATCGGATCTTGAGATTCTTCAAGGAACAACACCGGTAGAAGTTATAAGAGAGGTTTTAGGAATAAAACCCTAAATACAAAAGAGGCACACTCTTTTCTCTCTAAAAAGCCTTACAAAAAAATGTGCTTAGGGTTTTCTTTATATAGTGGGAGAAGTAAATTTGAAACCCTAATCCTTAATGGGCTTAAACTGCTGTTTGGGCCTACTTAAAATTCTGCAGATACGATTCTCGTTCGGTCGAGCCTGTTTCTCGATCGGTTGAACTAGGAAATTTCTGAATTCTTCTTTCTGCAGCTTATATGTTCTTGAATCTTGACTTGAATTACCTTGAGCATTGTCTAATAAAACCTATAGACTCTAAGATCTATATTTAGACAAGTTTGTGTTCACGATTTGCCAATTGTTCTAAACTTTTAGAACCTAACAGTTATCAAGATCAAGATTGATGTCAAGAACTTGGTGATCTCTTCGGTTGCTGTTTCAAGAGCTTACAGAAAACACAAGTGGGAGTACTTGTGGTTGCTGTGGATCAAAGAAAGAAGTAGTCCGTGAACTTGGAGATGTCACGTAGTCGTGGTAGTAAGTTTGCTACACGAGGTAGCAATAGAATGTTAGTCATTTAAGTCTTATTGTAGAAACTTTAATTCTTTCATAGTGGATCTGTTTTACCTTGAGGATAGCTAGGTTAAATCCTTTCCAGGTTTTTTTTTACCGGTTTGGTTTTCCTGGGTCATCAGATCTTTGTGTTTTTTTTTATTTTTCGCTGCTTTATTGTTTATGGTTATTTGTGCTAAACCTAATCTTGAATAACAATCTTGTTAATCAATTTAGTATAATATTAGGTTAAGCATATTTTGATAAGGGGTCTAAAAACTCACAAGTAGTATCAGCTCGGGTTAGCTCTAGTATTTAGATCCTTTGATCTAAGAGTTGATTCTTGACCCCTGTTGTCATGGAACACGGTCAATCTCTTGTGATCCCACCTTACTTTGATGGGAACAACTATGCCTACTAGAAAGTAAGGATGAAAGTATTCCTGAAATTTATTGATGAGAGAGTTTGGAATTCCGTTGAATACGGATGGGAGAAGCCACTCCTATAAGCAGTGGCAAACTTCTCAGAAAGAAGCAATCGCTTTTAATAGCAAAGCCATGAATGCTATTTTTAATGCTGTTTCAAAGAAGGAATTCAAGAGAATCTCTAATGTTGAGGTTGCTCATACTACATGGAATATTCTCCAAACTGTGCATGAAGGCACAAAGACAGTTAAGATCAATAAGTTGCAACATTTAACAACTAGATTTGAAAGCATTAGGATGTCTGATGATGAAAGTTTTGATGAATTTTATGCTAAGCTTAATGATATTGTTAATTCTGCTTATAATTTGGGTGAAATTTATAATCAACCTAAGATTGTTAGGAAAATGCTTAGATCCCTGACTGAGGACTTTAGACCCTAAGTGACTGCCACTACTGAAAGCAAGGATGTGGACTCCATCCCTGTTGATGAACTTGTAGGGTCTCTCTAGTCCTATGAGTTAGACCTACCCAAGACAAACAAATCTAAATCAATGGCTCTTAAGTTAGTTGATGATTTTGATGGGAATGGATTTGATGATGAAATCTCTTCTATAGAGATTGCATATCTTGCCAAGAACTTTAGAAACTTTCTTAGGAACAACAACAGAAGGGCAATAGGTAAAAACAATGCTAAACCTAGGAATTTTAAGAGGAATGAACCCACTAAATTGAATAATATTGATAAATATAAAGAAAAAGTAGGTCAAACCTCTAATAATTTCAGGGGTCAACAATGTTTTGGTTGTCAAGGGTATGGTCATGTGAAATCAGAATGTCCTTCATTCTTGAGATTAATAGGTAAAGCTATGGCTGTAACTTTTAGTGATGGTGAAGTTTCATATCATGATTCTGGTAGTGATGAGGATGGAAACTTCATTGCTTTCACATCTATTGCTGTAGTTGATGAAAGTGTTGTGGTTGATGATAATCCTACTGATAGGGAACTCTTTGAATGTACTGATTTGCAAGAAGCCTATAATAAGCTTTGCAAGGTTACAGCAAAGGATGCTATGAATGATGACTTAGGTCTGAAGAAAATCAATTCTCTTGAGCTTGATATGAAAAATTTATTGTTGAAATTGTTTGATGCTAATGAATTGACTGATAAGGTGAAGACTGAAAATATGTTGTTACTTGATAAAGTTAAGAATTTGGAACTTGAATTGTCTGTTGCTAGAGAACAAACAAATAGGTCTGCTAGTTCTAAATTTGAACACATGTTGAGTATTCAGAAGTCTTCTTAAGACAAAACTGGTCTAGGTTTTGAAAATAGCATCTCTCTGTTTGAAACTCGTTTCATAAATTTTGTTTCTTCTTCTAAGCCTCCCATGAGTGAGACTGTCAAACTAGTAGAAGTTACACCTCCTAGGAAGATTAGAGTTGATCTCAAAAAGTCTAAGCTTAAGACTCCTGTATATTTTTAGACCCCTTAAAACACAACCAGATTAACCTAGTTATTTAGCCAAGTGATTAGCTTAGGTAAATTATGAAGTCTAGGTTAACACAATATATCATATCATGCAAAACAACGGAAATATAAAGAACACAATGATATGATGACCCAAGAAAACCAAACCGGTAAAAAACCTAGGGAGGATTTAACCTAGCTATCCTTAAGGTAAAAACAGAATTCACTATGAAAGAATTGAAGTTTTACAATAGCGACTTAGACCACTAACATCCTATTGCTACCTTGAGTAGAAAACTTAGTACCATGACCACGTGACAGCTCCGAGTTCACGGACTACTTCTTTCTTGAATTCATAGCAAGCACAAGCACTCCCACTTGTATATCTATAAGTTTTTGAATCAGCAACTGAATGATCACCAAGCTCTTGACATTAATCTTGAGATTGGAAACACTAAGTGTATGTGAAGGCAAACACCTTTAGATCTCACAAAAGATTCACACACACAGCATAAAGAGCCTCTTTAAAATGTGACTAGAGTTTACACTTTTATACTTAAGGCAAAACATAAAATCCTATACGTCAAGCGGGCTTGGACTGAGTTTAAGAATTCCGCAGAAAAACAATCTGCACGACTTTCAATCGGTCGAGTCTAATTCTCGATTGATCGAGCTAGGCAGATTTACACAGTAAATCCTACAGTAACTCGATTCCAACTTTACATAAACACATATACTTTGAGTAAGTCTAAACACGAAAAAAATGTTTTGATCATGGTTTGCCAACCTTACAAATTGAAGTTCTAATACATTAGTTCCTAATTTCTTAGAACTTAACAAACTCCCCCTTTGGAAATCCGTGACAAAACACAAACTTAACAAAATGCTCAAAGTTTACACAGAAATAGGCGATTACAAAAAGATAACACAATATAACAAATTCAACCTAACTACTATCCATCAATTGCAATTGTAGACAGCAGCATGAATGAATCAACCTGTATATTCCTGTAACACTTAACAAACACATAAACGCATGTGTGGAAAATACAAGTAACATAGAAAATAACTTCTTGTTTTCACATAACACAAAATAAAGACATATATCATGAATAAACTCATAAATATAAATCAATAAACAATGTGAAACAAGAAACATATACAAATCAATGTATCTCCCCCTATCAAAGACAACCTAAACAAAATATCATGAGCCAAAAAGATAAATACACAAAGAAGCACCTAGAATACAATCTAAAGCTCCACAGCTTCAAAACATCAAAAATCTCTCCCTCATAACAAAAACTCCTCTACTACAACTACAATGTACTCCCCCTTTTTGTGACGAATTGCCAAAGGGCATTCACTCATCATCAAAGGGAAGTGGCAGAGATGAACGTTGAAGATGCTCCAGATTTGCTCACAAAGCACGAAGCTTATCTAGCATGTCCACCAACAGCAGACCATGAGCCACCTGAATGGTCATGATAGTGTCCAACATCCGTCGAATGTCTGAATCACCCGAAGGAGAAGGTGAAGGAACAGCAGCAGGCGGATCAACAGACACCTCAACAGAAGTAGCATTTATAGAAGAGGGAGGAGGAGGGACACTAGAAGGCTCAACCCAAGGGCGTTTAGTGCTCGTTCTAAGCTGAGCAGCCCTTTGCCAAAGAAAGGTGGCACCAATGGGAGCAATAATATGGACAGGCTCAAATGCAGGAAAGTTCGCTAACCCTAAATGTAAAAGAATCTGATGAATGAAAACCGGAAAGAAAAGAGCATGAGCAGTATAACAACTTCTAGACACCTCGTTCAAAGAACGAAGAAAAATGTGAGGAAAACTAATAGGGACACCGGCTACAAGAGCATACAGAAACATATATCGCTCAATAGAGATAGTGTGCAGATGAGAGATAGGCCATAAGGAATGACAAGCAATCCTAAAGAAGAGATAATGGATCTTAGTGAGCTCAGCAGAAGTAATCTGAGGATCGAAACCCCACTGGATAGAAGTACCTATGATGTAAGACATGATGTCGTCTAGGAGAGGAAACTCATCATAGGGGTAGACAGGATGCTGGACCACAGGTACCCTAAGAGCATCAGCCACTATCGAAGGAGTAATGTTGTACTCTACACCTCGTATCCAACTCTTAACTGAGGTGTTGGAATCATAGACGTGAATAGAGAGGTTCGAGTAGAACTCTCTAATCAGGGTAGTCGGAGGTGGATGACCAATATCTAATAATGGTAACTAGCCCCTATGCTCAAAATTACGCCTAAGCTCATCATCTAGCTCATCTGAAAGAACCTTTCTCTCAGCCCAAATGTTCCTCTTAAGATTAAGCTTCTCATATGTTTCTTGATGTTTCTCACTCAGAAATCTATCACTCTCAAAGGATGGTGAGGGTTGCCTGTGGGCTCTAGTCTTCCTAGGCATGATGCTAAGGTAAGGATGAGACACACAGAAAAGAACCAAAAAGAAACAAAAAAGAAAACCAAGGGCAGACTGCAAGTTAGCACAAAAAAAATATAGAAATAATTCTATATGATGTATGAATAGTAAAATCAAATGATGCATGCTCTAATGCATTAAGAATCAATTCAATTTTACTTCAAAATCACAAAATTGGCTTAAGCATAGAGTTTACATAAAAAACCCCAAAATTTGAAAATCCCATTTTCTCAAAACCCAGAAAATTGATCAATTGATCATTACACAAGATAGGTAACACAATATATGTAGGGAAAAAAACGGTTTTGTATCTCATACAAAACACACAGCGGAAGCAACAAACATGGATCTATTTCACTCATGATTGAGAACATGCACTATGTAAATTTCAGAATTTAAGAATGAAATAGCGTACTTTGGTGTGATGAAATTCAAAACAAAAGATTAGAAGTACTTGGGAACACTTTTAATCTTCACTTCAATTCCACTTTACGCCCAAGAAGTGTGGTCTCTCAATCAGTTTCTAAGAGAGAATAATTGAGTGGCTTCACTCACACATACACACCACTTCACAATGATGTTACTTTTTTCTTGTGAAAAATTCTGTGTGTTTCTCCTTTTATAACTAACTGATTATCTAATTGGGCCGGCCTATTGGGCCTTTCTAATTGGGCTTTAATATGTGGCTTGGAGTGGGACCAAAAGGGACCAATAAGACACTAGCTCTAATGGGCCTTGGGCTTTTCTATCAACTTTTGACAAGCCCAAAGTTACCATTAATTATATTTAATACCACTATATAAATATAATTGCACTCTAGATCTTATTAATAAATTATATCCTAAGACTTTATTATACATGCAACCCCTTCATAAAATATTCATAGTAATACAAAATCATGAATGTAGACTGTCACTTTGAAAATTAGTACATCTTAATCCTTGAGTACCCAGTTTAATCCTTTAAGTTATTCATCATATATTTATGAAATCCAATTTCATAAATATATACTTTAGTATATCCTTACTAAAGTGGTTAGGCCTAAGACTCTGAATAACCAAACCCATTAAACTTATCTCAAGGGAATATTTTATATCTCCGTTAAAAGATTATGAATTCCATCTTAAGAATATATGTTCCATCAATACTAAATGTGGCTGCCCAACATACTGAAGTTTTGATCATAACTTTAGATCTCACTCCTGATATATCAAAGCAACCTACACCTCATGATCAGGTCCATTATTCTATCAGGATTAAGAGTTCATGCAAATAGAAGTCGTAAGATTTATTATTCATTTGATAGTCGTTAGGAGAATAATAAATCTCACAGCGGTCCAGTTCAATATGTCTTAACTCTTAAAACATATCAACATATCAACTAGAAATCTCCATTTCTATGATCAAGACAAATCTTCTTAGTTGATATGTTATAGTCTTCACAGATGAATCGCCCAATTTCATCACCGACTATGAACTACATTTTGAGTATACAAAGAATTTGCAATTTATATCTTCTGTGACTTTTCACATAAATCGCATACTATGCATCTCATGGACTAAGATAATGTCCCATTTGTTCATTTACAATAGTCTCATATAATTAAACAATTTAATTATTTATGACATGCCAATAAATTGGATTTTAGGGCATAAACTCCAACAATCTCCTGCTTGCCCTCAAAGACAATTTACCATTATCCGACACTTAGCTCTCTTTAGAGTAATTCATAGTCACTCTAAGGCAAGGTTTGGAAACAAGCTTCAATAAGATTTATTGCATAAATTATCTTTTCTACTACTACACACGTACGCATATCGATAATATTTACGCTTAATGTGTATTTTCACCACCTAAGAGCAATTGCATCAGTTCATCCATTTTACACATCCATTTTTACACTAAAAACTTACTTTTTCTATTTTACACGGTTACTTTTACAAAATACCCACATCAGTTCATCTATTCTACCCCCTCTTTTAATTAAATAATCAATTTTCTGGAATTTTTTATTATTTCCCCTCCATATACGCGCGCGCCTCTCTCCCTCTCTTCTCATTTCTGATTTCTTGCTCTCTCTCTATACCCGGCTCTCTCCCTCTCTCTACCCATTCTGATTTCTTGCTCTCTCTCCCATCTCTACCCGACAGCACATCTCCGGTCAAGCCCGATCTACTCCGACCCACAAGCACTGATCAAATCCAAGACTCCCTAGCTCCGATCCACTCCGATCAAGCTCCGATCCGCTCCGATCAAGCTCCGATTTGCTCCGATCCACTCTGATCAAGCACCGATCCACTCCGATCCAGTCCGATCAAGCATCGATCCAGTCCGATCCACATCGACCTAGCACCGATCCGCTACGATCCAGTTCGATCCGCTCCGATCCACTCCGATCCACATCTCCCTAGCTCCGATCCACTCCGATCAAGCTCCGATCCACTCCGATCAAGCTCCGATCCACTCCGATCCACATCTCCCTAGCTCCGATCCGCTCCGATCCACTCCGATCTACAAGCTTCGATCCACACTCCGATCCACATCTCCCTAGCTCTGATCCACAAGCTCCGGTCCACTCTGTCTCTGTATTTTTTTTTTTTTGAGCAAGTGCGTTTGTTGAGCAGTTTTACTGAGTTGGTTGAGCAAGGAAAAGAGAGAGAAAAAAACGAGCGACTAGAAATTATTAAAATATTTCATACACGAGCTAGAGTGACCGTGGATATATCCACGGTTACTGTTCATTTACATGGCTGGATGTATATTTTGCACAAGTTTACACAGACTGATGTGGGAGATTTTTTTGTTAAAATGTGTAAAAAGAGCTACTTTTTGTATTTTACAAGATTATGCATGGACTGATGTAAATGCTCTAAGATGAACACATATCTTGAAGTCCAACTTCATGAATCACAATCAAACTACAAGTCAGCATTTGTACATCAAGTAACCATCAAAATCTCACTTTTGTGGACAAGCATATAATCCCTCATTCTCCTAAGATATTTGAGTATATGCTTTACTCTCACTAAATTAAGTGATTTTTGATTCAATTGAAATTTGATTACCATGCCCATCACAAAATAGATATTTAACCTAGTATATAGCATAGCATAAAGTCTTCCTATTGATATGGTATTAGGAACCATCTTAATATGCTTATCTTTTTATATGTCTTAGGACTATAGTCCTATATAGAGGAACTTCAAACTTAAAAGGAAAGAATCCTTTCTTGAAGTATTACATGCTATACTTGGCTAGAATCTAAATCTATTTAAGCAGTTTGAGATAGACAAAACATCTTAATTTCTGAATTTTAAACAAAGTTTAATTCTTAGGACGTAAGTACTTTATATCAAACTGGACTAGACAATCAAAACTTCATTGATGATAATAACTCTACATCATTCTAAATGATTAGAATGTCATCAACATGCATTAAGAAATTTATTATTCTATATAGCTTTCACACACATAAGGCATTTTAATACTTGATCAAAATCAAATAATTTGATTGCTTGATCAAAGATGATATTTTATGATTTAGATGCTTGCTTTAATCCTTAAATGAAATTTAAGCAACTTGCATACTAAGCACTACTGTTTCTTTGCCATGTACAAGTCTAGTTACATCATATAAATGCTTTCCTCAAGATTGCTACTAAAAGAAGCTTTCTTGATATCCATTGCCATATTTCATCCAAATGAGATATAATGGATAAGAGAATCTAGATAGAGTCAATCTTGACTATTGGTGAAAAAATCTTTTTATAGTCGAACCATTTCTTTCTGAATAAATCTTTTCGGCATTAGTCTTGACTTTGAAGGTTTGCACCTTCAAATCTATCAATCTCATTTACTTGTAGACCTATTTGAGCACAATAGGCCCAATGCCATTAGGCGCCTCTACAAGTTCTAGACTTTAAATAGAATATAATTCTATTCACATAACCTTTGATCCAGTAATTCATATTCATATCATCTATGCGTTTACGTAGGACTGAGGATCAAATTCATATCCTTTTGGAATGACTTCAAAAGTTCATCCCAAAAGTATGAATTTACTTGGTAATTAATAATCCTCCCACTACGATATTGTACCGGTGTACTAGCTATACATTTAGAATAATGCCTTGTGGTATATCTAATACAACCATCTCATTTCTAAATGTATTTTATAGTTGTCTCTCAACAAATTCTGACATTTTTCTTCTAGAACAATCTATAATTTGCTTTAAGATTATTCACATAGTCATCATCAAGAACTTTGTAATTGAAGTTTACAAACATCTTGTTTTCTTTATAACTACCAAAATAATCTTATACCATTTCTTTTGGATACTCATCATAAACACACATTTTTCTATCTTTTGATTTCAACTTGTTAGACTTCCTTTCTAGCACAAGTGCTAGACATTTCCAAAAGTTGCAGTATCATATACTAGGTTTTCACCAATCCACGATTTGACAAATCTCCTAGGAACAAACTTTTGAAATCAACTTTAGAAAATGTATTGTAATAATTAGAGTATATCTCCAAAAGGAATAAGCAAATAGAAATACTTATCATGTACTTTACTTTTTCTAAAAGAGTCTTATTCCTCCTTCATGTATGCATTGACTTAAAGAAGTCAGTGGAACTTTATTCCTTTACAATAAAGGAGCCCTAGATCTTATTATCCTCTAAATAAAATTCATAGACTGGGAATATGACAAAATAATGGTTCTAAAAGCCTATCTTTCACCAATCTTGAATATCATTTAGATTAATAAGATCTAGGCATAAGTGCCAAATACATACAATAACAAAGGATGGAAACTTTCTCTTTAAAAAGTAAAACATGTAAATTTACATCTAGAAAATAATCATGGACAAAGCTTAGCTTTATCAAAACAGAAACGCTTTCCTTTTGGTCATGCTTTTGAGTCTAATTTCCTTTTGGGAACTAATAGGACAACTTTTGGTATTATAATTCATCTTCTTATCACCCTTACCTTTTGGTTCAGGCTAAGAATTTGAATTAAATCATATTGATCCTAGCTTTAGCTATTAAAATGTCTTCCGTTGCGTAGAACTCACTCATCAATTCAGATAACATAAAAATAATTTAATTTGGAAACAATATGAATTGATCAAATGATTCTAACAAAGACTTGTGGATCATATCCATATGAGATTAACATTTAATCTCTACATCCAAGAATTCTAATTAATTAATAAAATTAGAAAAAAATTCATAAAATAATATATAATTGGAACTCTTTAAGCTTTTCTAAGCACTCAATATGATTGAACCAAACTTCTCATTAGACTTAACCTAAAGTCTAAATGTAGTACTAACTCTTGCATCTCATGCTGTAGCACACTTGAGATGGAAGCCAATGTAACATTTTAGCATTTCAATGGAGACTATGATCAAGTCATAAGCTATCTTCCATCAATGCATCGTGCATAAGAAATTATGACAAAGCTGAATCAAGACATATTTATGTACTTTAGCTCCTTTAAGCACCATGTCTAAAATATTCTTAGTTAATATGATTCATTTAAAATAGTAGCTAGAGAACAAAAATTATGACAACTTTATTTTGAGACTATGAACATAATTACAGGGACATTATATTTTGCATCTATAATCATATAGTATGAAAACCCGAAAACCATAATATACTAGGTGCAACGACAACCTAATCCTGCAATTAATATTCCTCAGAAGCGAGGTCATACCAATCACTATGACCAGGCGAGAAATATTCTCATTATTAATGCTATCATGGTAACTCTTACCAAACAAAAATAATTTGCCACTTTTTCTTTAGCCTCTAAGTAATAATGACATAGCTCCGAAGGGAGGTTAACATTAAACTTAGTCTAGTGTATACTATTGCCTAGACTCTATGTGAGTCACCGAGTAACTCCATGGAAGCGTGGTCGTTCTCAATGTAAAAACATACTTCATCCATCATTAAGAAGTTTAACTTGTAGTACCATGAATTAGACACCCTTCAAAGGGAGCAAGGCATATACGCCAAGGCGAGGTGCCTAATCACACTACTATAAACCGACAATGGAGGCTGTGAGAATCAACCCTTGAATCTCTCTCCCACTAAAATTTTTAAAACAAGTGGTTTGTCCTGAAATCATTGTGATCTAATCACAATTTTAACCCTACACATCAAATGTGTTTAATTGTTTAAATTCAATGTGATGTTACTAAGTCACGTCACTATGGCGTAACGAACATTCGCGCAATCACAAAGAAGTTTAACCTTGTAATCCGTGAAGTAAATACCCTCCGCATGGAATGCAAGACTCGAAGTCAAGACAAGATATTTTATCACATTACAATAAACTTAACAAAAGGGTTATTTCAGCACTCCCACTCATTATTTGGGTTTTTCTTAAATAATTGTGATCCAATCACAACTTTTAACCTTGCACTTATTCAAGACTCTATTCTTATTAGAATCACTAACTAAAATGGAAGTCTTAAACTATTTAGGATTCCTTAAACACTGATGGATCAAAAATTAGTTATATAGAACTCTATCCTTAATTTACTAAATAAAAAGTTCTAATCTCATTAGAAAATATATATACCTTTTAACTAAGCTTTAATCTCATTAAAACTTCTAATTAAAATAAATTAAGGACTTTTAATCATACAAGAATTCCAATCTCATTAGAATGTTTCTTAAAAGACCAGTCCCAAACTATTTAGGACTAAGAGTTCTATTTAACTTATATCTTTGATCTCATTAGGTCTTTTAGTTAGAACCATGTGTAATCTCATCACACCTTTCCTTACACTTTATACATTTGAAAACATTTAGAAAATATTCAAAATTCCCTTCAAATGTATTTTCACGAGAATCTCGCAACTAAGCTCTTCCCGCGAAAAAGGCGTATCCACATTGTCTCGCTACTGTTCAGAAACTTTCGCTATTGTCTCGCTGGTATCTCGGGATTAAACACTTCTCGCAAAAACGATTTAAGCAAAAAATTGAAAACACAAAAAAATCAGACAGAAACTTTCGCTACTGTCTCGCGACTGTTTCGCGAGTAAAGCTTACCAATGAAAAGTTTTTGTCTTCAGAATTATTTTTTGCGAGTAACTTCGCGAGAAACTAACCCGCGAAAAACCCGTGTTTTCAGTTTTTCCAGAGCAGTTGCGAACAGTTTTCAACGATTTTTCATGAACAAACAGCCATCATATGAACATGATATGCAGAATTTGATATCAAAACTGAATTCCATTGATGCTATAGCCTTAAAAATAAATTTAACATACTTAAATTCAGATTTAAACAACATCATAACATCAATATCAGTTTTTATCAAAACATAGTTTCAACACCCATGCATAAAATTAAATGCATATATAACTTTCTAGCATCATGAAACTATCATCTCTAATTCTAAAACTCACAAAACATGTTATTCAGATTCAAATTGAAAACCTGGCTCTGATACCAATTGTTGGGAAAAAATACATGTTCGTATCACATACAAAATATATACAGCGAAAAATTAACATATCTACTTTATTCGCAATTGATAACATGCACTATGAAAGTTTCAGAATTTAAGAACAAGAAAGCGTACCTTGGTGCGGTGAAATTCAAAACCAAAGATCTGAAGTTCTTGGGAAAACTTTTAATCTTCACTCCAATTCCACTTAATGCCCAAGATGTGTGGTCTCTCAATCAATTTCCAAGGAGAGAACAAGGAAGTGTCCAACACTCACATACAAACCATTTCATTTCTTGTGTAATCTTGATGAAAAACACTTATGAAAAAGAGTCATGAAAAGACTTATGAAATTTTGTATGTTTCTCTCCTTATATACAACTGATTATCTAATTGGGCGAGCCTTTTGGGCCATTCCAATTGGGTTATAGTGTGTGGCTTGGAGTGGGACCAAAAGGGAACAAATAAGACTCTAGCTCTAATGGGCCTTGGGCTTTTCTGTCAACTCTTGACAAGTCCAAAGTTACCATTAATTATATTCAATACCACTATATGAATATAATTGCACTCTAAGCCTTATTAATAAATTATATCCCAAGACTTTATTATACATGCAACCCTTCATTAAAATATTCGTAGTAATACAAAGTCATGAATATAGACTGCCACTTTGAAGATTACTACATCTTAATCCTTGAGTACTCGGTTTAATCCTTTACGTTATTCATCATATATTTATGAAATCCAATTCCATAAATATATACTTTAGTAACTTCTTACTAAAGTGGTTGTGCCCAACTCTCTGAATAACCAAACCCATTAAACTTATCTCAAGGGAATATTTTATATCTCCGTTAAGAGATTATGAATTCCATCTTGAGAATATATGTTCCATCAACACTAAATGTGGCTGCCTAACATACTAAGGTTTTGACTGTAACTTAGAGCTTGTTTGGATGAAGAGAATTTTGAGTGATATCACTCAGTTTTCTGTTTTCATCATCCAAATTGTGTGGGTCCCATTGCTCAACACTTGTTTGGATTAGTTTTGAATCACATTTTTCATCACTCAGTCACTCAAGAAAATGGATGTGAGTGACCAAAACTGAAAACAGGTTTCACCTGTTTTCAAAACTCAAAAACTGAGTTTCAGTGGCAAGTCGGTAAATTAGATGTAGTTGTGGGCCCCTTCGCAGTGCATTGTCACATCCAGAACCGGCTGAGTTATTACCGTTGGAGATCCTGTGTTTCATTTCAGTTCTCCTGCGAGCTAGCTCCACCACCGAACCCAACAACCCCAAACCCAGCAACCCCAAACCCAGCTAACTCCATCAGCACAACCAAGCCAATCACCACCACCCACCACCCACTGCCGCAACCACGACCAGCCCACCACGACTCAAATTAAAATAAAATAAAATAATTATCACCACCACAAACCCACCTCAACAACGGTCATCCACAACACACATCACAGGCCACAACCAACACATCATAGGCCACAACCCACAAGCTACAACTAGCCACAAACCACACGCCGATCTGACCCATGAAACCCAGTAAACTGGTCTAACCCATAAAACCCAACAAACCGATCTAACCCATAAAACCCAGCAAATCAACTATACCCACACACCAACACGCTGATCTAAAAAAAAAAAAAAAAGAAACAAAAAGAAAGAAAGAAAATTAAAGGGAGAAGAGTACAAGGGAGATCGACGGCGAGTGGAGGAAGAGATGGCCGGAGCTGGACAGTCCAACAAGGCGAGGGAGCTTCTCATTTCTTTGTTCCTTTTGATTTGAGAAATATGGGAGAGAGAAGTGGTGGATTCAGTGAGTGAATGAGAGGAGAGGCGCGGAGAAGAGGGGCAAAATTTTTAGGTCTTAGGGGAGAGTAAGGGCAGAGAAGTGAGGAGAGGAAAAAAGAAAAAGAAAAGGAGAGAGAACTTACGCGGGTAGCAACTATCCGTTTGACCTAGTACAGTAAATGGGTCCCACCATTATTGCAAAATTTTGAGTTACATGGAACAAGAAATGAAACCAAACATGTTTTATTTTGAGTGAGTGAAAAAATAGAGTTTGAGTGATGAGTAATGAGTGATGAAAACTGAGTGATGAGTGGTGAGTGACCATTTTTTTTAAACCAAACAAGCCCTTATAGATCTCACTCCTGATATATCAAAGCAACCTACATCTCATGATCAGATTCATTATTCTCTTAGGATTTAGAGTTGATGCAAATAGAAGTCGTGAGCTTTATTATTCATTTGATAGTCGTTAGGAGACTAATAAATCTCACAGCGGTCCAGTTCAATATGTCTTAACTCTTAAAACATATCAACATACCAACTAGAAATCTCCATTTCCATGATCAAGACAAATCATCTTAGTTGATATGTTATAGTCTTCGCAGATGAAACGCCTAATTTCATCACTGATTACGAACTAAACTTCTGAGTTTACAAAGAACTTGTGATTTATATCTTCTGTGACTAAATCACTTAAATCACATACTATGCATCTCATGGACTAAGATAATGTCCCATTAGTTCATTTATAGAGAGTGTCAAATAATTAAACAATTTAATTATTTATGACATGCCAATAAATTGGATTTTAGGGCATAAACCCCAACACTTAACACTCGTATCACTCTTTTTGACAGGAAGGACTAGAAAATCCTAAGAGAAAGGCATAAATAACCATCTCACCACTATTGCTTGCCAATCATGAAATGGCACTTGTATGCTTCGGCATAGTAAAAGTGCAATGTCAAAAACTTATCATAATTGGGTATTTCATTTTTATCTCTTATATGCCCATGCATGGTTTGCTTAAAATAAAAACATGCAAAGAATAATAAAAAGCAAAAAGGATCAAATGTTTTATATATGATTGCAAGCGTATATTCTAGGAGATGTGAGAGTTATAGAATGTACCTCGAAGGTGATAGTTTCCATCAAACAGTTATGATTGTGTGTGAGTTAAAGTGATTTCTCATATCTCAAATCTTCATAACATGTTGACACTTATGCAATCTTGCGATGTTCTCACACACAACATGCAATATTTTTTGCTACTCTTGATACATGTGCTGGTACAATGTGATTTGGCCATCATAAGGAATACATGTGTTAATGTATGATTACTAAACAGTCTTAACTTGTTTTTGAAATACAAAATTGGCTAGACTTGTTTAGTGTGTGTGTGTGTGTGTGTTTGGGATCCATGTGCTTGACATTTTTATTGTTGAGAGATGTTTTTGAGAGCTCAAAATGTTGATTGGATCTTTGGTTGAATATCATGCTTGATTGCATTCATGTCTGTGTTTTTCTCTTCTTGAAAAACTGTTTTCAAGCAATCTCGATAGCTCATCGACACCTTTCAATAGCTATGCTGTTTATTGAGACCCTTCGGCTGTTTTTTATCGCATTTTTGATAACTCTTGATAGATACTTCGATCCATTGAGAAACTTTCTGGATGCTCGATAGCTCATTGATCCATCGAGATTCTGTTCTGTGGAAACCTCTAGATAGCTGCTTAGTAGCTGTATCTGTTGAACCTTTAAAGCTTGACAGCTCTTGATATCTCTCGATCTGTCGAGAATTATGAGCTTCTATATAAAGGGTCCACGCGATTCCAGCTTCATTTCTCTCGATCTCTCTCGATTGTTTTCATCTCTTCACCTCCCAAAACCTCTCACTCTCTCACTCTAAGCCTTCAACCTAAGTGATCTTCGACCTCTAGATTTTTTTTCTTCTACTCTTTTATGATACTTTCTTTGTCTTTTATCATGCATTTCATATCTTTTAACCTAGTTTTTTTTTTTTTTGAGAAATTTTTGGGGTTTTAAAATTGATGAACTATTTGCAAAATTTTGGGATGGGTTTTGCTTAAATGATTTCCAAAACATCATGCATTGCATTCATATGCATTATAACAATGTGCCATGCATTCTAGATGTGTGCTATATATGTTGTAATGATGTGTGCTGTTAGGTTTGGATTGGGCTGAGCCCATGATGTATTTAAGTTTGCATGTCACATGCTTATGCATTTTTATACATATATACCTTCAAGTTTTTATATTTTTCTATATTATCTTGTTGGTGATTTTCTGATTGTCTTTCTTTCTCTCCCTCTATCTCTATTTCTTGCGTTGGTTGCTTCATGGCACCCAAATGTGAATCCACATTGTCCCAAAACCTTCTTCGTTCTGGGGCATTTTCTTCCTTTGACCCCACTCCATCTCACGTTCGGTTCCGTGATGATAAAGCCCGAAATGGCTTTTTGGAAAACTTTTCTAGACAAGGCATTCATTCAGAATGCCAAGTCATCCTATCAGACTTTTTCGATATTGACCTACCTACTGTTATCTACAGTAGGGGTTAGGAGTCACTGTGTTGCGCCCCGGTCACGTGCCCTTTCGTGATCATACAGGAGTTTTACTTCAACATGCACGGATTTGATACTTTTGTACCTTATTTCTTCTCTGGCGTTCGAGGTATGCGCATTGTTGTTACTCCAGAGCTTGTCTCCGAGGTACTACACGTTCCTAGGGTAGCGAATCTTGACTACCCTAGCTGTGAGTCTCTGTGGACAGTGTCCAAAGACAAACTCTCTGTTAGGTTCTAAGGAATTAGGAACTAATGTTTTAGAACTTCATTTTGTAATGTTGGCAAACTATGATCAAAACGTTTTTAGTTTTGTTTAGACTTGCTCAAAGTATGAGTTTTTTATTTATTTATGTAAAGTTGGAATTGAGTTATTGCAGATATTACTGTGCAATTCTGCCTGGCCCGATAGATTGAGAATTAGACTCGATCGATCGAAAGTCGTGCAGATTGTTTTTTCTGTAGAATTTCCAACTCAGCCCAAGCCCGTTTGACGTGTAGGGTTTTAGGTTTTGCCCTAAGTATAAAAGGGAAAATCCTAGCCACGTTTTTAGAGTTCTGAATGCTGTGTGTGTGAATTTTATTTGTGAGATCTAGAGGTGTTTACCTTCACATACACTTAGGGTTTCCAAATTCAAGATTGATGTCAAGAGCTTGGTGATCATCCAGTTGCAGAATCAAGAACTTCAAGATATACAAGCAGGTGTGCTTGTGCTTTGCTGAGAATTCAAGGAAAGAAGTAGTCTGTGGACTCAGAGCTATCACGTGGTCGTGGTAGTAAGTTCCCTACTCGAGGTAGCAATAGGATGTTAGCGGTCTAAGTCGCTATTGTGTAAACTTCAACTCTTTCATAGTGAATTCAATTTTACCTTGAGGATAGCTAGGTTAAATCCTCTCCAGGTTTTTTACCGGTTTGGTTTTTCTGGGTTATCATATCGTGTATTCTTTATTTTTCGCACTTTTGCATGATATTATATATTTGTGTTAACCTAGAATTGCTTAATTTACCTAAGTTAATTACTTGGCTAAATATCTAGGTTAATCTGATTGGGTTTAAAGGGACTAAACTTCTTACAAGTAGTATCAGAGCGGGTAGCTTTTTGTGTAGATCTTTTGATCTTAAAGCTGATCCTTAACCCCGGTTGTCATGGAACACAGACACTCTCTTGTTATTCCACCTCATTTTTATGGGAATAATTATGCTTATTGGAAAGTAAGAATGAAAGCATTCCTGAAATCTATTGACGAGAGAGTCTGGAATTCTGTAGAATATGGATGGGAGAAGCCCACTACTCCTGTGAGTGAGTGTCAAACTTTTCAAAAAGAGGCAGCCACTTTTAATAGTAAAGTTATGAATGCTATTTTTAATGCTGTCTCTATGGAGGAAGTCAAGAGAATCTCTAATGTTGAGATTGCTCATACTACTTGGAATATCCTCCAGACTATGTATTGTTAGGATATGTGACTTTAAATCCTATTGTATGATGCTATGTATAATATTATGTATGACATTATGTGAGAAATGATGTATGACTTAATATTATGTTTAATAAAGTTGTTTTATTCTTATCTAAAATAATGGTAACATGAATATTAGGACATTATCAAATAGTCCATGAGATGCATAGTATGTGATTTATGTGATTTAGTCACAGAAGATATAGATCACAAGTTCTTTGTAAACTCAAAATTTTGGTTTGTAGTCGGTGATGAAATTGGGCATTTCATCTGCGAAGACTATAACATATTAACTACGATGATTTGTCTTGATCATGGAAGTGGTGACTTCTAGTTAATATGTTGATATGTTTTAAGAGTTAAGACATATTGAACTGGACCGCTGTGAGATTTATTATTCTCCTAACAACTGTCAATTGAATAAAAAATCTCACGACTTGTATTCACATGAACTCTTAATCCTGAGAGAATAATGGATATGATCATGAAATGTAGGTTGCTTTGATATATCAGGAGTGACATTTAAAGTAACGGTCAAAACCTCAGTATGTTAGGCAGCCACATTTAGTGTTGATGGAACATATATTCTCAAGATGGAATTCATAGTCTCTTAACGGAGATATAAAATATTCCCTTGAGATAAGTTTAATGGGTACAGTTATTCAGAGAGTTAGGCCTAACCACTTTAGTAAGACTAAAGTATATATTTATGAAATTGAATTTTATAAATATATGGTGAATAACTCAAAAGGATTAAACCGGGTATTCAAGGATTAAAATGTAGTAATTTACAAAGTGGCAGTCTATATTCATGACTTTGTATTACTACGAATATTTTATGAAGGGGTTGCATGTATAATAAAGTCTTGGGATATAATTTATTAATGAGGCCTAGAGTGCAATTATATTTATATAGTGGTATTAAATATAATTAATGGTAACCTTGGACTTGTCAAGGGTTGACAGAAAAGCCCAAGGCCCATTGGCGCTAGTGTCTTATTTGTTCTCTTTTGGTCCCACTCCAAGTCACATACTAAAGCCCAATTGGGAAGGCCCAAAAGGCTAGCCCAATTAGATAATCAGTTATGTGGAGAGAAACATACAGAATTTTATATAGAATAAAATGATTTGTATGTTTAATTAAAATAATAAGATAATATAAGGAAGAGAGACACTCTTTCATATTCTCTCTAGAAAACATAGAACTGATTGAGAGACCACACATCTTGGGCATCAAGTGGAATTGGAGTGAAGATTGAAAGTCTTCCCGAGCACTTCTTCATTCGGTTTTGAATTTCACCGCATCAAGGTACACTCTCTTGTTCTTATATTCTGAAACCTACATAGTGCATGTTATCAATTGCGAATAAAGTAGATCCGTTTATTTTCCGCTGCGTATGTTTTGTATGCGATACAAACATGTATATTTCCTAACATGTATGAAGGCACAAAGGCTGTTAAAATTAATAAGTTGCAACAATTGACTACTAGATTTGAAAGCATTAGAATGAATGATGATGAATCTTTTGATGAGTTCTATGCTAAACTGAATGATATTGTCAATTCTGTATATAATTTCGGTGAAATCTATGATCAACCTAAAGTTGTTAGGAAGATTCTTAGATCTTTGACTGAGGATTTTAGATCCAAAGTGACTGCCATCACTGAAAGCAAGGATGTGGACTCCATCCCTGTTGATGAACTTGTAGGATCTCTTTAGTCCTATGAGTTGGACCTACCCAAGACTAACAAATCCAAATCAATGGCTCTTAAGTCTGTTGATGATGTTGAGGCTGGTGGATTTGATGATGAACTCTCTACTACAGAGATTGCTTATCTTGCCAAGAACTTTATAAATTTTCTTAGGAACAATAACAGAAGGGCAAGAGGCAAGAACACTGCTGAACCTAGAAATTTTAGGAGGAATGATCCCACTAAGGTTAATAACATTGAAAAACCTATAGAGAATGTAGGTCAACCTTCTAATAATTCTATGGGGCAACAATGTTTTGGATGTCAAGGGTATGGTCATGTGAAATCTGAATGTCCTATATACTTGAAGTCTAAAGGTAAAGCTATGGTTGTAACCCTTAGTGATGATGAAGTTTCTGACAATGAATCTGGCAGTGATGAGGATGGAAACTTGATTGCTTTCACTTCTACTGCTGTAGTCAATGAAAGCATGTCTGTTGAAGAGAACCCTTCTGATGGGGAGCTCTCTGAAGATGCAGATTTACAGGAAGCCCACAATAAACTTTGCAAAGTTGCTGCAAAGGATGTTATGAATGTTGATTTGGGTTTAAAGAAAATTGCATCTCTTGAACTTGATAAGACAAATTTGCTTGTGAGATTGTTTGATGCTAATGAGCTTTTGAATAGTGTGAAGACTGAGAACATGCTTTTAGTTGATAAAGTTAAATATTTGGAACTTGAATTATTTGTTGCTAGAGAACAAACTAATAGGTCTGCAAGCTCCAACCTTGA
Source organism: Lithocarpus polystachyus (assembly GCA_033629205.1). NCBI lineage: Eukaryota > Viridiplantae > Streptophyta > Magnoliopsida > Fagales > Fagaceae > Lithocarpus > Lithocarpus polystachyus. Next base: position 14,823,386 of record CM066163.1, on the reverse strand, counting down.
TCACATGTTAAGTATTCAAAAGTCTCCTTCTGACAAAACTGGCTTAAGTTTTGTGGAAAGCATCTCTGTGCCTGAATCTCATTCCATAAACTTTGTTCCTTCTACTCAACCTCCTAAAAGTGAGATTGTCAAACCTTCTGTGAGTGAAGTTGTTAAATCTGTAGAAGTTACACCTCCTAGAAAGATTAGGATTGATCTTCAAGAGTTTAATTCTAAGGCTTCTTATTCTTCTAAGGGCAAGTTGCATGATAAAGCCTGCATGAGTTTGTCACTTTTGTGGAAAGTCTGGGCACATTCATCCAAATTGTTTTAAGTTGCAAGCTGCTAAGCGAGCAAATAAACCTAAAGTACCTGTGTCTCAAGCACAAGATCCTATGGTACTTATTGGTGAATTGGTAAAGGCGTTAAACCTTTATTCCAATCCTGAGTTGCTCAGAATTCTAATGTGAATCATAACTCCAATGTTAGAGTTGCATCTAAAAGGTTTTAGATGCAAAAGACTCGACTTAATTGAGTCTGTCTGATATGGCCCTTGTTCTTCATTGTTTTATCTCTTGTGACCATTTTTTTTAGGATTTGCATTGCATAACATTCATGCATTTCATTCTAGATTTTTTTTTATTAAAAAAAAAAAGGTAACAAGAATGGTTTTGGAAATATGTGTTTTGCAGCATTTTTCTTGAACTTGAAGAAAAGGTTGGTCAATCTAGTTTTACATAACATGTTTGTATACCTTGTTTAGCTTGGATGCGCTTTTTTTTTTCTTGCACTTTACTAGTTTGAGCTTTGTAGTGCATGTTGTGTGGGAAGATGTTTATTGTTTTTGGTCACATGATCTTGATCTTGAAGTCATATGTCTTTGATTGATGGACTTGAACTTTTTGAGAAAGGCACAAATAACCATCTCACCACTGTTTATTAGCCAATCATGAACACCTTAGTGCATATCGTAAGATTTTGTGCTCGAGAAAGTGTAGCACATACACAAAAAGATCATAAGGTGTAGCCTCGGTTTAATTGCTAAAATTGGTGTGTACATTATTGGATTTTAATTAAATCTATCAAATAAAATTGGTATGTACATTATCTCGGATATTTTATTAAGTTTCTGATCAATTGAAATTGGAGTATATATTATGAGGAAAATCAAAAAAACTTACATGATTGCAAGCTTTTATTCTAGGAGATGTGAGAGTTATATGATGTAACTCTTTAAGTGATAGTCTCTTTCAAATTCATGTGATGAATTTTGTAGAAATTGTGATTGATCACTATTTACATATTACCTCACATGTTTCTCGAGCTTTTGCTAGTTGCACACACTACACAAGTTACTTTTTGCTAACTTTGTACGTGTTGTTGTGTGTGTTTTTAGTCTGACCTACCAAGTTTGATAGTTTCTTGAAAATTGATGCAAAACATGTTTTCTGTTTGAGAATTTGGGGAGAATTGAGTGAAGATCTTAATTTTGGAAAACTGTGATCTGAACAAGTGGTTTTGAAAAGCATTTCATCTCATACTCATGCATTTTAGTCATAAAATCAAATGCTTTGAGGAGTTTTTGCACTGAAATTGCTTTGTTTTTCAAAAATCTGTTTTTTTGTAGAATTTAGATCGATCAAAACTATTTCTCGACCGATTGAAATTGCGATTAAATCCTTTGGTTAGCTTCTGTCTATTTCGATCGGTGCTAGATTGGTTCTGGATCAATCGAAGAATTTTCGACCGATCGAATCTATTTTTCGATCGATCGAAAATCGGGCTGAGAGTTTTTAAAAAGAACTTTTCTTCACGTGTTCTTCACTTTTCAAAAACTTTTCAAACTCTTTTTTCTCTCTCACCAACCGATCAAGGCTCCAACTCAGATTTTTTTTCGTTTTCCTCCAAATTTTTTACAAGGTTTTTCTCTCCTAAAGCCGGTAAGACCATTTTGCCCTTCCTTTTGCTTTTATTTCCATTCTTTCATGCATAAATTCATGCATTTGTTGGCTATTTTCAGCATTTGTGTTTTTAGGAATTGTTGATGTCTTGGTAGTTTTCTTTCACAATAAATCGTTGGGTTTTTGTGGGGACACCATATACAAATGATACAAGTGGTTTAATTTGATGTTTTATGGAAAATTGAAAATTCTAAGGCTTGAAAATTGCCGAATTTGGGGCTTTTGTTCAAATTGATATAAATTGATGAAATTGGCTTGTTGGACTAACTTATTTGATCATTATGTTGTGTTTTCTAACTGTTGTGATGATCAATTTATAAATTTGTTGAGTTTTGTGAAATTGAGTTTTTCAAATTTGGGGTTTTTTTGTTATAAAATTCTTGCTCAAGCCAATGTTGTGAATTTAGAACATATTTGAACTGTTTCATTGCATTAGATCATGCATCATTTGGATATTTTGTTCATGCATCATTTAGTTTTTTTTATTGTTGTTTTTGATGCTAATCTTGCAGTCTGCCCTTGGTTTTTCTTTTGTCTCATTTCTTTCTGTGTCTCTCAATCCTGTCTTTTAGACATGCCTAGGAAAACTAGAGCCCATAGGACTTCTTCCTATTCACCATCTTTCGATAGTGATAGGTTCTTGAGTGAGAAACAACATGAGACTTATGAGACCCTTAACCTTAGACGAAACATTCGGGGTAAGCGTAGGGTTCTTTTAGATGAGGTTGATGACGAGGTGAGGCGTAACTTTGAGCGTTAGGGTTGGTTGCCCTTGTTAGATATAGATCATCTGCCTCCGGCTACCTTGATTAGAGAGTTCTACTTGAACCTCTCTATCCACATCTATGATTCCAACATTTTGGTAAAAAGTTGGATACGAGGTGTAGAGTATTGCATTACTCTTTCAGTAGTGTCTGATGCTCTTGGGGTACCATTGGTTTCTCATCCTGTCTATCCTTACGATGAGTTTCCTCCTCTTGATAACGTGATGTCATACATCACTGGGTCTTCTATCCAGTGGGGTTCTGATCCTCGGATCATGTCTGCTGAGCTTTTTGAGCTTCACTATCTTTTCTTTAGGATTGCTTGTCGTTCCTTGTGGCCTATTTCTCATCTACACACTATTCCTATTATGCGATGTGTGTTCCTATACGCTCTTGTTACTGATGCTCCTATCAGTTTTCCTCATCTGTTTCTTCATTCTTTGAACGAAGTGCATCGGAGCAGTTCTACTGCCCATGCTTTGTTCTTTCCTCTTTTTATACATAGGATTCTTCTTCACTTAGGTTTAGGTGATTTACCTGCCTCTGAGCTTGTTCATATAGTTGCTCCCATAGGTGCCACCTTTCTTAGGCAAAGGGCTGCTCAACTTCGAGCTAGCTCTAAGCGTCCTAGGGTAGAGTCTTCAGGTGTCACTCATCCTCCTTCTTCTACAGGTGCTCCTTCAGCAGAGACGTCTGTTGATCCGACTGCTACTGCTGCTGCTGGTCCTCCACCTTCACCTACGGATGATTCGGACATTCGTTAGATGTTGGACACTGTTATGACCGTTCAGGCAGCTCATGGCCAGCTTTTGGTGGATGTGCTTGACGAGATTCGAGCATTGCGAGCAGATTTGGCGAGTCTTCGACGTTCTCCTCCGCCGCCTCCTTTTGATGATAAGTGAGTGCCCTTTGACAATTCGTCACAAAAAGGGGGAGTACATTGTAGTGGAGTTAGTGGAGTTTTTTTGTCTTAGAGGGAGATTTTTTTTGTTTCTTTTTGTGATTCTGTGGAGCTGTGGAGCTTTTTAGATTGTATCTAGGTGCTTCATTGTGTATTTTCTTTTTGGTTTATGATAGGGGGAGATATATTTGAGATACATTTTTTGTATATGTTTCTTGTTTCACTATGCTACATTGCTTATTGAGTTATATTTATGATGTTATTCATGATATATATCTTTATTTTGTGTTATGTGAAATCAAGAAGTTCTTTTCTATGTTACTTGTATTTTCCACACATGTGTTTATGTGTTTGTTAAGTGTTACAGGAATATACAGGTTGATTCAGTCGTGCTGCTGTCTACTTTTGCAACTGATAGATAGTAGTTAGGTTGAATTTGTTTAGTTGGGCTATTGTTGTGTAATGGGCTATTGTTGTGTAATGGGCTGTTTGTTTTGTAAACTTTGAGCATTTTTGTTAAGTTTGTGTTTTGTCATGGATTGTCAAAGGGGGAGTTTGTTAGGTTCTAAGGAATTAGGAACTAATGTATTAGAACTTCATTTTGTAATGTTGGCAAACCATGATCAAAACGTTTTTAGTCTTGTTTAGACTTGCTCAAAGTATGAGTTTCTTTATGTAAAGTTGGAATCGAGTTATTACAGATATTACTGTGCAATTCTGTCTGGCTTGATCGATCGAGAATTAGACTCGATCGATCGAAAGTCGTGCAAATTATTTTTTCTGCAGAAATTTCAACTCAGCCCAAGCCCGTTTGACGTGTAGGGTTTTATGTTTTGCCCTAAGTATAAAAAGGAAAACCCTAGCCACGTTTTTAGAGTTTTGAATGCTGTGTGTGTGAATCTTATTTGTGAGATCTAGAAGTGTTTACCTTCACATACACTTAGGGTTTCCAAACTCAAGATTGATGTCAAGAGCTTGGTGATCATCCAGTTATAGAATCAAGAACTTCAAGATATACAAGTAGGTGTGCTTGTGCTTTGCTGAGAATTCAAGGAAAGAAGTAGTCCGTAGACACGGAGCTGTCACGTGGTTGTGGTAGTAAGTTTCCTACTCAAGGTAGCAATAGGATGTTAGTGGTCTAAGTCGCTATTGTGTAAACTTCAATTCTTTCATAGTGAATTCAGTTTTACCTTGAGGATAGCTAGGTTAAATCCTCCCCAGGTTTTTTATCGGTTTGGTTTTCCTGAGTTATCATATCGTGTGTTCTTTATTTTCTACACTTTTGCATGATATGATATATTTGTGTTAACCTAGAATTGCTTAATTTACCTAAGTTAATCACTTGGCTAAATATCTAGGTTAATCTGATTGGGTTTAAAGGGTCTAAACTTCTTACACTCTCGTCTCTATTTTGTAAGACACCTTCATCTTAGGGTAACCGTTAAAACACACCTAGCTCGGCCTTTCCTAAACATGTTGATGACATTCATTCTCCATCCTTTGTCTCACTATAACACTATCACAGAGCCTCGTGCTTACTTTTTGCTATCCCTCTTAGAGCATATCTCTATTGACTTCCCTTCTCACTTCATCTTGTCCCTTATAGATGTCTATAGGGATACGGTGACTCGTGATAAGCTCATTTTTCTCTCGGCTATCACACAGATCTTTTGCCATTTTTCGGTTTCCTTTCCCATGTCTGATCACTTTCCTGTTATGGGTGCCATTGACGTCGCTACTGTTAAGCGAAGTGATGCACAGCTTCGATTGAGGTAGACTTAGACTGAGACGGCCGCTCCTCCAGCTTCTACCGCTTCATCCACCTCCGCTCCTTCGTCTTCTACGGGTGGAGTGACTCTTGAGGCCATTATGGCACAGCTTGTGCACATGGATGCTCACCTTGACACACTCAGTGATGAGTCATGTCAGTTGAACACCCGTGTTGGTCATATCGCACGATGGCAGGCTGTCATTGGTGGTTTCACTATTGCTTCTTCTCCATCTCCATCGGCCTCTGAGGATGAGAGTGACGATGGCTCTGGCAGTGATGATGCTGATGCTAGCTTACCCAGTGATGATGAGATGTCTACTTGATGTACTTACCCTTTGTCACTCGTGACAAAAAGAGGGAGTAGTTTTGATATGAGAGTAGTCATACACATTGGGGGAGGGTTAGCATAGGAGATGTTTGTTAGGGAGAGTGTATATGAGGAATGTAGTGAGGACTTCTGTATTTTTTATTTTCTTTGTCTTTTAGATACATTGTTTATGTACCTTTGGTCTTATGACCACTTTGTGATAGCATACCTTGTACTTGTTAATGATATATATACTTTTGAGGTTGTTATTACAGTTCATTCACTTATCTCTCCATGTGTTGTTTCTTTTCTATCTTTATACAAATGTTTCTTATTTAATGTATGCAATCTATTATTTCTGTTTCACACTAAGATGCTGTGATGAGTTCTGTTTTAAAGTGTTTCAGAAATACAAATTGTCAAAGTCTTCTTGTCATGAACTCTCTTCTAGCAAAGTTTTTCAAGAGTTTTTGTTAGGATAGATTTTATTGTATTCAACAAGTGAATATGAGTTGAGTGATTTATGACTTCTCTCATATGTTAATTTGTTTGTTATGGTTTTGTCATGGATTGCCAAAGGGGGAGATTGTTAGGACATATGCGAATCATGTTAGGAACAATGTCAATATTTAATGTAATTGGCTAATCTTTTGACAAAATGTACTTTACTTGTAATTGGGTAGATCTAAGATGTGTTTAATGCTTCAAGGAACAAGATTTCAAATTCAAGTGTTAAAGCCATACAAATCTATCCAAGAAACAAGTGCAGAAGTGTTGGATTTTAATTCTCGACAGTTAGCTCGACAGCTGGTATCTATCAAGGTTTAAAAGGCTGCTCTAGCCCGAAGCTCGACAGTTGCTTGATGGATAAGCTATCTATCGAGGTTTATGAACTTCAATTTTTCAGAGCTGATTTTACTCTAATCTGTGAGTATGTGTTTAGGCTTTCTTTTCTCACAACCCTAAACATAGATAAGGATTATTTTAAAGGCTGTTAAAGTCTTGTTCATGCAAATTATGACCGAAGACAAAATTTGCCTTAGTTCATCTTTCTTCTAAAGAAGCTGCTGTATTTGTACACCATAGGATTTTGTGACTAAGTAACTTCATGATCTTTATTGTCTGGATGAACTGAAGAATTTTACAGCCAACATCTTTCTCAAGTTGGTGATTAAGTCATGTACTGGAATCCGCGCATCTATTGGTTAGTCACGTATTGGGAGTCGTGCAATAAAAGGAGAAATTGTCACTACAGAACAAGTCCAATTGGGTATTGGGGTTAGGGTTCAACTGTAGGTTGGTGTAAGGTACTGAGATTCCTTTACTTGTAATTGCTTGTTGTGTTAATAGTGAATTCTCGGGAGTGGTGACCTTAAAATCATTCGGTGGAGTTTTTGCTGTGTAGGTTTTCCCCATTTGTAAACAAATCACCGTGTCATTTATTTTCCGCTGCATATTTAGTTACTTGGTGATTTGTTTGTGCTATCACACGCTTTGCATGTTAATTTGATTAATTAATAAACTTGGCTAATTAATCAATTAATATATCACAAGTGGTCAATACATTCTTGGCCTATATTACAATTGATTTCATAAAACAACCTTAGAAAATTAATTCTTGTGCTCCTAATGTTAAATCATCTGAATAAAATCATCCTTCGTATGAATTTTAGTTGAGTTATAAAATAAACATTGATAAGACTACCAATAAATGTGTTGTGTGTGGATCCCTAAACCTTAGAAACTTAATATATTTTTATTTTCTCTCAATTTAAATTACCTTTACTAAAACATCAAAATCTCTTCAATTCAATTTTATTGTTTTAGTTTTGTTCTCTTGTGGTTTGCTAATCAATTCCCTTTTCCTTGTGGATTCAACCTCAGACTTACCAAGTTAATACTTCGCGACAATCTTGCACTTGGGAGCATTATATAAGTTGCAGCACAGGGAATACTATGCAGTTAATGTGCTTGAAGTCTACGATAAATCAAAAAATTATACAGAACTAAACACTTTTCTAGATGAGTAAATCAATCAAAAAACTTAATAACATAAGCATTAAAACCATAAAAAAATTGTTAAAAATATACCAATAAAAGGTTGGGTTTCTCCCCTTACCTTAGCAAGGCTTCTTGGAAGCCATAACACAAATAAAACTCTAAAACTTGTAAAGAAACTTCAAAAAAACCTAAATTACGTTCTATGGCAGCTCTCCTCTGAATTTTTCCCTAAAGAGCCTTTAAACAGGTCAATGAATCCTATTACAAGTTGAATTTCTGTTAGTAGAAAATCATAGGTTTTTAGGCTTCACTTAACTGAAGTTTTTGGCCTGTTTAATGTTAGAATTAGGACTTTTGGTAAATTACAAAGTTGTATCCCTTTAAGTTAAATTTCCATCCCAACTTGAATTATCTCGATTGGACATCTGAGCCAAAACTTATGTCCAAGATAATAATTGGTACGCAAGCCGGAATCCTAGTTTGTATTGGATTTGGATTTGGTGCAAATTTCCTTTGATTCCTTATATCAATTGGACTCAAATTTTATTGGGTTGGCCTGCTTTGACTTTCATTATGAACCTTGTAAAAGTAAAGTCTATTAGCCTTCTTCTTTGTACAAATCCACTTATTTAATTTCATTCTTCTACAAAAGACAAATTCACGCATTAAAATTTAATTAAGCACAAAATTAATTATTTAACATTATTCCAAAACCAAATATAAAATGCATGAATTAACTCAAAATAAGTATGATAATGCTTCTAATAATAATATAAATATGCAAAATTAAGCTATTATGAAAGAGAAATACATACTAGAATGTCTATGGGAAGTGGTTGATTTGTTACACCTCTGTCTTGGTGAGTAAAGGTGGAGCTAAAAGGGGGCAATGCCCCCCCGCCCCCCAACTTTTTAAAATTTCTATTAACAATACTTGCATATTTCTAATGGCATGTTTGGTAGACTGTAATAGGCATGGTAACGTAATAGTTATTCTTACAATTTTTAGCTATTCTTTTGTTTGGTTATGTTTTTATTAATAGTTATGGTTTAGCTATTCATATTTGATAAGCCAAGAATGTATTGACCCCTTGTGATGAATTAACCAATTAATTAGCCAACTTAATTAATTAATTCAATTAGCATGCAATATGCATGGCAACACAAACAAATCACCAACTAATATAAAATGCTGTAGAAAATAAAGTTGACATGGTGAATTGTTTACGAACGGGGAAAACCTCCAAGGCAAAAATCGCATCGGGTGATTTTAAGGTTACCACTCTTGAGAATTCACTATTATCACAATAAGTGGTTACAAGTAAAGGAATCCCAGTACCTTATACTAACCTATAGTTGAACCCTTACCCCAATACTCAATTGGACTTGTTTTGTAGTGACAATCTCTCATTTTCAATGCACAGCTCCCAGTACATGACTAACCAATCGATGCGCGGATCTCAATACACGGCTTACTCACCAACTTGAGAAAGATGTTGGTTGCAAAGTTCTTCAGTTCATCAACATTGTAAGAAGTTTAAACCCCTTAAACCCAATCAGATTAACCTAGATATTTAGCCAAGTGATTAACTTAGGTAAATTAAGCAATTCTAAGTTAACACAAATATATCATATCATGCAAAGTGCGGAAAATAAAGAACACACGGTATGATAACTCAAGAAAATCAAACCGGTAAAAAACCTGGGGAGGATTTAACCTAGCTATCCTCAAGGTAAAACCAAATTCACTATGAAAGAATTGAAGTTTACACAATAGCGACTTAGACCACTAACATCCTATTGCTACCTCGAGTAGGAAACTTACGACCACGACCACGTGACAGCTCCGAGATCATGGACTACTTCTTTTCTTGAATTCTCAGCAAGCACAAACACACCTGCTTGTATGTCTTGAAGTTCTTGATTCTGCAACTGAACGATCACTAAGCTCTTGACATTAATCTTGAGTTTGGAAACCCTAAGTATATGTGAAGGTAAACACCTCTAGATCTCATAAAAAGATTCACACATACAGCATTCAGAACTCTAAAAACGTGGCTAGGGTTTTCCTTTTTATACTTAGGGCAAAATGTAAAACCCTACACGTCAAACGGGCTTAGGCTGAGTTGGAAATTCTGCAGAAAAAAAAATCTGCAGGACTTTCGATCGATCGAGTCTAATTCTCGATTGATCGAGCCAGGCAGAAATGCACAATAATTTCTGCAATAACTCGATTCCAACTTTACCAAAAAACCTCATACTTTGAGCAAGTCTAAACAAGACTAAAAACGTTTTGATCATGGTTTGCCAACATTACAAAATGAAGTTCTAATACATTAATTCCTAATTCCTTAGAACCTAACAAACTCCCCCGTTGGCAATTTGTGACAAAACACAAACTTAACAAAATGCTCAAAGTTTACAAAAATAAACAGCCCATTACAAAACAATAGCCCAACTAATCAAACTCAACCTAACTATTATCTATCAGTTACAAGTGTAAACAGCAGCATGACTGAATCAACCTGTATATTCCTGTAACACTTAACAAACACATAAAAGCATGTGTGAAAAATACAAGTAACATAGAAAATAACTTCTTGATTTCTCATAACACAAAATAAAGACATATATCATGAATAACATCATAAATATAAATCAATAAGCAATGTAGCACAGTGAAACAAGAAACATATACAAAAGATGTATCTCAAAAAATATCTCCCTATCATGAGCCAAAAAGGTAAATACACAATGAAGCACCTAGATACAATCTAAAAGCTCCACAGCTCCACAGAATCACTAAAAGTACTAAAAAAAACAAAAAAAAATCTCCCCCTAAGACAAAAAGCTCCTCTACAATGTACTCCCCCTTTTTGTGACGAATTGCCAAAGGGCACTCACTTATCATCAAAAGAAGGTGGCGGAGGAGAATGTCGAAGACTCGCCAAATCTGGCCTCAATGCTCGAATCTCGTCAAGCACATCCACCAGAAGTTGACCATGAGCCGCCTGAATGGTCATGAACATGTCCAACATCCGACGAATGTCCTAATCATCCGTAGGTTAAGGTGGAGGAACAGCAGCAGCAGCAGCAGCAATCGGATCAACAGACGTCTCTACCGAAGGAGCACCTTCAGAAGAAGGTGGAGGAGTGACACTGGAAGGCTCTACCCTAAGACGCTTAGAGCTAGCTCGAAGCTGAGTAGCCTTTTGCCTAAGAAAGGTGGCACCTATGGGGGCAACTATATAACAGGTTTAGAGGCAGGGAAATCACCTAAACCTAAATGAAGAAGAATCCTATGCATAAAAACAGGAAAGAACAAAGCATAGGCAGTAGAACTGCTTTGATGCACTTCGTTCAAAGAATGAAGAAACAAGTAAGGAAAACTGATAGGAGCATTAGTGACAAGAGCATAAAGGAACACACATCGCTCAAGAGGGATAGTGTGTAGATGAGAAATGGGCCACAATGAATGACAAGCAATCCTAAAGAAAAGATAGTGAAGCTTAGATAGCTCAGCAGACATGATCCGAGGATCAGAACCCCACCGGATAGATGACCCAGTGATGTATGACAAAAAGTCGTCAAGAGGAGGAGACTCATCATATAGAAAGACAAGATGAGAAACCACAGGTACCCCAAGAGCATCAGACACTACCGAAGGGGTAATGCAATATTCTACACCTCGTATCCAACTCTTTATTAAAGTTTTGGAATCATAGATGTGAATAGAGAGGTTCGAGTAGAACTTTCTAATCAGGGTAGCCGGAGGCGGATGATTTATATCTAACAAGGGTAGCCAGCCCCTACGCTCAAAGTTATGCCTCACCTCATCATCAACCTCATTTAGAAGAACCTTACGCTCACCCCAAATGTTTCGCCTAAGGTTAAGTGTCTCATATGTCTCCTGATGTTTCTCACTCAGAAACCTATCACTATCGAAGGATGGTGAAGAGGAAGAGGTCCTATGAGCTCTAGTTTTTCTAGGCATGATGCTAAAGACCACAAAGAGAGACACAGAAAGAAAAAGACAAACAATAAGAAAACTAAGGGCAGACTGCAAGTTAGGACAACAAAAATATAGAAATAACAATTCTATATGATGCATGAGCTGAATAACCAAATGATGCATGGTCTAATGCAATGAAACACAGTTCAAATATGATTCAAATTCACAAAATTGACTTGAGCAAGAATTTTATATCAAAAAAATCCCAAATTTGAAAATATCAATTTCACAAAACCCAACAAATTGAGAAATTGATCATTACACAAGTTAGAAAACATAATATAATGATCAAATAAGTCAATCTAACAAGCCAATTTCATCAAATTACATCAATTTGAACAAAGCCCCAACTTCGGCATTTTTCAAGCCCTAGAATTTTCAATTTTCCATAAAACATCAAATTAATCAAATTAAGTCCCATAGATCACTTGTATATGGTGTCCCCACAAAAACCCAACAATTTATTGTGAAAGAAAACAACCAAATTAACAAAAATTGCAAAAAAAAAAAAAAAAAAAAGAAGTCCAAAAATACCCAAAATGCATGATTTTAATGCATGAAAAATGGAAATAAAAAGGAAAGGAAGGGTAAAATGGAAATACCGGCTTTGGGAGAGAGAAACCTTGCAAAAGATCCAGAGGAAAACGACCAAAAATTCCAAATAGAGGCTTGACCGGTTGGTGAGAGAGAAAAAGGAGTTTTAAAAGTTTTGAAAAGTGATGAACACGTGAACAAAAATTCCTTTTAAAAAACTCTCAGCCCGATTTTCGATCGATCGAAAATCAGATTCGATCGGTCGAAAATACTTCGATTGATCCAGTATCACTCGAATACCGATTGAAACACACAGAAGCTTTCCAGGGATTTTAAAACAATTTCGATCGGTCGAAAAACAGATTTGAATTATCAAAATTCTGGAAAAACAAATTTTTGAAAAACGAATTAATTTCAGTACTGAAACTCCTCGAAGCATTAGATTTTATGAATAAAATGCATGAGTATGAGATGAAATGCTTTTCAAAAACACATGTATTTATCCTAATTTTACCAAAGAAGAATCATTTAATTCTCCTCAAATTCTTAAACAGCAAACATGTTTTGCATCAAATTCAAGAAATTATCAAACTTGGTTGGTTAGACCAGATACTCACACAATAAAATGTACAACGTTTAGCAAAGAGTAACTTGTGTAGTGTGTGCAACTAGCAGAAGCTTGAGAAACATATGAGGTGATTTGTAGATAGAAATCAATCACAATTTCTACAAAATTCATCACATAAATTTGAAAGAGACTATCACTTAAAGAGTTGCATCATATAACTCTCACATCTCCTAGATTAAAAGCTTGCAATCATGTAAGTTTCTTGATTTGCCTCATAATGTACACACCAATTTTAATTGATCAGAAACTTATTTAAAATAGTCAGGATAATGTACACACCAATTTTATTTGAATTGTGAAATTTTTATGGCCCAATAATGTACACACCAATTTTAACATTTTAACCGAGGCTACACCTTATTTTCTTTTTGTGCATGTGCTACACTTTTTTTAGTACAAAATCTTATGATATGCACTAAGGTATTCATGATTGGCTAGTAAACAGTGGTAAGGTGGTTATTTATGCCTTTCTTAAAAAGTTCAAGTCCGACAATCAAAGACATATGATTTCAAGATCAAGATCATGTGACCAAAAACTATAAACATCTTCCCACACAACATGCATTACAAAGCTCAAACTAGTAAAGTGCCATAAAAAATAAGCTCATCCAAGCTAAACAAGGTACATAAACATGTTATGTAAAAATAGATTGACCAACCTTGATTTCAAATTCAAGAAAAATTGCTACAAAACACATATTGCCAAACCCATTCTTGTAACCCGCTTTTTTTTTTTTTTTTTTAAATAAAAAATAACCTAGAATGAAATGCATGAATGTTATTCAATGCCAATCCAAAAAAAAAAAAAAAAATGGTCACAAGAGATAAAACAAAGAAGAACAAGGACCATGTCAGAAAGACTCAATTAGATTGAGCCTTCTGTATCCAAAACTACTTAGATGCAACTTTTGCATTGGAGTTATGATTCACATTTGAATTCTGAACAACTCCAGGATTGGTATAAAGGTTTAAAGCCTTTACCAATTCACCAATAAGTACCATAGGATCTTGTGCTTAAGGCACATATACTTTTGGTTTGTTTGCTCGCTTAGCAGCTTACAACTTGAAACAATTTGGACAAATGTAGTCAGACTTTCCACAAAAATGACACACCCATGCAGGCATATCATGCAATTTGCCCTTAAAAGAATTAGAAGCTTTAGATTTAGACTCATGAAGATAAACCCTAATCTTCCTAGGAGGTGTAACTTCTACAGATTTAACAGCTTCACTCACAGAAGGTTTGATAACCTCACTCTTAGGGAATTCAGTAGAAGGAACAAAGTTTGTGGAATGAAACTCAAGCACAGAGATGCTTTCCACAAAACCTAAGCCAGTTTTGTCAGAGGGAGACTTTTGAACACTTAGTATGTGATCAAGTTTGGAGCTTGTAGACCTATTAGTTTGTTCTCTAGCAACAGATAATTCAAGTTCCAAATTCTTAATTTTATCAAGTAAAAGCATGTTCTCAGTTTTCACATTATTCGAAAGTTCATTAGCATTAAACAGTTTCACAAGAAGATTTTTCTTATCAAGTTCCAGAGATGCAATTTTCTTTAAGCCAAGATCAACATTCATAGCATCCTTTGCAGCAACTTTGCAAAGTTTATTATAAGCTTCCTGTAAATCTGCATCTTCAGAGAGCTCCCCATCAGAAGGGTTCTCTTCAACATACATACTTTCATTGACTACAGTAGTAGCAGTGAAGGCAATGGAGTTTCCATCCTCATCACTGCCAGATTCATTGTCAGAAACTTCATCATCACTAAGGGTTACAGCCATAGCTTTACCCTTAGACTTCAAGTATGTAGGACATTCAGATTTCACATGACCATACCCTTGACATCTAAAACATTGTTGCCCCAAAGAATTATTAGAAGGTTGACCTACTTTTTCTTTAGGTTTTTCAGTGTTATTAACTTTAGTGGGATCATTCCTCCTAAAATTTCTAGATTCAGCAGGGTTCTTACCTCTTGCCCTTCTGTTATTGTTCCTAAGAAAATTTCTAAAGTTCTTGGCAAGATAAGCAATCTCTGTAGCAGAGAGCACATCATCAAATCCACTAGTTTCAACATCATCAACAGACTTAAGAGTCCTTGATTTGGATTTGTAAGTCTTGGGTAGGTCCAACTCATAGGACTGAAGAGATCCTACAAGTTCATCAACAGGGATGGAGTCCACATCCTTGTTTTCAGTGATGGCAATCACTTTGGGTTTAAAATTCTCAGTCAAAGATGTAAGAATCTTCCTAATAATTTTAGGTTGATCATAGATTTTGCCCAAATCATATGCAGAATTAACAATATCATTCAGTTTAGCATAGAACTCATCAAAAGATTCATCGTCATTCATTTTAATGCTTTCAAATCTAGTAGTCAATTGCTGCAATTTATTGATTTTAACAGCATTCGTGCCTTCGTGCACAGTCTGGAGGATATTCCAAGCAGTATGAGCAATTTCAACATTAGAGATTTTCTTAAATTCCTCCATAGAAACAGCATTAAAGATAACATTCATAGCTTTGCTATTAAAAGCGGCTGCCTCTTTTTGAGAAGTTTGCCATTCACTTACAGGAGTAGTGGGCTTCTCCTATCCATATTCTATAGAATTCCAGACTCTCTCGTCAATAGATTTCAGAAATGCTTTCATCCTTACTTTCCAATAAGCATAATTATTCCCATCAAAATGAGATGGAATAACAAGAGAGTGTCTGTGTTCCATGACAACCGGGGTCAAGGATTAGCTTTAAGATCAAAAGATCTACATAAAAAGCTACCCTTTCTGATACCACTTGTAAGAAGTTTAGACCCCTTAAACCCAATCAGATTAACCTAGATATTTAGCTAAGTGATTAACTTAGGTAAATTAAGCAATTCTAGGTTAACACAAATATATCATATCATGCAAAGTGCGAAAAATAAAGAACACACGATATGATAAACCAGGAAAACCAAACCGGTAAAAAATCTGGGGAGGATTTAACCTAGCTATCCTCAAGGTAAAACCAAATTCACTATGAAAGAATTGAAGTTTACACAATAGCGACTTAGACCACTAACATCCTATTGCTACCTCGAGTAGGAAAATTACTACCACGACCACGTGATAGCTCCGAGTCCACGAATTACTTCTTTTCTTGAATTCTCAGCAAAGCACAAGCACACCTACTTGTATATCTTGAAGTTCTTAATTCTGCAACTGAACGATCACCAAGCTCTTGACATCAATCTTGAGTTTGGAAACCCTAAGTGTATGTGAAGGTAAAAACCTCTAGATCTCAGAAAAAGATTCACACACACAGCATTCAGAACTCTAAAAACGTGGCTAGGGTTTTCCTTTTTATACTTAGGGCAAAACATAAAACCCTACACGTCAAACGGGCTTGGGCTGAGTTGGAAATTATGCAAAAAAAACAATCTGCACGACCTTCAATCAATCGAGTCTAATTCTTGATCAATCGAGCCAGGCAGAAATGCATAGTAACTTCTGCAATAACTCGATTCCAACTTTATAAAAAAACCTCATACTTTGAGCAAGTCTAAACAAGACTAAAAACGTTTTGATCATGGTTTGCCAACATTACAAAATGAAGTTCTAATACATTAGTTCCTAATTCCTTAGAACCTAACAAACATGATGAAGATCACGAAACTGCTTGGTCGCAAAACCCAACGGCATACAAACGTAGCAACTCCTTTAAGAGAAAGATGAACTAGGGCAAATTTTGTCTCCGGTCACAATTTGCCTGAACAAAACTTTGCTTCATACTCGCGCCACTTTTGACAACCCTTAAAATAATCCTTATATATGTTGGAATGAAATCAAAACTGAAACTCTGATTTTCATAAATCTGGATTAATAGCTTATCTATCGAGCAGCTGTCGAGCATCGTGATAGAGTTGCCTTTTAAACCTCGATAGATTCTATCTATCGAGCTTTAAAATCCAGCAATTTTTCACTTGATTCTTGGACAGATTTGCATGGCCTTAACACTTGGGCTTGAAACCTTGTTCCTTGAAGTATTAAACATATCCTAAATCTACCTAATTACAAGTAAAGTGCATTTTGTCAAAGGATTAGTTGGATTAGCTAATTCTAGATTGACATATATTCCTAAAATGATTTACACATGTCGTAACAATAGTTATTACTATGAACAACTAATCTTCAAAATGAAGAATAACTATTCCTTTTTAAGAACATTAGAATTGGGAGTGAGGAGGGTGTAAAAACCCTCTAGTTGCTATTTTACTAACCAACACTCCAAAAATCAAGTTTATTCAAGTATAAATTGCTATTTTTTTTAAGCAACTGTGAACAATTGGTTATCAAATATACAACCTATTGTAGCAAGTTGAAAAAACCAAAAAACTATATTTTATTGTCTTCTTTCTCCTCAAACACTCTCTCCTCCTCTCAAACCATCTGTCTCTCCCTCTCTCACCTTTATCACTCCTTTCTCCATCTCAGCCTCCCTCTCATCTCCTCCTCTCTCACTCTCCTCCACCTCCTCTCATCTTTGCCCCTCTCACTCTCCACTGCCTCCCTCTCATTTATCTTTGCCTTCCTCCCATCTTCGATTGTGGGTGTTTTTTGGGTTTGGATTATGGGTTTTGTGGGTTTCACGATGGATTTTGTGTGTTTGGATTTGGGTTTTTCTTTGTATTTTCGGTGATGATGGTGGTGGTGTGTGTGCAGCAGTGGTGGGTTTGGCGGTGGTGGTTACTTTGTTTTTTGTGGTTGGTGGTTGTGGGTTGTGGTTTTGATTTGGTTTTTATTTTATTTTTTATTTGCGTTTGTGGGTATGGATTTGGCAGTGGTGGCTGTTGATGCTGGTGGTGGTGTTGTTGTTGTTGGATTTTTAGTAGTGGAGGTGGGCTATAAGGGTGGTGGCTGTTATTGCTTAGTTTTTTTTTTTTTTTTTTGGCCATGAGATTGATTTTTGGATGGATATTGATTGTGGTGGCATTGGAGGTTGATTTTGATTGTGGTGGAGGTGGCTAGTTTTGGTTGTGGGTGTGGTGGTTGGTTATATTTGAGGTTGTGGGTGAAGAGAAAAAGAGACCGGAAGGAAAGAAAGAGAAGAGTATTTTATATTATTTGATTGTGTAGTTTATATTATTTGAGATGTTAGGTGTATTGTTGAATGAGTTGGTAAAATAGATAAAGTAATGTTTGATGATGTAAAATAGATATTTTTTTTACATCTTCAGATGTGAATGCTCTAAAAGGGTTGTAATAGCTATTCCTTAGTAGGTGCAATAATTTTTAAAATTAATATATTTCCAAATAAATAAACTTTCCAAATACATGTAACAATTATAAAAATAAAAACCATAAAAAATAACTTACCTCTCTCTCAATTTTTTTAAAAATATTTTAAAAAATATATTTGTATGAATAAAATATTTCCTAAATATATATCATAAGTTTTATTCTAATGCTACAATTCACAACCAAACTTAGGAATAAGTTTAGAAAGTAAAACATATTCTTGGTTCAGTTAATTCTCTTTGAACAAAATTATATAGAGCAACATTTAACAAATTCCCAAATCAATAATATCCCAAAAAGGAAAATATAATAATAAAAAGACAGAAAAATTCTTTGTTATTCAAGAATCCTCTTCCAAGTTCCCATTAGAAGTACTCCTCCAATCCTCCTATTGAAAAAATTTAACAAGACAAAAAAAAAAAAAAAGCTGTATTGATTTAACATAAATCTGTTCACAAATCAATCGACACTGGTCGCTCTCTCTAGATCTCTCTCTCTTTGCCCCTATCGTAATAATTTATTTTATATTTAATTTTTTATGTGAATTTATATTACTTGATTAATTGCATATAGTTTATTATTTATATATTTTTTTAAATGGATATATAACTAGTGTATAAAATTTAATATTCAAATATCAAAATATGAGTAATTTTAAGGGAAAATTATGAGCTCAAAGGTCAAGGATTACCATCTAAAAAGGCTGAAAGATGAGAATTGAAGAAATAACATACTGCTTCCTTAGAACATTATTCTTGATTAAGATGATCAAATATCCAATTAATCAAGAATTATGTCATGATTTTTTTAAAATTAGAAAAATATAAAATTATAAGTAAAAAAACCCTTAATAATTTTGTTTTATTTAGTTTGGCCCCTAGAAAAATTTACTAGCTCCGCCACTGATTATAATGTATTAAGAAATAATTTTTTTTTCTATATTAGTTTATAGCTTGTTAAATACTAAATGAATGTTTATAGAGAGTCTTTTGGCTAAATATTGCTTAAATTCGAGTTTATTTGTGATATATGTACTACAACATGAGGAGAGAGGTGAATATCAGCAATTATGTTGCCAAAATTGTGAGAAAAAGTAGGAGAGAAGAGAGAAATGATGTGATCAGATGGAGGAGAAAAATAAATTTTGACAATACCATTGCCGAAATTGCTACTGCCCAACGAGTTGGTCCGGGTCGGGTTTGTGCTCAACCCGAAACTGACCTACCGAATTCGAGTGGGAAAAAAAGGCACCCACTGCTGACCCGTCGGAGTAATCGGGTCGGGCGGTTTAGACCATCAACGGGTGGCAGGCGGGTCGGTCGGACTCAAGCCGGTGAAAAAACGCATGGAAAAAACATAGATCTGGTGAAAATCTCACCAGATTCTATCAGATTTCGCCAGATTTGGTGAAAATTTCACCAGATTTTATGAGATTTCGCTAGATTCGGTGAAAATCTCACTGGATTTGATGAGATTTTGCCAGATCCAGTCAAAATCTCACCAGATCTAAGGGAAATAATGTCGAAATCTGGAAAACTATCACCGGAATCTGGGTTTTTTCGTCGAATTTTGGAAAATTTGCCGGAATCTGGATATCTTTCGGTCTGTTCTGGTTTTTTGGGTTTTAGAGGAGGAAAACCGAAACCTGACTCGTCGGAATTAGTTTCTGGTGGTGAAGACCCGCCGCTGACCCGCCGGAGTAGTCGGGTCGGCCAATTTTGGGTCGGATTTGGTCGGTTCTTCGGTTTGGTCGGGTAAGCGGGTGAATTTGGACAGCCCTAATTTGACTACCCAACTAGTTGAAAAGAAGAGTGAAAATTTTGAATTGTGGCAATCCAATTGTCAAAATAGGAGGGAGAAAAATTTGAATCTTAGCAATCCAATTGCCAAAAATAGGAGAGACAAAATATTTGAGGTGGCCCATATAAAATTGTTGTTGCAGGAGAAGATCTCAAAAGGAAAATCATCGGCTTTTTCAAACAATCAAATATAAAGCTCCAAGAAATTTTTGTAAAAAAACATCTTTTCATTGGATTTGTTGATAGGTTTCTCGACAACAAAATAATATAAATTAAATACTGTTGATAGTAGTGTGCATCTCATAATCTAGTTTATAATCAAGAATGGGCTAGCTTAATGTGACCACAAAAAAAAGAAAAAGAAAGAAGACATCACCCATGATTAATGTGATGCATGTTGCGTCATCGATTACATAACCTCCTAAGAATTAAAATGACCAGGGCAAAGCACTTTTTACGATGAAAAAAGATAGATGGTTGAGCAACAACAATTTCAAAATTGGTCCCCTCGTAAATTTAGATACGTGACGCAAAATTGGATTCTAATTGAACTTTTTCTTTAATTTACCTATTAATATATATAGACTTGTAACTTGTAAGTTTGTGGAAATTACGTTTAAATATGACAAAACTTAGGATTTTTTTGGGAGAATAATGAACCAAGCTTATATATAAAGTAGGGGATTGATTACCTAAATTTAAACTTAGAGAAGATATTACAAATAAAAAAATAATTTAGGATTTGAAAGAACAATAAGCCCTTACCTGATTATTGTAATTATAACCAAATTAAACAACTAGAAGCACAAGACAAAAGCAACCACAAGCGCTCATCAATATGACCGCTAGCTGCATAAGTAAAAAAAGAGAAAAACATTGGTGACATCTGGAAGGAAAGTTATTACCAAAACAAAAACAAAAGACAAAACCAATCTTTGGTTAATATGACCTCTGATGATAATTTCATGGTACTTCTATGTTTTTGTTTTTTTGGGTATAACATTTCAATGCTCCTAACCATTCATTTTTTAATTTTTATAATCTAAACCATTTTTACATATATATATTTATGAAGATACACTGGTTATCCAAACAATAGTTAGCATTATGTGGTTATCATCTCTCCATATATTAGAGGTGCCCTTGAAAGACCTTGATCTCTTCATGTCTAATTTTTTGAGAAGATCTTCTTGTCTAATTAAGAGAAAAGAGGAAATAAGTGAAATTTGTAATAATAATAATAATAATAATAATAATAATAATAATAATAATAATAATAATAAATAAATAAATTAGAGGCTAGTGTGTGTGTATATACATTTCTAAATTATAATAAATGCAAATTATTAACCTTTACCCTAAAAAATACTAAAGTTTCTGAGCACGCATAACGTGCATGCTTAGAGGCATGCTTAAAGGCTAGTTTTTGTGTGTGTGTGTGTGTGTGTGTGTGTATAATGCTTATTTTCGTGGCAGAAAGTGAACAAAATAATTAGTTTTTTGCAGCTCTAAGAATGTCTGTCATTTTCTCGATGTTTTATTTTCTTTTATTTTTTGTCCTTGTCCTTTAGGACAAGTTGTGAATGCTTGTTGACAACAAAGAAAAGGCTATAAAAAACATGTTGAAGAAACGTCCATTCTTATCTCTTCTTCACTTTCTTCTACCTCTAGCTCTCTCTCTACAAAGAAAAAAAAAATAACGGAAATTTCTCTGGACAAAGTTGCCACCTCTGTTCTTTTTGTTATAATGACAACGTTGTCATGCATGATTTTGAATTGGGTGTGGTTAAGACCAAAATATTTAGAGAGGTGCTTGAGAAAGCAAGGTCTTGTAGGCAATTCATATCGACTTTTCTTCAGGGACTCGAAGGATGGCTCTATGATGACAAAGCAAGCTTGTTCTGAACCCATAGAACTCTGATGATATTGTGCCACGTGTTCTCCCCTTTGATCATCACACAATGAAGCATTATGGTATGTATGTACACAATAAACTTAATTACCTAAAGATTTTGTTGCAGCAAACACAAATTATATCTCACTCAATTCATAGCAATAAAGCAGGGGCGGCTCTAACCTTTGTTCAGGGGGTTCCCTGACTTCCAAAAAAATAAAAATACATATTTATAATATTTTTTTTTAGTTTAATATTTTAATTCATTCTTAAAAATATTTTTGCACCTCCTAACTTAAATCTTATACACACTTACGACAAGTATTTTCAACACTAAGAGTACAAGTAAGTGTTTGTGAACTGTAAGTGTCACTTTTTATTATAAATTTATATTATATGTGTGTGAGTGTGTCTAATATTAATTGTGTGCATTACCTTTTGTTATAATATTATTTGTGTGAATAATGATGTGTGTGGATATTTGTGTGTACAGTATAAATATAATATAACTTTATATAATTTAATAATTAGGAAATAGAGAGGGTTTTTTATATGTGTGTGTATTGTTATCATATTATAATAACTTTTTGTTATAAAGTTAGAAAAATTCAAGAAGAAAAATTATAAAGTTAGTGATTTTTCAAGCATTTAATTGGTTAAGTAGACATGTAGTGTATTATTTTATGTATGAATGAGTGTGGTTGTGTGCATCAATAATTAGTACAAAGCCAATGAGTTAAGTTTATTCATTTAGTTTAAAATATTTTTATAAAAACAATGACAAATTAATAGATAATAGCAATTTCATAAAAATAAAAATGTTAGACAAAATTAACAAAATAAAATGGTCATAGTTACCCACATTGGCAATAAATACTCATTATGAACTATCATGTAACAATTCAAAATTTGAAAACTTGTAGAAGGAAATTGTAAAACTTCATTTTTCTTTTGTCGATAATTTAATATATTCAAGTTCTCTTTTTATTAAAATTTTTTTAATTTAAATTTCTTAATGACCCCTCTAAACAAAATTTCTAGAGCCGCCACTACAATAAAGTATATATGTATGGTTGTTTAAGTCCTACAACTTCGGTTTAAAAGCTTCCAACTATGAATTAGCTTATGCCCAAAATCTTAAATCTGAACCAGACAAACCAGATCGATTGATACCAAATTTTTTTGGAGGTAAAGCTAGTGTTACTAGTTCTAATTTAAACACACAACTGAAATTATTTTTTGCCAATTAGTAATGGTTAATAACAAACCCTCACTTAAGATTTGTTGTGAAAATATTGTGGACATAATATATTTTTTTAAATATTGGATTTTCTTCTAACCTTCTTGAACATATGCAGGGAAGAATTCTTTTACATGGCTTGGCCCAAGACCCCATGTATACTTATGAGCCCTAAACAAATCAAAGATGTTTTCACCAAGACAGGTGACTTTCAGAAGCCCAAACCTAATCCACTTGCTAAATTGGTTACAATGGGAGTAGTACGAAAGTGAGAAATGGGCTAAACACAGAAAGATTATCAACCCTACTTTCCTTTTAGAGAAGTTGAAGGTTATATATTACATTTCTTATTGTACGTTTTTAGACTCCTTAACACAAGTTGTTTAACCTAGTTATTTAGCCAAGTGATTACTTAGATAAATTATTTAGATCTAAGTTAACACAATAAAATCATATCATGTAAATAATGCGGAAATATAAAGAACACACGATATGATAACCCAGGAAAACTAAATCGGTAAAAAACCTGGGGAGGATTTAATCTAGCTATCCTTAAGGTAAAACAGATCTACTATGAAAGAATTGAAGTTTGTACAATAGAACTTAGACCACTAACTTCCTATTGCTACCTTGAATAAAAAGCTTACTACCACGACCACGTGACAACTCCATATCCACAGATTACTTCTTTCCTTGATCTACTGCAACTACAAGTTCCCCTACTTGTGGCTTTGAGACTCCACTCAAAGGTTTCAGATCTTCTTTAAGTTCTTTATGCAGCAACTGAAGTGATCACCAAGTTCTTTATATGAATCTTGATCTTGATAACCCTAATTGTGTATGAAGGTAAGCACCTCTAGATCTCACAAGAGATTCAACACACAGCACCTTAAAGACTTATAAAACGTGGCTAGGGCTTCTTCTTTTATACTTGAAGTGAAACACAAAATCCTACACGTCAAACTGGCTTGGGCTGAGTTGGAAATTCTGTAGAAAAATAAATCTACACGTGATTCGATCGATCAAGTCTAATTTTTGATCGATCGAGCCTTGCAGATTTAGTCCAATAAAATCTGCAATCACTCGATTCCAATTTTACAAATAAAAATACTTTTAGCAAGCCTAAACCTAGACTAAATGTTTTGATCATGGTTTGCCAACATAATACAAATTGAAGTTCTAATACATTTAATTCCTAAAGTCTTAGAACCTAACACTTGTCTTTTTAAATCCATGTGTGGAATCGATAGTTGTGTCTAAATTAGATTATTCTTATCACTCTAGTAAAAAATGTTGTACCTTAGTCCAGAGCAGCATGATTTATCTTTAAAGTAATATTGTACAAATCACCAAGTTTAACACATAAACACTTCAGTACTGAACTCCATAGCAAAGTTTCAAATGTTCGTCTAGCACATGTTAGTGATCAAAAAACTTATAGGCACAGTACAATAATCACGATAGGGAATTGTTTGCGTTTTGGTTATGAGTAATACTACAGATATAAACTATTTACAAACTTTTTTACAAACTAATGATGTGGTGAGTGATTATTAATAAGTGAAAAGATGATGTTAGTGATGGACCCAGATGAGAACTGGTAAGAATTTGCCACATCAATAATTTGTAAAAATGTTGTAAAATGGTTTATGATTATAGTAGTACTCATAACTTGAAAGTGAGAATATTTTTTGAGATTGGTAGTTAATGGGAGAAGTAGGGTTCAAACTACATACACTAGGCGCGGCAAAGAAAATAATTATTGCTAGATACTACCTTTGATTAATTAATTCAAAGTCATTATAGAAAATACTACCTTTGTTCTATTGTTTAAAAATTGGTTGACCGAAAATATTATGTGCAAATAAGATTCTAAGTACATTCAAACATCAGTAATGCTAGTATAGCTAATAAAATCATATGTCCATTTTTTCCTATAAAAAAAAAAAGATTAAATGACCACTCAAACTTTGATAGAATATAATTATTGCTAGATACTACCTTTGATTAATTAATTCAAAATCATTATAGAAAATACTACCTTTGTTCTGTTGGTTAAAAAAATGGTTGATCGATATTGTGTGCAAATAAGATTCTAAGTAAATTTAAACATCAGTAATGCTAGTATAGCAAATAATATTATATGTCTATTTTCATCTTAAAAAAAAAAAAGATTAAATGTCCATTCAAACTTTGATAGAATATAATTATTGCTAGATACCACCTTTTGATTAATTAATTCAAAGTCATTATAGAAAATGCTACCTTTCTTTTATTGGTTGAAATATGGTTGACCGAAAATATTGTGCGCAAATAAGATTCTAAGTACATTCAAACATCAGTATTCCTAGTATAGCAAATAATATTATATGTCCATTTTCTTCTGAAAAAAAAAAAAAACAAAAAACAAAGATTAAATGTCCATTCAAACTTTCAAATATGAATAATATCAATTAAATTTAAACTCTCAAAGTATATTCTCGTTTGCTCAAATGGGAAAAATTTGACCCCTACCTACACCCAATTTTTTTTTTTTTTTTTATAATATCTTGATTTAATAGTAAAGAGTAATTATCATAAGGTGGATGCTACAAATTTTAAATAATATCCCTATATAAAAAAGAATTAATTTAAAAACATCTATTGCAATCAAATTTTAAAAAAATTTAAGAAATAGTTATAAAGAATTTAACAACTTTGAATTATTTATATAAATGAAAGGGTAATTCTTTGTTGGCAATTTGGCATATATAACAAACCGAATGTGTATTAAAAGGGTGGTTGGAATTCTATCAAAAACAATATAGAGTAATAATATGGACATAACATTTTTTTACTGTTATTGAAACGGTAATTAATTGTTAGTGATTTTTCTATTAAAAAAATGGTTATTAATTTTCATATGGGCTATATATCATTAATAACTTGTCATTTGCAATAGCTGTGAAAAGATTTGTGCAAAAAGTTATGTATGGAGATTTGTTGAACAATATAATACCAATAATCTTGTTTCTACTTATGATAATTTAAACTATTTATTTGCGATTGCTACAGCTTATGTTACCTGCATTTTTATCAAAGTTGCATTGATATGATTAGCCAATGGGAGAGGCTGATCTCTAAAGATGGATCCTGTGAGTTAGACGTATGGCCTTATCTTGAAAACTTGTCAAGCGATGTGATTTCAAGAACATCATTTGGAAGTAGCTATAAAGAAGGAAGAAGAATATTTGAACTCCAAAAGTACTTTCCAAGACTAATGTAGTCATTAAACATTTGACTTTGAAATTTAGTCAAGTTTGGTTTCTTACCCAACAAAAATAAATAAATAAATAAATAACTATAAACAAAAAAAAAAGTCAAATTTGATTTTTATTGAGATAGGATTAATCAATTACAATTTAGTTTTATGTTATTTAGGTTGAAATTCTATCGTATCTAATAAATATATATATATATATATATATATATATATGTGTGTGTGTGTGTGTGTGTGCTATTTTTTTTTATAGGAATGTGCTATTTTTTTAATACAACAAGCTTTCAACGAATTTCAACTTTTGCTTCACCCACCTTCCAAATAAAAATTCTCATGCCTCTGAAGTCTAATCATGATTTTAAAAACTAGTATAGTAAATAATTTTATTTTGGCCCCGGTTCCTAGTTTAACTCGGTTTTTGACCAATTTTGGATGATTTTACTAGATCGGATTGGTTCCGATTCTTGGTTGAACTGGTCGGTCTTGTTCGGTTTTTAAAATGGTGCCTCCGATGAAAAAAAAAATTCCAAATTTTATTGTTTATTTAGAAACGAAATTGGTTATAACCTACTTTCCTGAACGTCTCATCAAACACAAAAATTAACAAAGTTCATCACATTATAATTAATACAATTTCCATTTCTGTGTCTTCAATCTTCACAATTTACTAATAGCTAATATTTATACATGCAGGTTTTTACCAACAAAGACGCACAGGAGGATGAAGGAAATTGAAAGAGAAGTACAAGACTTACTAATGAGAATCATTAACAAAAGAGAGAAGGCAAGCAAAGGCATAAATGATGACTTATTAAGCATTATTATGGAATCAAATTCAAAAGAGATTAAGGAATTTGGTAACAAAAAGAGTGCCGAAATGAGTATTAAGAATGTAATTGAGGAATGTAAGCTTTTCTACTTTGTTGGGGAAGAGACAACCTCGGTTTTACTTGTTTGGACAATGGTTTTGTTGAGTGAGTTTCCAAATTGGAAAGCTTGTGCAAGAGAATAGGTTTTGCAAGTCTTTGGTAAGAACAAACCTAACTTTGATCGGTTAAATCATCTTAAAATTGTAAGTATTCCCGAAAGATTCTGATTGTTCTTTACTTTCCTATAAAATTTATATGTAATGTCTTTCCAACAAGAAATATTCACATCCATGAAAATTTATGTCAATATTAGTTAATTGATTGAGTTAAGGCCATTGTCTATTGAGCTCATGATAGTTAGCATACTCATTTTTTGTTAGAGTTGGTAGTATAGACCACTAATTTAAGTGCAAACCTCAAATGTGATTAGGTTTGTAGATCGAGTAATAAGCCTTGTTTCAAATTTTTTTCTATCATAAATGAGCTTCAAAATCTATCATATACTCTTCAAGAGGAAAATTTAATGAACTTATTTTATTTTACTAAATTCTTTAAGAAATGCACTTTGGTAAGAGTTGGTTATTCATGGCAAAGGTAACCATGATATGGAATGAGGCTCTGAGGTTGTACCCACCAGTAGCTTTGCTAACTTGAATAGTTTGCAAGGAAACCAAGCTGGGAATTTTGATAATACCAGCTGGAGTGGAGATAGCTCTACCAACAATCCTAGTCCACCATGATTATGAACTGTGGGGTGATAGTGCAAATCAGTTTAACCCTGAGAGATTTTTAGAAGGCATTTCAAAGGCACAAACGGCCAAGTATCATTCTTCCCATTTAGGGGGGGTCCTAGGATATGCGCTGGTCAAAACTTTGCTCTAATAGAGACCAAGATGGCTGTGTCACTCATTTTGCAGAACTTCTCATTTGAGGCCTCCTCCTCGCTTAATCATAACTGTTCAACCTCAATTTGGCACTCATATTATATTTCATAAGATACAATACCAAAAAATTGTTCCAGTTAAACAAGATTTATCACGATTGTGCCTTGTGGCTTATTTATGGGGTTCTATTTACTATTTAGTGATTAAAAACTCATTTTCTAAAGAATAAGAAACAAGATATTATGATTTCCACTTTATTGTGTTTGTGTTTGTACATCCATTATTGCACTAATCGAAGGAAACAATGTTGAATAATGAAAGCTCAATTAGTATGAAAACACTAATGCTTGTTTAGACCCCTAATTTTAAATTACAACTTAATTTCTTTTACTCTAACTTATCTAAGTGCAGAACAAGAGCGAAACAAGTGCAATAAACCAGAATACTACTCTAAGCAAGTACACTAAGCAATAAATGTAAAGTTTAAAGAGTAGGAAAGAGAGATGCAAACACAAACATAATACCGAGACGTGTTTTTAAAGAGGAAACCAAAGTACTCGGCGAAAAATCTCTTCGCGGCCCTCCAAGATGAAATTGATCCACTAGTGAATAAGTTGAAGTACACGAATCTATCTTCGCGGCCGTCCAAGCCTAATCTATCTAATGTACTTGAGCCTTTCAAGCTCCTGCTACCATCGGATTTATCGGAGTCTTGTCTTCACTTGTTATCCGGAACCCACAATTCTACCTGATTGCATCCGCCACTTAATGGCTTCTTCTAATGCTTCCCAAAGGCACCAAAACTTCTCTCAACACTCAAAATGGGTGTGGTAAGTGTTTGGGCTAAGAACCTTTCAAGGATGTGTAGTTGGAGAGGTAGGAGTAAATGGAAACCTTAGAGAAATGATGTAGAGGATTGTGGGTAAATAATCTCTAAAAGTTTGGCTAGGATTTCTCTCTCAAAAGTTTCTTGTAAATACTCCTTCTTCTTCTTACATTTCATGGGTAATGAGGGTTTATATAGTGTTAGTAAAGAATGGGAAAAGTCATACTCAAAAAGCAATCAGACAAAGAGTTTCACGAGTCATTCGTAACTTGGCTTGAGTCTTGAATCACTCCCAAAATCCTACCTACCATGGACTCTTCAAATTCCAACATGTGCTTCTCACGTGGCTTGTTTCACGGGTCAGCAGTCGCGAGACAGTTGTGAGCTTATTGCAAAATCCACTTCTTCATAAATTCTTCACCAAACTCTCATACATAACTCTTACATAAAATCCCACAAAAATACTGGGTAATGACTATGTTAGTGGGACCATAATTTGACTCCTAACAACCTCTCTATAAACAGGCCTGCATGGTGTGATGTTGAATGCCATAAAAGATTTGAGTGTGTCTTCCTCATCGCCAATTGGTTTTGAAGTGGAATGGCACAGCTCATGGTCCGATAAATGGTATTAGAGCCAAGGTTGTTAAGGACATATTTTATGTAATTGGTTAATCCTTCAACAAAACACACTATACTTGTAATTGGATGGATCTAGGATGTATTTAATACTTCAAGAAACATGTTGTTCAAGTTAAATATTAAAGCCACGAAGATCAGACCAAGAAACCAGTGAAGAAGGGCTGTTCATTAAAGCTGGACAGATTCTCGACAGTTGCTCGACAGATACTATCTATCGAGGTTTAATGAGTCTCAACAGCTTTCAACAGATTCTATCTATTGAGGTCTCGATAGTTGCTCGACAGCTGTATTCATCGAGAATTATGAAAATTAGTTTTTCAGATCTGATTTTCGGCCCATGCTTATGTATTTGTGTAGGGTTTCTTTACTCACAACCCTAGACATATATAAGGCTTATTTTAAATTTCGTCACATAAGAGAATACAAGGAGAACATATGCAAAAGGTGACCGATGCCTTATTCTCTCTGAAAGAAGCTACTGCATTATTACGCCTTAAGGTTTTGTAACCAAATGTTACTTGATCTTCATTGTTGATGAAGTGAAAAACTTTGTAGCCAACATCTTCTTCAAGTTGTTGTGTTAGTCACATACTAGGAGCCATGCATCATTGGTTAGTCATGTACTGGGACCCGTGCAAAAGGGTGGCATTCATATATTGAAGAGTTCAGAGGTTCTGAAGTGGTAGAAGGTTTTTGCTGTAAGTTCATCTACAGGGAATTGTAGAGTCTAGGGACAAAGGTTTTGTACTAGATCTGAAACTTCTCTTTACTATAGTTAATTGTTTTTCGAGAAGGTTTTCCCCCCAGGTTTTTTATTAGTAAAACTAGTTTGTTTCATTGGTTTTCTTGGGTCATCATATCTTGTTTTATTTACTTTTCCATTGTGCATGATAATTGACTTGATATTGATGTTTGTTTGTTTTAACAAATTTTATTCATAATAAATCTAATTAACAACTTGGATTTAAAACTTATTAATTCTATTAACAGGGGTCTAAAATTTCTCAACAAGTGGTATCAGAGCGAGTACACTCTGATTGGATTAATTTCCTGAGTGTGATCCTTGACCCCGTTTGTCATGGACCGTAGATACTCTCTTTTGATTCCTCCTTTATTTGATGGAACTAATTATGCGTACTGGAAAGTTTGTATGAAAGTTTTTTTGCAGGTTCTAGGTGAACCGGTATGGTAAGCTGTTGAAGTTGGCTGGATTAAGCCAAAGGAAGCGTCGGTGGATTGGGACGAAGTAACAATCATAGTGAAAATTTCAACAGTAGGGCCTTGAATGCTTTGTTTTGTGGGGTGACCAATGAGGAATTCAAGAAAATATCATCCACGGAAATAGTCAAGGAAGCATAGACCATTCTTGAGACCACCTATGAAGGTACCAAGTTAGTAAAGACTGTGAAACTTCAAAGACTCACCAGTAGTTTTGAAGAAATAAGGATGGAGGAGGATGAGACATTTGATGAGTTCTATGCTAAAATCAAGGATATTGTGAATTTTACCTTCAACCTTGGAGAATCTATAGCAGAATCCAAAATTGTTAGAAAAATCCTTAGGTCCTTACCTAAAAGATTCCATGCCAAGATCACTGCCATTGAAGAAGTGAAGGACATTGATCAACTTCCTTTGACTGAGCTTGTAGGGAACCTTCAAACTTATGAGATGGGATTAGGCTCAATGGGAAAAGGTGGAAAGAGTAAAAACTTGGCTCTTGAGTGTATAGAGGAAGAGATTGATGACTCTAAAGATGAAGATGAAAGCGAAGATAAAGATGAAGATGATGATGAGGATAAGGATCTAACCTTCATAACTGATGAGATTATTAAGCTTCTTCAATTTAGGAAAAAGGATAAGTGCAAACCTTCTAGGAATCTAAATCCTCAAGGAAGGGCAAGAATGAGAAACCTCTTATCCAATGCCATGAGTGCAAAGGTTTTGGTCATATGAGGATAGAGTGCCCAAATTACCTTATGAAGGAAAAGACCAAGAAGTTAAAAGATAAAGGGTTGGTTGTTACCTGGAGTGATACTGAGGATGAATCTTCCGATGAGTATGTGGATGAATGTGGTCACTTTATGGCTTTTGCTGCCTTAACTAATAAGGTGATTGTGGAGAGTGCTAGTGATAGTGAGGATTCTTCTGATGATAAAGTACCCAAGAAGTTGACCCTTCAAGAAGCCTATGATAAGTAATGCACTGAATCTATAAAATCTGAATAGACTTCTCATCGTTGTAGAAAAGAGCTTAATGAGGTAAAAATTGAAAATGTTGATCTGTTAGTCAAACTAGATGAGACTGCAAGGTTGGTTGAGACTCTTGTTGTGGAGAATACCTCATTAAAAGAGAAGGTCAAGAATCTTGAGGTTAAGCTTAGTCATGCTAGAACTCAAATAGAGAGGATATCTAGTGCAAAGCTTGATGAGGTATTGAGTGCTCAAAAGCCTAGTTCTAATAAGACTAGCTTAGGATATGCTGTTTCCTCTGGCCGCTCCTTTTCCACAGTTTCTGGATCAAGGACTATCTTTGTGCCCCAGTCTGAGAAAGATAATAAAGGTATGAAATCCAAAACTGTTTTGGCTAATTCTAAATCCTTTGTTAGATCTCATGTTTTTCACCATTGTGGTGTTCCAGGACATGTTCATCCTAATTGCTTTAAGTTGTATTCTTAAAAGCAAGTGTCCAAACGGTCACAGGTTTCCTCTAAAGGACCTACACCTTTGTTTGGAGAGTTATTAAAAGTTTTGAGCTTTTTAACTCAATTTCAAGAGAATTTTAATTCTTCTATGTCCTTTAGTAGACATACTAGGACACGTGCCTTTTCGTCTTCACGGCCAAAAACTCATGCTGTGTGAGTGAAAAAGAAGCGTAAGACATAATTTTCTTTTCTATTTGTCCTCTACTTTAATTCTTTCTATTTTTAGGAGGACTTCTCTTTGCTTGATTTCTTATCTACTTTTGGAATCATGCTTTCATACATCCACATTTTTCTTTCATGCTTTCATGTTGTTTGTCTATTTTGTTTTGTTGTTTAGTTTTTATTTTTTTTTGCTTTTCAAAATAAAAAGAGAAAAAAAATCAGAAAAATACAAAAATAGTGTGTGTATGTGTACATTGGTACTTTTGTATCTTGGATGGCCATTGAAACAAAGTTTTCTAAATTTTGTATCTTTTGTAACTTAGATGAGCATCTCTATGCACAATTAAGCAAGTGAGCTTTGTGGCTTGTGTTTGTGATGAGTAAGATTAACTAATTAAGTAATCTCTTGTACTTAACACTTGTATAACTCTTTTTGACAAGAAGGACTAGAAAATCCTAAGAGAAAGGCATAAATAATCATCTCACTACTGTTGCTCGCTAATCATGAAATGACATTTGTATGCTTCGGCATAGCAAAAGTGGAATGTCAAATGCTTAATATCAATGGGTATTTCTTTTCTATCTCTTATATGCTCATGCATGGTTTGCTTAAAAGAAAAATATGCAATGAAAAAAAAAAAATAAAAAAGAATCAAAATGCTTTATATATGATTGCAAGCGTGTATTCTAGAAGATGTGGGAGTTATAGGATGTGCCTCGAAGGTGATAAAGTGATTTTCTCATATCTCAAATTGTTATAACATATAGACACTTATGTAATCTTGCAATGTTTTTCACACACAACACGCAATATTTTTTGCTACTTTTGATACATATGCAGGTACAATGTGATTTGTCCATAACAAGGAATACATGTGTTAAAGTATACTAACTAAACTATCTTAACTTACTTTTGAAATATAAAATTGGTTAGACTTGTTTAGTGTATGTGTGTGTGTGTGTTTTGGATCTAAATGCTTGACATTTTTTTTTTTTTTGTTGAGAGATGATTTTTAGAGCTTAAAATGTTGTTTGGATCTTTAGTTGTATAGCATACTTGATTGCATTCATATCTGTGTTTTTCTCTTCTTGAAAAACTGTTTTTAAGCAATCTTGATAGCTACTGGACACCTCTCAACAGATTGCTATTTATTGAGCCCCTCTTTCTTCTTGTCTCAATAGAAGCTAACGCAATTTCGATCCATCTACCTTTCTGGACTTATGTCTCAATAGTTTCTTAACAGATTCTCGATCCATCGAGAAACTTTCTGTCTGCTCGATAGATGCTCGATAGATGTACGATCCATCAAGGTTGGCTTTTGCTAGATAGCTGCTTGATAGCTTCTCGAACTGTCGAGATCCTCTTGCATGCATTTTTTTTACATGTTTTGCATCTTTCTTTTATCTTGTCATCCATAGCATCTTTGTTTAATTACATTCATTCATTTATATGGATTCCTTGTGCCCCCTTAATCATCTTTATGCTTCTCGGGTGAAGCTTTCTAACTTCTTGTACCATTTCTCAATCATGACAAAAAGGGGGGAGAAAATGTGGAGAAAATGTGGATTCTTTTTAAGATTCTACATGTTAGGGGAAGAAATACATGCCTTTGTAAAGGGGAGTTGTGTTTCATCTTATTAAGAGGATTGTTTACCTCCTTGTTCTTGTACACCGGTCTTGTGACTATGTTTACATACATTGTGCTTATCTTTGATATATATATATATATATGATGTATGTCTTCTTCACCTACATCTTCTTGTGTTGTTTCTTTTCTCTCTTTATGCACATGCTTCTTATTTATTGTACGCAATCTTTTATTTATGTTTCACACTAAGATACCGTGATGAGTTTTGTTTAAAGTGTTTCAGAAATACAAGTTGTCAAAGTCTTCTTGCCATGAACTCTCTTCTTGCAAAGTTTTTCAGGAGTTTGTGCTCGGATAGATTTTATTGTATTCAACAAGTGAATATGAGTTGAGTGATTTATGACTTCTCTCATATATTCATTTGTTTGTTGTAGTTTTGTCACGGATTGCCAAAAGGGGAGATTGTTAAGGACATATTTTATGTAATTGGTTAATCCTTTGACAAGACGCACTTTACTTGTAATTGGGCAGATCTAGGATGTGTTTAATACTTCAAGAAATATGTTGTTCAAGTCAAGTATTAAAACCATGAAGATTGGAACAAGAAACAAGTGAAGAAGGGCTGTTCATTAAAGCTGGACAGATTCCTGACAGCTGCTCGACAGATACTATCTATCGAGGTTTAATGAGTCTTGACAGCTCTTGACAGATTCGATCTATCAAGGTCTTGACAGCTGTATCTGTCGAGAATTACAAAAATCAGTTTTTCAGATCGAATTTTTGGCCCATGCTTATGTATTTGTGTAGGGTTTCTTTTCTCACAACCCTAGACATA
Source organism: Lithocarpus polystachyus (assembly GCA_033629205.1). Lineage (NCBI taxonomy): Eukaryota > Viridiplantae > Streptophyta > Magnoliopsida > Fagales > Fagaceae > Lithocarpus > Lithocarpus polystachyus. The sequence goes on along the minus strand of CM066163.1, from coordinate 14,788,554 downwards.
TATAAGACTTATTTTAAAAGGTCGTCACATAAGAGAATACAAGGAGAACAAATGCAAAAGGTGACCGATGCCTTATTTTCTCTGAAAGAAGCTACTGCGTCTTTGCACCTTAGGGTTTTGTAACCAAGTGCTTCTTAACCTTCATTGTTGATGAAGTGAAGAACTTTGTAGCCAACATCTTCTCCAAATTGGTGTGTTAGTCACGTACTGGGAGCCGTGCATCATTGGTTAGTCATGTACTAGGATCTGTGCAAAAGGGTGACGTTCATATATTGAAGAGTTCAGAGGTTCTGAAGCGATAGAAGGTTTTTGCTGTAAGTTCATATACGAGGATTGTAGAGTCTAGGGACAAAGGTTTTGTATTAGATCTGAAACTTCTCCGTACTATATTGAATTGCTTTTCGGGAAGGTTTCCCCCTAGGTTTTTTATTGTGAAACTAGTTTGTTTCATTGGTTTTCCTAGATCATCATATCTTGTTTTATTTACTTTTTCACTATGCATGATAATTGACTTGATATTGATGTTTGTTTGTTTTAACAAGTTTTATTCATAATAAATCTAATTAACAACTTGGGTTAAAACTTGTTAATCCTATCAATCGGGGTCTAAAATTTCTTTACAATGGTCATGAGTTCGAGTCAAGGGAGTGTTATTGCAAGGAAGGGATTGTAGAGGAGACCACAATTTAACTCCCTACAACCACTCTAAAAATAGGCCTGTGTAGCGTGATGTCGAATGCCATAAAATATTTGAGTGTGTCTTCCTTATTACCAATTAGTTTTGAGGTGGAATGACAAAGCTCATGGTCCTACAAATTGAACATAATTACAATTAAATTTGACACCTAATTAAAGCCAACATAAACATAGTTGTAAACCACAACTTTACAAATAATATAAAAAAAATTTAAATTAGGAAAATACATCATTATTATTGGTAAATTTTAATTTTAAAGTATAATGTTAATATTTTTAATGCTACCCAAATTAAAAACCTTTTTACCGATTATAAGATCTCGATTTTAACAACCTTACTACAAAGTCTAGAGTATATAATAATGGTAGAAAATTAATGAATTTACCTTAAGGGTCTGTTGGTTGGAGGGGTGGAAAAGTAGGAAGATTAAAAATTGTGAGAGGATGAAAAAGTGGGAGGATTGAAAAGATTTTAATTTCCCTCATTTTTATTTGGTTGGGAGTGAAAAATTAGAAGGATGGAAAAAATGAGTTTGTATAAATTTACTCATATACCCTTGTTAAAAAATGTTGTCCAATTAAAACCAAAAAAGTGACAAACAACCCAAAAAAAAAAATCACCAAAATTTATTAAAAAATTAAAAAATCATGTACAGAACAAAAAAATCACATCTACACCAAAAAAAAAAAAAAATGCCCAAAAGAAAGCAAATATATATATATATATATATATATATATGAGCAACGTCCATTGGATGCCTGCCTAGTAAACCAAAAGAAAAAAAAAATAAAGAAGTGGAAGAAAGAAGAGGTAATGTCCAGGGAAGAAGAAGAAGAAGAAGAAGAAGGAAGAGGCAACATGGAGGAAAGAAAAAAAAAGTTCAAAATTTAAAGGAAAAAAAAAAAAAAAGAAGAAGAAGAAGAGGAGGAGGAGGAGGCAATGTGGAGGAAGGAAAAAAAAAAATTTAAAAAAATGAAAAGTAATGTAGGGATGAAGCTTATGTGCAAGTGCATGTGGACATTTTCGTCCATTAAGCAGCTCAATTTTCTCCCTTAAGTTTTCTCTTCATTTTGCGGATAAAACTTTTAGGTGGGCTCCGGGAGAAAATACCTGAGCCCCACCATTTATTTTCCTTCCTCCCCACTCAACCAAATACACTCCAAAAAAGTTTTCCTTCATATTTTCTCTCCAAAGTTTTTCATCCACCCTATTTTACCTGAAAACAAACACACTTTAAGTGTTCTGAAATTGAAGCAATTTATTCAAGAAATGCCAACAAAATTTTCTAAGTACCCTTCTGCAAATCAATCACCTTCTTCCACAAGTCTCGACTTGATATCTCGTCCCACCATCTCCCAACATTTTCTCTCGAAGTCAACAAATTGCCCTTATCAGTGCCACTGACAAAGTACTGAGTGTTGGGCAAGTGGAAAAGATCAGCCAAAGAAAATTCATCCCATGCCAAGAAACTAGCCTCCCCGAGCCTCTTTTCGTAGATGTCAAGCACTTTCAACAGCTTCTTTTCAATCTACCTGGTCACTACTTTGTCTTGCTTGATATTCATTCGAGGCGCAAATGCGAGCAGAAACACCAAAGTTGAGATTGGTGGATTGAAGCTCTACCTTTCTGCTTCTATCCACTGATCTATGGATGCTTTTGCTAGTGGGTCTATTCTGTATAGTCCTTTGTTCCCTTTGTTCGTGTACTTGTCACAAATGTAGTAGCATATCGCTCGAGACTTTGTATTACCCAAATACAAATTCAAATTTATAATATGGAGTTGCAAACAGAGGGAAACCTAGAAAAGGGAATGAATGAAAATGATGAAATTGTGGGTATAAATTTACCAAAGATGGAGACACTCTCATCTTCAAATGCTGGTACTTGGCCAAAGGGCTGTAACATTATCAATGTTAAATACAATACATTGATTCAATATTTCTAACATGGTATCAGAGTAGGAGATCCTGAATTCGATCCTTGTCTTCTCTCTACCTCCCATTTAAAATGTTAAATTCCCACTTGTGGCGCCCCCACTTACTAAGGGAAAGTTTAGGCCCACAAGTGACGGGGAGTTTTGGAATAATGGTTAAGTGCTTAAACTCACCATTTCCTAATAGTTTAAGCTTTTGGGACAATCGGTAATTTAACAAACAGGACCATGTATAAGAGAGATTCAGAATTATATATAGCTAATTAGTCGAAAAGAGGGAGAGAATTGTGTGTATGTAATTGTAAAAGTACCTGGAGCTTGAGGAACTCAGGCTTCTGATGCTCGCCCTTGGACATGTTAATGGAGATGAGCTCGAACTCGACATTTTTCTCATAGAGACAAGCTAGCACCCTGGACACAGCTGTAGACATGGGTGGTCCATACACTTTAACAGGAGTCACCATTGGAATGGGAAGTTATTAGCTTCAGGGGATTGTCTGCAAGCTTTTATTGAGATAGGATTAACCAATTACACTTTAGTTTATATGTTATATAGATTGAAATTCTATCGTACCTATTAAAAATATATATGTTCTTTTTTTTTTCTTTTTGATAGGAATGTGCTATTTTTTAATATAACAAGCATTCAACGAATTTCAACATTTGCTTGACCTACCTTCCAAATAAAAATTCTCATGCATCTAAAGTCTGATCATGGTTTTAAAAATCAGTACAGTAGAAAAAAATGATTTTGGCCTCATTTCCTAGTTTAACTTGGTTTTTTACCAATTTTGGGTGATTTTACCGGATCGGATTGGTTCTAGTTCCTAGTTGAACCGGTCGGTCCTGTTTGGTTTTTAAAACTATGCATCCAATGAAAAAAAATTCCAAATTTTATTGTTTATTTAGAAACGAAGTTAGTTATAACCTACTTTCCTAAAAATCTCATCAAGCACAAAAATTAACAAAGATCATCACATTATAATTAACACAATTTCCGTTTCTGTGTCTTCAATCTTCACAATAATAGCTAATATTTATGCATGCAGGTTTTTACCAACTAAGACACACAGGAGGATGAAGGAAATTGAAAGAGAAGTACAAGACTTACTAATGGGAATCATTAATAAAAGGGAGAAGGCAAGCAAAGGCAGACATGATGACTTATTAGGAATACTTATGGAATCGAATTCTAGAGAGATTAAGGTGATAGGCCAAAAATGTATTGACCCCTTGTGATGAATTAATTGATTAATTAGTCAAGTTTGTTAATTAATCAAATTGACATACAAAATGTGTGGCAACACAAACAAATCACCAATTAAACTAAATGTAGTGGAAATTAAACTGACATGGTGATTTGTTTACGAATGGAGAAAACCTACACGGCAAAAACCCCATCAGGTGATTTTAAGGTCACCACTCTCGGGAATCCACTATTATCAAAACAAGCGGGTACAAGTAAAGGAATCCCAATACCTTATACCAACCTACAGTTGAACCCTTACCCCAATACCTAATTGGACTTGTTTTGTAGTGACAATCCTTCCTTTTATTGCATGGCTCCCAGTACGTGACTAACCAATTGCGCGGATTGCAGTACGCGACTTGATCACCAACTTAAGAAGGATGTTGGCTACAAAGTTCTTCAATTCATTCAAACAATGAAGATCACGAAGTTGCTTGGTCACAAAACCTTACGGTGTACAAACACAGTAGCTTCTTTAGAAGAAAAATGAACTAGGACAAATTTTGTCTTCGGTCACAATTTGCATGAACTTGGGCAAGTGTGTAACCTGTGACGACCCTTAAAATAATCCTTATATATGTCTAGGATTGTGAGAAAAGAAAGCTCAAACATATACCCATGGATTGAATTGAAATCAGCTCTGAAAAACTGAATTTCATAAACCTCAATAGATAACCATATATCGAGCTAGCTGTCGAGCCACGGGCTTCAGAAACTTTTAAACCTCGATAGATGCTAGCTGTCGAGCTTTAAAATGCAGCACTTTCTCACTTGTTTCTTGGACAGGCTTGCATGGCTTTAACACTTGAACTTGAAATCTTGTTCCTTGAAGCATTAAACACATCTTAGATCTACCCAATTACAAGTAAAATGAGGTTTGTCAAAGGATTAGCCAATTACATAAAATATTGACATATGTTCCTAACATCAAATCACATATGTCCTAACAATCTCCCCATTTGGCAATCAGTAACAAAACCACAACAAACAAATGAATATATGAGAGAAGTCATAAATCACTCAGCTCATACGCACTTGTTGAATACAATAAAATTTATCCTAACACAAACTTTTGAAAAACTTTGCAAAAAGAGAGTTTATGGCAAGTAGATTTTGACAACCTGTATTTCTAAAACACTTTAAACAAAACTCATCAAGGCATCTTAGTGTGAAACAGAAATAAAAGTTTGCATACATTAAATAAGAAACATGTGTATAAAAAGAGAAAAGAAACAATACATGGAGAGTAGGTGAAAGAACTGTAATAACAACCTCAAATGTGTATATATATCAACATAAGTACAAGGTTTGCCAACATAATATGATCACAAGATCTAAGGTACATGAACAATGTATCTAAAAATAGAAAGAAAAGAAAAAGATACATAAAGTCCTCACTACATCCAACAAAAACTATGGACACTCCCCCTAACAAAAATCTTATATACTAACCCTCCCCCTATGTGTATGACTACTCTCATGTCAAAACTACTCCCCCTTTTTGTCACGAGTGACAAAAGGTAAGTACATTAAGTAGACATATCATCACCACTGGAAGAGTTAGCACCAGCGTCTTCATCGGCACCATCACTGCCAGAGCCATCATTACTCTCATCCTCAGAGGTCGGTGGAGAAGGAGAAGAAGCAACCGTAAAACCACCTATGATAGCCTGTCGTCGTGCAATACCACCAACACGGGTGTTCACCTGACACAACTCACCACTGAGTGCGTCAAGGCGAACATCCATACGCATAAGCTATGCCATAATGGCCTTAAGAGTCACTCCACCTGCAGAAGACGAAGGAGCGGAAGTGGGTGGAGCAGTAGAAGCTAGAGGGGTTGCTGTCTCTGTTGGTGTCTACCTCAAGCGAAGCTAAGCATCACTCTTTTTCACGGTAGCGGCATCAATGGCACACATAACCGGGAAAGGATCGGACAGAGGAAAGGAGACAGAAAAATGGCGAAGAATCCGCGTGATAGCCGAAGGAAAAATGAGTTTATCACGGGTCGCCATATCCTTATAGACATCTATAAAGGATAAGATGAAGTGAAAAGGGAAGTCAATGGAAATCTCCTCAAGGAAGGATAACAAAAATCAAGCATGAGGCTCTGTGATAATGTTATAGTGAGACAATGAATGGAGAATGAATGTCAACACCATGTTTAGGAACCTCGGACATTTAGCAAAGGCCGAGCAAGGGGTGTTTTGACAGTCACCCCAAGATGAAGGTGTCTCACAAAAGTGAGACGAGAGTTCATCTTTGGACACTGTCCTCAAACGCTTGCAGGCAGGGTAGTTAGGATGCACTACCCTAGGGGCATGTAGTACCTCAGAGACAATCTTTGGAGTAACTACGATGCGCGTACCTCGAATGCGAGAGAAGAAATGAGGTACAGAAGTATCAAATCCGTGCATAATGTAGTTAAACTCCTGTATAATCACGGAAGGGCAAGTGACTGGGGTGTCACACAGAGACTTCCAACCCCAACTGTGGATGACAGAGGGTAGGTCGGTATCGGAAAAATTCGACAGGATGACTTGGCGTTTCAAATGAATACCTAGTCGAAAGAAGTTCTCCGAAAAGTCCTTAAGGGCTCTCTCATCACAGAACCGTGCGTGTGATGGAGTAGGATCAGAAGAAGATGTCCCAGAACGAAGAGGTTTCTAAGACGGAGTGGATTTGTGTTTGGGTGCCATGACACAACTAATGCAAGGAAGAAAGAAAGAGGGAGAGAGAGAGAGAAAGAGACAATCAGAAAAGCACCAACAAGATACAATATATAGGGAGAAACTTGAAGGTATGTATGCATGAAAATGCATGAACATGTGACATGCAAAATTAAATGCATCATGGGCTCAGTCCAATCCAAACCTACTAGTACACAACATAGCATCAAGGTAAACACACATCTAAAATACATGAAACATTGTTATAATGCACATGTGATGCAATGCATGAAGTTTCAACCTCATTTAAGCAACACCCATCCCAAAAATTGAAAAAAAACTTCACCAATTTTGAAAGATCCCAAAAATTTTCAATAACCCAAAACCTATACCTAAATGAATGAAGTGCATGAAGAATGAGAGATAAAGATCGTACCAGATGGAAGAAAGTGATCTTTAGACCGAAAATCTCTTGGGAATGAAGTTTAGAAGGAGAGAAGTGTGTTTGGGAGGTGAAAAGATTGAAATCTGTCGAGAGAGATCAAGGAGAGTAGATTTTAAATTGCAAGGTGCGCATATATAGAAATCTCATAAAGCTCGATCGATCGAGAGCTATCGAGCTTTAAAAAGGCGCGTTTCAGCTGTTGAACCAGCTATCGAGGATCTAACAAGAGGATTTCAACACAATGAAGCTCGATGGATCGAGGCAGCTATCGAGAAGCTATTGAGCATTCAGAAAGTTTCTCAATTGATCGAAGCAGCTATTGAGAGCTATCGAGATTGCGATAAAGATCAGCTAAATGGTCTCGATAGATAGCCTAGCTGTCGAGAGCTATCAAGATTGCTTAAAAATAGTTTTTCACGGAAGAGAAAAACACAGATATGAATGCAATCAAACATGCTAATCAAACAAGGATCCAAGCAGCATTTCAAGCTCTCAAAATCATCTCTCAACAATAAAAATGTGATAAGCACATAGATCCAAAATACACACACACACACACACACACACACACACTAAACACGTCTAACCAATTTTATATTTCAAAAACAAGTTAAGACAATTTAGTGAGCATACACTAACACATGTATTACTTGTAATGGCCAAATCACATTGTACCTTCACATGTATCAAAAGTAGCAAAGAATATTGCATGTTGTGTGTGAGAACATTGCAAGATGGCATATGTGTCAACATGTTATGACAATTTGAGATATGAGAAAATCACTTTAACTCACACATAATCATAACTGTTTGATGGGGACTATCACCTTTGAGGTACATCCTATAACTCCTACATCTCCTAAAATACACGCTTGCAATCATATATAAAGCATTTGGTTTCTTTTTGCTTTTATTTCTTTGCATATTGTTCTTTTATTAAGCATATCATGCACGGGCATATAAAAGAGAGAAAAGAAATACCCAATTATGTTAAGCTTATGACATTGCACTTTTGTTATGCCAAAGCATACAAATGTCATTTAATGATTGGCGAGCAACAGTGGTGAGATGGTTATTTATGTCTTTCTCTTAGGATTTCCTAGTCCTTCCTGTCAAAAAGAGTAATACAAGTGTTAAGTACAAGAGATTACTTAATCTTACTCATCACAAATACAAGCCACAGAGATCACTTGCTAAGTTGTGCATAGAGATGCTCATCTAAGCTACAAAAGATACAAAATTTAAAAAACCTTGTTTCAATGGCCATCCAAGGTAGACAAGTACCAATGTACACATACACACACTGTTTTTGTATTTTTCAATTTTTTTATTTTTATGAAAAACAAAATAAAACAAAACTGAAAGTAAGCAAACAAAAACATGTTAAACAAAGCAAAGCAATGCATGAAACTAGATGCAAATACATGAGGGAAAAGGAGGAGAAGGAGAGATCAAATCATGGAGATGACACAAATGTTTTGGCGTAGGAGTTCAAACCATTTGCTGTCAAGAGGTTTGGTAAACAAATCAGTCTTCTGATCATCAGTGTGAATAAACTCAAGAGTAAGAGTATCATCTTTGACAAGCTCCCTAATGAAGTGATGTCGAATCTCTAGAAATATTCCTTCATCACTTCGGGAATCAAATTTTCCCTCATTCTCTCTATTCTTGAGAATAAAACAAGTACTTCCAAAGATTCTGAAATACTTAACATTTGGCTTCCTTCCCTTCCATAACTCATATAGAGTCTTCTTAGTGCCGAGTCTAAAATACACCCTATTAACCGTATGACAAGCAGTGTTGACAGCTTCTCCCCACAAGTTTCTAGCCACATCCTTGTTGTGCAACATTGCTCTAGCCAATTCTTGAATTAACCTATTCTTCCTTTCTACTACACCATTTTGTTGAGGAGTAATAGGAACAGAGAATTCTTGAGATATACCTGATCTTGTACAAAAGGACTCCATATATGAGTTCTCAAACTCTTTACCATGATCACTTCGAATTCGATCAATCTTCAGGCTTTTTTCATTCTGTAATCTTGTGCACAAAACTTTAATGTGCTCAGGAGCATCAGACTTGAATCGTAGGAGAATGACCCAAGTGTACTTAGTGAAGTCGTCTACCACAACCATGATGTATCTCTTTCCACCTAGAGACTTGGTTCAGGTTGGACCCATAATATCCAAATGTAGTAGCTCCAATGGTCTGGATGTAGCGGATGTCTGAGTGCCCGGATGTTTAGCTTTTGTCTGTTTCCCAAGCCGACATGGTCCACACACCACATTGCTCACTCTACTGAGCTTTGGTATCCCCAACACACAATTGAAAAATGTTTGTAACTAGCATGTCCCATCCTTTGGTGCCATAGATCTTCACTTGGAAGACGAATGCTATTGCACACAATATCAGCATCAAGAACCAAGCCATAACAATTTTCCAGAGTGCAAACACCACTTATGAGCTTCTTTCCAAACTTATCCATGAGAAGGAATTTTCCCTTTGAGAATAATACCGTGAAGTCTTGATCACATATCTGACTTATGCTTAACAGGTTCACTCTCAGACCTTCTACATATAGAACATTTGCAATGTCTAGCAATCCAGGTAGAGAGATGATTCCCTTTCCTTTAATCTATGATTTACTCCCATCACCAAAAGTGACATTACCACCTTTTTTAGACTTGAAAACCTTAAGAAGAGATCGGTCTCCAGCCATGTGTCTTGAGCAACCGCTGTCAAGGTACCACAAGCACGTGTCCATAACCTTAAATGCAGACTTCATCATGAAGCACACTTAGTGCTTAGATGACAGATCAGTGGGAATGGTGTTTTCTCTCATCTTCCTTTTATGAATTGAACCTTTTACTTTCACTCTTCTCAGATGAACTCCTTTGTACATTTTCATTCTGAGACAATCTAGTTTCTTCCTTTTCAAGCTGAGATTTTTTTCCAATAGTCATCATAATAGAATTCAAATAACTTTTAGACTTGCATTTTCTGATACACTCAAACAAGTGGAGGTTAGAAAAATAAGATGTATTTGAGAACAAAGATCTCTTCAAGCTATTTGTAGCCATGACAACAAGGGTCAATGGTCACACAGGAAAGATTAAAACCTAATCAGAGTGTGCCAGCTTTGATACCACTTGATAGGCCAAAAATGTATTGACCCCTTATGATGAATTAATTGATTAATTAGCCAAGTTTATTAATTAATCAAATTAACATACAAAATGCATGGCAGCACAAACAAATCACCAATTAAACTAAATGCAGTGGAAATTAAATTGACATGATTTGTTTATGAATGGAGAAAACCTACACGGCAAAAACCCTACCGGGTGATTTTAAGGTCACCACTCCCGAGAATCCACTATTATCAAAACAAGCGGTTACAAGTAAAGGAATCCCAGTACCTTGTACCAACCTACAGTTGAATTCTTACCCCAATACTCAATTGAACTTGTTTTGTAGTGACAATATCTCCTTTTATTGCACGGCTCCCAATACATGACTAACCAATTTTTCAGATCGTAGTACACAACTTGATCACCTACTTAAGAAGGATGTTGGCTGCAAAGTTCTTCAGTTCATCCAGACAATGAAGATCATGAAGTTTCTTGGACACAAACCCTACAGTGTACAAACACAACAGCTTTTTCAGAAGAAAGATGAACTAGGGCAAATTTTTTCTCCAGTCACAATTTGCATGAACTTGGGCAAGTGTGTAACCTGTGACAGCCCTTAAAACAATCTTTATATATGTTTAGGGTTGTGAGAAAAGAAAGCCCAAACATATACCTACGGATTGAATTGAAATCAATTTTGAAAAACTGAATTTCATAAACCTCAATAGATAGCCATCTATTGTGCTAGTTGTCGAGCCACAGACTTTAGCAGCTTTTAAACCTCAATAGATGCCAGCCATCGAGCTTTAAAATGTAACACTTTCTCACTTGTTTCTTGGAAAGACTTGCATGGTTTTAACACTTGAACTTGAAACCTTGTTCCTTGAAGCATTAAACATATCCTAGATCTATCCAATTACAAGTAAAGTGCATTTTATCAAAGGATTAGCTAATTACATAAAAAATTGACATAAGTTCCTAACATCAAACAACATATGTCCCAACATAAGGAATTTGGTAACAAGAGGAGTGCCAGAATGAGTATTAAGGATGTAATTGAGGAATGTAAGCTTTTCTACTTTGCTGGGGAAGAGACAACCTCGGTTTTACTTATTTGGACAATGGTTTGTTGAGTAAGTATACAAATTGGCAAGCTCGTGCAAGAGAAGAGGTTTTGCAAGTCTTTGGTAAGAACAAACCTGACTTTGATGGCTTAAATCACCTTAAAATTGTAAGTATTCCCTAAAGATTCTAATTTTTCTTTATTTTCCTATAAAAATTTATATGTAATGTCTTTCGGAGATGAAATATTCACATCCATGAAAATTCATGTCAATATTAGTTAATTGATTGAGTAAAAGCCATTTTCTATTGAGCTCATGATAGTCAGCATACTCATTTTTTGTTAGAATTGGTACTTGGTAATATAGACTATAGACCACTAATTTGAGTGTAAACCTCAAATTTGATTAGTTTTGTAGATCGAGTAATAAATCCTGTTTCAAATGTTGTCTATCATAAATGAGCTTCAAAATCTCTCATATACTCTTCATGAGGAAAATTTAATGAACTTATTTTATTTTATTTTACTAAATTCTTATATGATTTGGTAATAGTTGGTTATCCATGGCATAGGTAACCATGATATTGAATGAGGCTCCAAGGTTGTACCCATCAGGAGCTTTGCTACTTCGAATAGTTCACAAGGAAACCAAGCTGGGAAATTTGATAATACCAGCTAGAGTGGAGATTTCTCTACCAACAATCCTAGTCCACCATGATTATGAACTATGGGGTGCAGATGCAAAACAGTTTAACCAGGAGTAATTTTCAGAAGGCATTTCAAAGGCAACAAAGGGCCAAGTATCATTCTTCCCATTTGGTGGGGGTCCTAGGATATGCATTGGTCAAAACTTTTCTCTAATAGAGACCAAGATGGCTTTGTCACTCATTTTGCAGAACTTCTCATTTGAGACCTCCTCATCCTATGCTCATGCTCTTTTCTCAATCATAACTCTTCAACCTCAATTTGGTGCTCACCTTATATTACATAAGATATAGGTACAGTCAGGGCGGCTTAACAACTTTGGTGGCTTAACAACTTTGGGGGCTTAAGCGAAAATTTTAAGTGGGACATTTTTTATATTTAAATACTAATTAAATAATATTAATTGAATTTTTTTACTTAAAATCTATTTAAAATGATATTAATCACTATAATACAAATGAGTTGATATGATATAAATCAAATTATTAATTGGTGTGATAACTTATAATAATTGATAATGTAAAAATTTTTTATAAAAAAAGTAAAAGATATTGTGGGTATGACATTGAGTGTGGGTGTGAGTGGGTTAGTGTGTGGCCATGTGATGTGTGGGGGCCAGCTGTGAATTGTGAACTATGGGCTTATGCAATTTGCAGTGGTGTGGCCTGTGGGTTGACTGTGCAGTGCTATGGGCTATGTAAGACTAGCGTGTTGTCCTATCAATCAAGTAGATTAAAAATATTTAATTGAATAAAAAGCAAACCCTACAATCTTAAATATCGGAAAGACAGAGAGGGAGAGGGCTAGAAAGGTTACCTCTGCTATGCCCACACTGCCCCTATTCAATCTTGAATCTACTCAGTGAACAAAAAAAGATTTCAAGCTATTACAAAGAATGACTGAGCTTATAGAAAAAGATCAAGGATCAAGATGAAGAAAAGAAAGGTAAGAATATAGATGGATAGGCAGAGATAAAGAGATGAGAGATTTTTTCTTTTGTTTTAGAAATTTATAATCTCTATTTTAGCATATTTCAAAACAATTACGTTGTATTATTAATGAATTTGTCTAGTATTAATTATGACTTTAGCATATTTCAAGAATGAGTTAATGAATTTGTTTTCTAAAATTTAATTTTGTTAGCTGAAGTTTGACTATTGTTGTTTTTTCCCTTTTTAATCTTTTGCATTTTAGGAAACAATGGTGCATTTTTAATGCTTTTTATTGACCAATAAAAATATTTCTTTATTTTTTGAAATTAAAATATAGATAAATATATTTTGTGTATATATATATATATATTTACAAGTAGGGGCCATCTTTTATTTAGGTGCCTTAGGCAATTGCATGGCATTGATTGTATGTATTGTTTAGCCAACCCTGAGTACAGTACAATAATCATGATAGGGAATTGTTTGTAATTTGGTTATGAGTAATGTTATGGATACAAACTATTTTACAAACTTTTTTACAAAATATTGATGTGGTGAGTGATTATTAGTAAGTGAGAAGATGATGTTAGTAACGGACCCAAATAAGAACCAGTAAGAATTTGTCACATCAATAATTTGTAAAAATATTGTAACATAGTTTGTGGCTGCAGCAGTACTCATAACTTGAAAGTGACAACATTTTTTTGAGATGGGTAGTTAATGGGAGAAGTAGGGTTCAAACTACATACACTAGGCACCATAAAGAATATAGTTATTGCTAGATACTACCTTTGATTAATTAATTCAAAGTCATTATAGAAAATACTATCTTTGATCTATTGCTTAAAATATGGTTGACCGAAAATATTGTGGGCAAATAAGATTCTAAGTACATTCAAACATCAGTAATGCTAGTATAGCAAATAATATTATATTTTCTTCTTAAAAAAAAAAAAACAAAGACTATATGTCCATTCGAACTTTCAAATATGAATAATGTCAATTAAATTTAAACTTACATTCTCGTTTGCTCAAATGGGAAAATTTTGACTGTACCTACACCCAAATATATATATATATATATATATATATATATATATATTTATAGTATCTTGGTTTAATAGTAAAGAATAATTATCATAGGGTGGATGTTACAAATTTTAAATTCTATCTCTATATAAAAAAAATTAACTTCAAAATATCTATGGCAATCAAATTAAAAAAAGAAAAAAGAAATTGTTATAAAGCATTTAACTACTTTGAATTCATTCTATAAATGAAAGGGTAATTGTATGCTGGCAAAATGGCATATATTACAAACGGCATGTGTATTAAAAGGGCAGTTGGGATTCCATCAAAAACAATATAGAGTAATAATATAGACATAACAATTTTTTACTATTATTAAAGTGGTAAATTGTTAGTGATTTTCATTAGGACATATGTGATTCAAAGTTAGGAACATATGTCAATATTTTATGTAATTGGCTAATCCTTTGACAAAACGTACTTTACTTGTATTTTGGGTAGATCTAGGATGACTTTAGTACTTCGGGGAACATGAGTTCAAGTCTAGTATTGAAGCCATGCAAATCTGTCCAATAAACAAGTGAAGAAGTGCTGATTCATTAAATCTCGATAGCTCCTCGATACCTCTCGACAGCTAGGCTATCTATCGAGACCCTTCAGGTTTTCTTTATCGCATTCTCGATAACTCTCGATAGCTACTTCGATCGATCAAGAAACCTTCTAGATGCTCGATAGCTTCTTGATAGCTCTCGATAGCTCGCAACAAGTCTTAACAGATAGCTATCTATCGAGGTATCTATCAAGAATTACGAAAATCAATTTTTAAGATTTGATGTTTGGCCCATGCTTATGTATTTGTGCAGGGTTTCTTTTCTCATAACCCTAGACATATATAAGGATTATTTTAAAAGCCGTCACATATGAGAATACAAGGAGAACACATGCAAAACGTAACCAATGCCTTATTCTCTCTGAAAGAAGCTACTGCGTCTTTGCACCTTAGGGTTTTGTAACCAAATGCTTCTTGATCTTCATTGTTGATGAAGTGAAGAACTTTGTATCCAACATCTTCTTCAAGTTGGTGTGTTAGTCACGTACTAGGAGCTGTGCATCTTTGGTTAGTCATGTATTAAGATCCGTGCAAAAAGGGTGGTGTTCATATATTGAAGAGTTCAGAGGTTTTGAAGCGGTAGAAGGTTTCTACTGTAAGTTCATCTACAAGGATTGTAGAGTCTAGGGACAAAGGTTTTGTACTAGATCTGAAACTTCTCTTTATTATAGTGGATTGCTTTTCGGAAAGGTTTCCCCCTAGGTTTTTTACTGTGAAACTAGTTTGTTTCATTAGTTTTCCTAAGTCATCATATCTTGTCTTATTTTTATTTCCGCTACATGATATTGACATGATATTGATGTTAGTTTGTTTTAACAAGGTTTATTCATAATAAATCTAATTAACAACTTGGGTTTAAAACTTGTTAATCTTATCAACCGGGGTCTAAAATTTCCAACAATTTTTCTCTTAAAAAAATGGTTATTGATTTTCATATGGGCTATATATCATTAATAACTTGTCATTTGCAACCGCTGTGAAAAAATTTGTGAAGAAAGTTACGTATGGAGATTTGTTGAACAATATAATGCCAATAATCTTGTTTCTATTTATTATAATTTAAACTATTTACATTGTGATTGCTACAGCTTATGTTACCTACATTTTATCAAAGTTACATTGATATGATTAGCCAATGGGAGAGGTTGATCTCTGAAGATGGGTCTTGTGAGTTAGATGTATGGCCTTATCTTGAAAACATGTCAAGGGATGTGATTTCAAGAACAACATTTGGAAGTAGCTATAAAGAAGGATGAAGAATATTTGAACCCCAAAAAGAGCAAGCACAACTCGTTGTAAAAGTAGAACAATCTGTATACTTTTAAGGACTAAGGTTGCGATTAAACATTCAACTTCGAAATTTAGTCAAGTTTAGTTTCTTACCAAAAAAAAAAAAAAAAAAAAAGAAGAAGAGGTCAAATACGATTTTTATTAAGATAGGATTAACCAATTACAATTTAGTTTATATGTTATATAGATTGAAATTCTATCGTATCTAATAAAATTTATATGTGCTATGTTTTTTGTGGATAGGAATGTGCTATTTTTTCATATAACAAGCTTTCAATGAATTTCAACATTTGCTTGACCCACCTTCCAAATAAAAATTCTCATGCATCAGAAGTCTAATCATTGATTTTGGCCCTAGTTCCCAATTTAATTCAATTTTTGACCAATTTTGGGTGATTTTACCGGATCGGATTGATTTCGTTTCCTAGTTAAATTGGTCAGTCCTGTTTGGTTTTTAAAACCATGCCTCCAATGAAAACAAAATTCCAAATTCTATTGTTTATTTAGAAATGAAATTGGTTATAGCCTACTTTCCCGGGCATCTCATCAAACACAAAATTAACAGATATCATCACATTATAATTAATACAATTTCTATTTCTGTGTCTTCAATCTTCACAATTTACTAATAGCTAGTACTTATGGATGCAGGTTTTTACCAACTAAGACACACAAGAGGATGAAGGAAATTGAAAGAGAAGTAGAAGACTTACTAATGGGAATCATTAACAAAAGGGAGAAGGAAGGCAAAGGCATGCCGAAATGATGACTTATTAGGCATACTAATGGAATCGAATTCTAGAGAGATTAAGGAATTTGGTAACAAATAGAGTGTCAGAATGAGTATTAAGGATGTAATTGAGGAATGTAAGCTTTTCTACTTTGTTGGGGAAGAGATAACCTCGGTTTTATTTGTTTGGACAATGGTTTTGTTGAGTAAGTATCCAAATTGGCAAGCTCGTGCAAGAGAAGAGATTTTGCAAGTCTTTGGTAAGAACAAAGCTGACTTTGATGGGTTAAATCACCTTAAAATTGTAAGTATACCCTAAAGATTCTAATTTTTATTTATTTTACAATAAAATTTGTATGTAATGTCTTTAGAAGTTGAAATATTCACATCCATGAAAATTCATGTCAATATTAGTTAGTTGATTGAGTAAAAGCCATTTTCTATTGAGCTCATGATAGTAAACATACTCTTTTTTTGTTAGAGTTGGTACTTGGTAGTATAGACTATAGACCACTGATTTTAGTGCAAACCCCAAATTTGTTTAGGTTTGTAAATCAAGTAATAAATTTTGTTTCAAATTTTATCAATCATAAATGAGCTTTAAAATGTCTCATATACTCTTCAAGAGGAAAAATTAATGAACTTATTTTATTTTACTAAATTCTTTAAGAAATGCACTTTGGTAATAGTTGGTTATCCATGGCATAGGTAACCATGATGTTGAATGAGGCTCAAAGGTTCTACCCACCAGGAGCTTGGCTACTTCAAATAATTCACAAGGAAACGAAGCTAAGAAATTTGATAATACCAGCTAGAGTGGAGATTGCTATACCAACAATCCTAGTCCACCATGATTATGAACTGTGGGGTGAGAATGCAAAACAGCCTAGAGAGATTTTCAGAAGGCATTTCAAAGGCAACAAAGGGCCAAGTATCATTTGTTAGAATTAGTGCCCTTAAATCCTATTTTATGATGCTATGTATAATATTAAGTATGACATTATGTATGACTTAATGTTGTAATTAATAAAGTTCTTTTGCTATTATCTACAATAATAGTAACATGAATATTCGGACATTATCATATAGTCCATGAGATCCATAGTATGTGATTTATGTGAAAAGTCACAGAAGATATAAATCACAAGTTCTTTGTAAACTCAGAATTTTAGTTTGTAGTCGGTGATGAAATTGGGTGTTTCATTCATGAAGGCTATAACATATCAACTAAGATAATTTTTCTTGATCATGGAAGTGGAGACTTCTAGTTGATATGTCGTTATGTTTTAAGAGTTAATATATATTGAACTAGACCACTGTGAGATTTATTATTCTCCTAACGATTGTCAATTGAATAATAAATCTCACGACCTCTATTTACATGAACTCTTAATCCTGAGAGGATAATGGACCTGAACATGAAATGTAGGTTGTTTTGATATATCAAGAGTGAGATCTAAAGTAACAGTCGAAACCTCAGTATGTTGGGCAGCCACATTTAGTGTTGATGGAACATATATTCTCAAGATGGAATTTATAGTCCCTTAACGGAGATGTAAAATATTCCCTTGAGATAAGTTTAATGGGTTCAGTTATTCAAAGAGTTAGGCCTAACTACTTTGGTAAGAAATTACAAAAGTATATATTTATGAAATTGGATTTCATAAATATATGATGAATAACTTAAAAGGATTAAACCGGGTACTCAAGGATGAAGATGTAATAATTCACAAAGTGACAGTCTATATTCATGACTTTATATTACTACAAATATTTTATGAAGGAGTTGCATGTATAATAAAATCTTGGGATATAATTTATTAATAAGGCCTAGAATGCAATTATATTTATATAGTGGTATTAATATACTTAATGGTAACTTTGGACTTGTCAAGAGTTGACAGAAAAGCCCAAGGCCCATTGGAGCTAGTGTCGATGGAACATATATTCTCAAGATGGAATTCATAGTCTCTTAACGGAGATATAAAATATTCCATTGAGATAAGTTTAATGGGTTCAATTATTCAGAGAGTTAGGCCTAACCACTTTGGTAAGAAATTACAAAAGTATATATTTATGAAATTGGATTTCATAAATATATGACGAATAACTTAAAAGGATTAAACCAGGTACTCAAGGATTAAAATGTAATAATTCACAAAGTGGTAGTCTATATTCATGACTTTATATTACTACGAATATTTGAAGAAGGAGTTGCATGTATAATAAAGTCTTGGGATATAATTTATTAATAAAGCCTAGAGTGCAATTTTATTTATATAGTGGTATTAATATAATTAATGGTAACTTTGGACTTGTCAAAAGTTGACAGAAAAGCCTAAGGCCCATTGGAGCTAGTGTATTATTTGTTCCCTTTTGGTCCCACTCCAACCCACATACTAAAACCCAATTGGAATGACCCAAAAGGCTAGCCCAATTAGATAATCAGTTATAAGGAGAGAAACATACAAAATTTAGTACATTACATGAAATCGTATGTGTGTGAGTGTTGGACACTCTTTCATTCTCCCTTGGACATTCACATATAACTGATTGAGAGAACACACTTCTTGGGCATTAGTAGAATTGGAATGAAAATTAAAAGTTTTCCCGAGTACTTCTAATCTTTGGTTTTGAAATTCACCACACCAAGGTACACTCTCTTATTCTTAAATTCTGAAATTTACATAGTACATGTTATCAATTACAAAAGAAGTAGATCCATTAATTTTTTGTTACGTATGTTTTTGTATGCGATACAAACATGTATTTTTCCAACATCATTCTCCCCATTTGGTGGGGGTCCTAGGATATGCGTTGGTCAAAACTTTGCTCTAATAGAGACCAAGATGGCTTTGTCACTCATTTTGCAGAACTTCTCATTTAAGACCTCCTCATCCTATGCTCATGCTCCTTGCTCAATCATGACTCTTCAACCTCAATTTGGCGCTCACATTATATTACATAAGATACAGTACCAAAAAGTTGTTCCAGTTAAATAAGATTTATCACCAATGTGCCTCGTGGCGTATTTAGGGTTCTCTTTACTATTTAGTGATTAAAAACTAATTTTCTAAATAATGAGAAACAACATATTATGATTTCCACTCTATTATATTTGTTTGTGTTTCTACATTCATTATTGCAATAATTGAAGGAAACAATGTTGAATAATGTCAAAAAAAAAAAAACAAATTAAATTAGAAAAATACATCATTATTTTTGGTAAATTTTCGTTTTTAAAGTATAATGTTAATATTTTTAATCCTACCCAAATTAAAAACCCTTTTAACAATATAAGATCCCGATTTTAACAACTTTATTGCAAAGGCTAGAGTATATAATTCTAGTAGAAAATAAATGAATTTTCCTTAAGCGTTCTAAAATTGAAAGATTACACATAGGGAGATCAAAATGCCATTGATTTCTTTGGACTCAGGCAAAAAACTAAGGAAAAAAGGGGGAGAAAATAAATTATCCAAATTGAAGTGATTTATTCAAGAAATGCCAACCAAATTTTCTAAGCACCCTTATGCATATCAACCATATTCTTCCATGAGTCTTGGCTCGATATCTCGTCCCAACATCTCCCCACATTTTCTCTCAAAGTGAACAAATTGCCCTTATCAGTGCCACTGACCAAGTACTGAGTGTTGGGCATGTGTGAAAGATCAGCCAAAGAAAATTCACCACCAGCCAAGAACCGAGCCTCCCTGAGCCTCTTTTCGTAGATGTCAAACACTTTCGATAGCTTCTCTTCGTTCTACCTTATCACTACTTTGTCTTGCTTGATATTCATTCGAGGTGCTAATGTAAGCTAAAACACCAAAGTTATGCTTGGTGGATCTGCCCTTCTACTTCTATCCACTAATCTATGGATGCTTTTGCTAGTGGGTTTGTTCTGTATAGTCCTTTGTTTCCTTTGTTCGCGTACTTGTCACAAACATAGCGGCATATCGCTCGAGACTTTGTATCACTTATACACAAATTCTACTTTTATGCGGTTCAAAAATACCCTCATTAATGAAGGGTAACTTCATTTAGAAATAGGGTCATAAATGTCAAATAAAAAATTTCATTTTGTATTAAAAAAGAGAACTCCTAAAATTTAGGATTTTTTTCCCTTCATATTAAAAAAAAATTATAATTACTACTATCTCTACAGTTTATCCTTTTTATTTGTTTGAAAAATAAAAATATATATTTCTAAATTATAATAGATGCAAATTATTAATTTTTACCCAAAAAAATAGAAGAGTTTCTGGGCACGCAAAAAACGTGCGTGCTTAGAGGTTAGTGTGTGTGTGTGTGTGTGTGTGTGTGTGTGTGTGTGTGTGTGTGTGTGTGTCATTTTCTTATGTTTTATTTTTTGTCCTCGTCCTTTAGGACAATTGGTGAATGCTTGTTGACAACAAAGAAAAGGCTATAAAAAAACATGTTGAAGAATGTCCATTCTTATTTCTTCTTCACTTTCTTCTAACTCTAGTGCTCTTTATACAAAGAAAAAAAAATAATGGAAATTTCTCTGGACAAAGTTGCCACCTCCGTTCTTTTTGTTATAATGACAACGTTGTTATGCATGATTCTAAATTGGGTGTAATTAAGACCAAAATATTTAGATAGGTGCTTGAGAAAGCAAGGTCTTGTAGGCAATTCCTATAGACTTTTCTTCGGGGACACGAAGGATAGCTCTATGATGAAAAAGCAAGCTTGTTTAAAACCCATAGAACTCTTAGATGATATTGTGCTGCATGTTCTCCCCTTGGAACATCACACAGTGAAGCATTACAGTATGTATGTCTACAATAAACTTAATTACCTTAAGATTTTGCTGCAGCAAACACAAATTATATCTCACTCATTTCATAGCAATAAAGTATGTATGGTTGTTTAAGTCTTGTAACTTTTGTTTAAAAGCTTCCAACTATAAATTAGCCTATGCCCAAAATTTTAAATCTAAACCAAACAAACTAGACCGATTGATTAAACTATAAACTAGAATCTAAATTGGTAGCGGTGGAGCCAATTTTTTTTTTTTTTTTTGAGGTAGAGCTAGTGTTACTAGTTCTAATTTAAATAAACCACTGAAATTATATTTTGACCATTAGTAATAGTCAATAACAGACTCTCACTTAAAATTTATTTTGAAAACGTTGTATGCTTTTTTTTTTTTAAATATTATATTTTCTTTCAACCTTAGTAAACATATGTAGGCAAGAATTCTTTTACATGGCTTGGCCCAAGATCCCGTGTAAACTGATGGGAAATTTAGATCCCGATTGATAGAATTAACAAGATTTAAACCCAAGTTTTTAATTAGATTTATTATGTATAAAACTTGTTAAAACAAACAAACATCATTATCAAGTCAATTATCATGCACAGAGGAAAAATAAATAAGACAAGATATAATGACCTAGGAAAACCAATGAAACAAACTAGTTTCATAGTAAAAAACCTGGGGGGAAACCTTCCTGAAAAGCAATCCACTATAGTAAAGAGAAGTTTCAGATCTAGTACAAAACCTTTGTCCCTAGACTCTACAATTCCCGTAAATGAACTTACAGCATAAACCTTCTACCGCTTCAGAACCTCTGAACTCTTCAATATAGGAACGCCACGGCTCTCAGTACGTGACACTTCATCAATAATAAAGATCAAGAAGCACTTGGTTACAAAACCCTAAGGCGCAAAGACGCAGTAGCTTCTTTTAGAGAGAATAAGGCATTGGTCACCTTTTGCATGTGTTCTCCTTGTATTCTCTTATGTAACGGCCTCTAAAATAAGTCTTATATATGTCTAGGGTTGTGAGAAAAGAAACCTTACACAAATACACAATCATGGGCCAAAAATCAGATCTAGAAATTTGAATTTTGTAATTCTCGATAGATAGTAACTGTCGAGCATCGATAGATAGCTCTCTATTGAGCAGCTGTTGAGCTTTAATGAATCAACACTTCTTCACTTATTTCATGGACATATTTGCATGGTTTTAATACTAGACTTGAACTCTTGTTCTTTGAAGTATTAAACACATCCTAGATCTACCTAATTACAAGTAAAGTGTGTTTTGTCAAAGTGTTAGGACATATGTGTTTCACTTGTTAGGAACATATGTCATTATTTTATGTAATTGGCTAATTCTTTGACAAAACGCACTTTACTTGTAATTGGATAGATCTAGGATGTATTTAATACTTCAAGAAACAAGAGTTCAAATCTAGTATTAAAGCCATGCAAATCTATCAAAGAAACAAGTGAAGAAGTGCTGATTTTTTAAAGCTCAATAGCTGCTCGACACCTCTCGTCACCTCCTCGATGCCTCTCGATCAATCAAGAATTACGAAATTCACATTTCTAGATTTGATTTTTGGCCCATGCTTGTGTATTTGTGTAAGGTTTCTTTTCTCACAATCCTAGACATATATAAGACTTATTTTAGAGACTGTTACATAAGAGAATACAAGGAGAACACATGCAAAAGGTGATCAATGCCTTATTCTTTCTGAAAGAAAAAGCTACTGCGTCTTTACGCCTTAGGATTTTGTAACCAAGTGCTTCTTGATCTTCATTGTTGATGAAGTGAAGAACTTTGCATCCAACAATCTTCTTCAAGTTGGTGTGTTAGTCATGTACTGGGAGCCGTGCATCTTTGGTTAATCACGTACTGGGATTCGTGCATCAAAAAGGGTGGTGTTCATATATTGAAGAGTTTAGAGGTCCTAAAGCGATAGAAGGTTTCTACTGTAAGTTCATCTATGGGGATTGTAGAGTCTAGGGACAAAAGTTTTGTACTAGATCTAAAACTTATCTTTACTATAGTGGATTGCTTTTTGGGAAGGTTTCCCCCCCAGGTTTTTTTACTGTGAAACTAGTTTGTTTCATTGGTTTTCTTGGGTTATCATATCTTGTCTTATTTATTTTTCCGCTGCATGATTTTGACATGATATTGATGTTTGTTTGTTTTAACAAGTTTTATTCATAATAAATCTAATTAACAACTTGGGTTTATGTTGACACCCTATTTTGCAACCCGCATTTAACCTCACATGGAGGGTAAAAAAATAATTTTGTCTTGCAAATATGCATCTTAATCCTTAATCTCATTTCACCAAAATGATCTTGATGTTGTAACGATTAAATTGACTGGTCATAAGCCCTAATCGGACCATCAGATTGGAAGTTATCATCAAATCAAGTTTTAATGGCCGAGATGCACTATCACAAATTGAGTCCGACTATAAGTGATTATGAATAATTGATTTCAATTGGTTATAATTATAATCAATTTGAGATTAATGATGTGTCATAATTTGATTGGTTAGGACTATATTTTATGGTTAGGTTGCACACACCTAATTAATTAGATAATTAAACATTAATTATTCAATAAGTAATTTGTGCAATTAACTTTTAATTAGGATAAATTTGGAACCAATTAAGTTTGAAATGGGAGTGATTGGAGCCATTTAATGTTAATTGGGAGCTAATTTGTGACATAATAATGTTAATTGTGCTGAAACCATTTTCTAACAAATGACCCCTGCTCACCATTTCATCAATATCTCTCTGAATATTTTGAATCTATGAATGAGGTTAATTTTTTCAGAAACTAGACATCCAGGGCTTCAATTTGAGCACAAGAATGAGCCAATTCTGATCAGAATTGAGTCAGATATGATTTTTCGAAGTTGGCTCTACAGGCTGTTACAGCAGCTACGGGAAAACCGAATTTTGGCTTGCTTCTCACTCTCACCAATCTTTCCATTTAATGCACCAGATTTTTCCAAAAGGCTAAAATGAGGTCTAGGTTCATGATTCTTTGTCAACCCTCATTAAATGGCCTTCCATTCATATTTCCTCAACCACTACTATATAAACCCCCCTCTCCTTCATTCCAAGACACACAAAAACCCCCATCTCTTCTCCTCTCTTGAGTTTTAGGAAGTTGAGTAGTCTTGTCATATCTTGATCTTCTTGAGACTCAAGGTATTGAGTGAGATTCACTCTTTCTCTCCTAACTCTTCTTTTCCTCCACCCTTAGGACCTCCATCAAGAGTCCCCCCATCCTCCATATGGAGCTTGCATGAAGGTATAATCTCTTTCTCTAATTGTTTTTTGTGTTGCCGTGATGAGAGTTTAAGATTAAAGTATGATAGTAATCTTTTAAATTCCCTTGAATATGTTTGAATGCTCTTAATTGTTCTTATATGTTCTTCATATGTTCTTGGGTGTTCATCACATGTTTATGCATTACACTAGTTTTAATCTTAAATCCACATCAAAAATATGAAAAACATGTTTGTTTAATAATTTTTTTCAAATCCTTGAATCTAGGATATCACCATTCACACACATCCACTAGAATTTATTTTTCAATCCAAATTCAATGTTTAATAAATTGAATTAGGGTTTATCACATGCACACACATTAAATTCAACATGCAAATTGATTGATAACACATTGGATGATGTGATATGAATGTTGGCCACCATAGTTTAGAAGACCGGTTTCACTGGGCAAGGTGGGTGCTTAACACCTTCCCACCTTGTAACATAGACTCCGAGCTTAGATTAAGTGTTAGTAGACCAATACTTATCCATGTAATTTTCAATTTCTAGATTGTAATTTGGAAACAAAGCCATGTACTTTATTTTAGATTGTATCTAGGACCAAAGCCATGTAATTTTCCTATGATCAATGTAAATTCAATTTCAAATTAATAAAATGAGGAATTTTTTAATTATGGTTTTCTTATTTTTCTAATAATTAAATAAGTGGCGACTCCATTGTAAAACCCTTAATCTAAGGGGAAAAATATAATCAGTCGAACCTCCATTTTGAGAGGCAATAACACGACTCCACCCATTCACGTGGGTTTGGCCCAACACACCTAAAAAAAAGGGGGCCAGGGGTGCGGTCTCTCACAGTGGCGACTCCGCTGGAGATATTGAGGGCTAAGCTTCAATTAGATTATGGTGGCCAACCATGTCATTATTTGTTTATTACTTTTTTGTATATAATGTCTAATATGTCATTATATTGCATGTCATGCATCATTTGCTTGAACGAAATTTATTTTATTTGTGTGCTAACCCGAAAGCCCGGTAGTATTAGTCGTGGATTGTGGTCTTCCTGAGACTCACATACCCAGCGATGAACCTACCACCCACCGCGACAAGTATCATCATGGTTATGCATAACCATGATGGTTCATAGGGACAAACTGTATCGTTCAGACCAATACGGCGCTCCTGGCATCACAAGTTGGGAGGTACGACGTCCTAGCTTGTGGGGACCTTTAACCTACCTTCTACTCATGTTGTAATGACCCACAGAACCTACCTTTAGGTCGGTCCATGTAAATTGCATTTCATGACACATTTGTTTGGCCATTGTTTGAACCATGATGACTCAAGTCCAACACTTGAGCCTATCATGATTGTTTGAACTTTGTAAGTTGTGAATGAACTCAAACCCAAAAGCCAATGATTGAACTCTACTTGAAATGGAAGCCCAATTTTTTTCTTGAATAAGTCTAAGCCCAACACTTGAGCCCATCGAAGGTGTATACGCATGATCAACATCAAAAGCCAAAAGCTCACAAGATGCATGCCTTCCAAGTGTAAACCCAAGCCATTTCAAGCAAATACCAAAAGATCATAATCAAGGTTCAAGCCTTCCAAGTGCAAGCCCAAGCCATTTCATCACAATCAAGGTTCAAGCATCCCAGTCTCAAGTATCCTAAATGGACCAAGAAGAAGCAAGTGGCCCAACTTTACCTCACTCCACATTTGGTTTGCAACATCATGGTTAAGTTTAAAGTTTGTTTGTTTATTCCATGTTTCTATGTTTCTTTGAATTCTAAAAATTCATGTAACATTTGATGTACTTTGTTCATGTATATATTTTAAAAAATTCCAAAAAAAAAAAAAAATCAAGATTCCCAAATCTTTCCCAAAAAAAAAAAAAGAAAAAAAAATTTTCAAATGAGAAAGTGTTTGGACTAGGGGCATTGGGCCTTTAAGTCATTTAAAAAAAAAAAACTTTGAACTAGGACCATTGAACTTCCTAGTGACTTTTTCAAAAAGACCCAATTTTTTTTTCTGTTAAGATTTAAAAAAAGAAAAGAAAAAAGAAAGAAGAAGTCTCATTTTCAAAATGGTACATAAGGATCCCTTGGACAAAACATTTTCTAAATCTTAATGTTTAAAGGCTTGAGAAATCAACTTGTACTAAGGAATGATTAATTTCATTTGATCCATGTAAAGACTTTTGCTATTTGACTTAGAATATAAGAAGAAATGGTCTTAAAAGGCAATAAAAAAGAATCCATGCACTCGATCCAATTTTCAAAGATCTTTTGTTTCACCACATTAGAGCATTCATACTTTTTCTTTTAAGATGAATTTATTAAAACAGCTTAAGTCACTGTGCCTACAAGCAAGCATTACTAGGGATAGGTGGCCATCTTTGGTTAAACAAGATTATTCCCTAATACCTAGAACGATCTTTATCCATTGCTAGCCCATTTGAGCCTTTGAACACTTAGCCTCTTTTTCTCATGAACCCACTAAAATCTAAACTTAGGGTGGGAAAAACCAAAGTATGCATGCTTTAATCTCATGTTGAGGAGGAGTCAACCTTATAACTTTGAAGCTAATTGATAAATCTCACCTAGAAGACATGAAAGACAAGTGGAGAATTCATTAGGCTAAAGACAAGAGATCATCAAAGAAAAATGAGGTTTCACACAATCAAGGAAAGAGAAATGAAATTCCATCAATGTGAAAAAAAAAAAGAAAAAAGAAAAAAAAAAGTTTCTGTCAAGTTGAAAAGCCTAAAATTCATTGTGCCAAGAGGAATACAAAATTCATCTAAAAGAAAGTTCATCAAAAAAGGAAAAGGAATGTGCAAGCGCATCGAGGCAAGAAAGATGTATAGAGAGTGCATCAAAATGACTTAAGCTGAGAAAAACAAGGGAGGCATAAGATCCCCAAAAAGTTCATTCAATCAAGAGATGAAAAACAAAAAAAAAAAAATACAAAAAAAAAAGCCCGCTAGGCTGAAAACCTAAAAGGGTGGTCTAGGCAAAAGTTAGGGCCAAAAAAAAAAAAAAAAAAAGAAAGAAAGAGAAGCCTGCTAGGCTGAAAACCCAAAAGGGCAGTCTAGGCAAAAGTTAAGGCCAAAGAAAAGAAGAAGAAAAGAAAAAAATTGGAAAATCCAACTAAGTTGGAAACTTGAAGATGCAACCTAAAAAGAGAATAATTTTACAAGATGAAAGTCTAGAGGTATGATTCAAGAGCAATGAGCATAAAAATGATTGTTGATACAAGTGACCAATGAAGACTAGTGAGAAGATGACAAAGAAGAAATGGGAAAACTCCTCCAATACTTGATTTTTGAGTAATGTATACTTGGGGGAAACATCATAGGGAATTTTGAGCCTTTTATATCTTTCATTTCATAATCCAAACCCGGCCTACATTACAACCCATGAGTAAAGACCTCCTTGAAGTCTTGCTAATTGTAGGCACATCTTAAACTCTAATAATATCTTTTCTTAAATTAAAAAGGAAAATACTTAAAATTGTCAAACCCCATAGGATGATATGTCCAATGAAAAAATTTCTCAAATTCTCAAAACCTCAAAATGACTCAAAAGAACTTCCAAACCTAGAGTACTCTCCTTGTTTGCACCTAAAAATGTGATTCATAAATATTATCACATTTCATTTATTGATTGCCTTTGGAAACTTAATCTGACAATGTTCAAAAGAAGAAGCAAATTTTGATTACATGAGCTTAATGATCTTGATCCTTTATGATCAAAGAGATTTGTTTGGTTCTTAAACACTATGATTTTCCAAAATGGTTGTTCAAAGGATCACATCTTGTTCAAAAAAATAAAAAACATTCTTTTCCAAAATCCAGTTCTTCTTGAACTACGTCTTGACCTGATCCTCTATGAGAGAAGTACGTAGGCAGCCTTTCAAAGGCCCGGTCCCAATCACCCAAACAACCTTGGAGAACAAAGTCAAAACAATGTAACAAAATTGTTTGGGTGCATGTTAGGTTAAGCCCATTTGTTTGCATTAAGCATGTTTAAACTTGGAGCATTGGCCTATTTATATTGTGTGCAAATATGTTCTTCTTGCATGGAAGTATGTTTTCATTTGAGGCATTAATCCATTTATTTGCAAGCATGTCCACACTAAGGACATTGGCAAAAAAATGTTTTCACGATAATTGGATTCTAACAAGCTAGAAAAGGAAAGCTTTTTTTTGCAGGAATCAAGGATGGCAAATCGTGATCTTCTTTCATGTTCCCCAATGGTCGCAACATCAAATGAACTCAGCTTCAATCTAAGCATGGAATATGCCTCAAACTAGGGGCATTGGGTAAGTACTTCCAATTCATTTCAATGAATAAATCCATTACTAATTGAAATTATCTTTTTGCAGGAATTAAGCAAAGACTTATCCAGTAATCCACATAAACTTCTAGCCAAAGTTGTTCTCATTCAAAGGATAGGTTTTTCAAAAAAAAAAAAAATCATCATGAATAAATCTTCATCACTTTTACTCCATCTTCATCTTCATTTTCTTCACTTTTTGATAATGAACAAAACTTCAAATCTCAAAAAAAAAAAAAAAAAAAAAAAAAATTCATCAATCAAAATTTTCAATTCCTTCAAAAAAAAAAAAAAAAAAAATTCAAGATTTCAAAAATTTTCAAAAAAAAAAAAAGAGGTTTTTCAAAAAAAAAAAAAAAAATTCATAAATCAAAATTTTCAATTTCTTCAAAAAAAATTCAAGATTTCCAAAATTTTCATCAATCAAAATTTCCAATTCCTTCAAAAAAAAAAAAAAATCTTCATTAAATTCTTCTTCAAGAACAGAAAGCTATGATCCTCTTCCATATTCTCCAGTGGTGCAACATCAAGTCAATTGTCCACTCTCAGCATTCATCGAAGCATGGAATTTGTCCCAAACTAGGGGCATTTGCCAGGCATGCCAAATTCTTTTCAATGAATAACTCTGTTACTAATTGAAAATATTTATTTTGCAGGTACTAGGGTAAAAGGCCACCACACATCGACATGAGCCAAGATCCAAAAATCCTAGGTCCTCTGAAAACATGAGCCAGGATCCTAAACCTTTGGTCCTCTGAAAACATGAGCCAAAGCCCAAAAAACCCTTGGTCCTCTGAAAACATGAGCCAAGATCCAAAATCCTAGGTCCTCTGAAAACATGAGCCAGGATCCAAAACCTTTGGTCCTCTGAAAACATGAGCCAAAGCCCAAAAAAAAAAAAAAAAAAAAAAAATCCTAGGTCCTCTGAAAACATGACCCAGGATCCAAAACCTTTGGTCCTCTGAAACACATGACCAGAATCTTCATATTTTCTTCACTTCAGGTAAGTATGTATTGTACTCATCCAAAAAAAAAAAAAAATTTGCATGCATGAACTACGTTTCGACCTGATCCTCCCACCAAGGGGTACGTAGGCAATCTCCCTCGAGATTCGGTCCACATTTTCATCCACAACATGACCATCAGCATTTTTATCTACATGCATCACACATTCATCATGGTTAAATACTGATTGCAAAGTTAAGTATCTCTTTCATACATTGACATTCGCTTTTCAAGCTCTGCCAATGAGGGGCATTCTGTTGACACCCCATTTTGCAACCCGCATTTATCCTAACATGGAGGGTAAAAGGATAATTTTTCCTTGGAAATATGCATCTTAATCCTTAATCTCATTTCACCAAAATGATCTTGATGTTGTAACGATTAAATTGACTGGTCATAAGC
Organism: Lithocarpus polystachyus; assembly: GCA_033629205.1. Classification (NCBI taxonomy): domain Eukaryota; kingdom Viridiplantae; phylum Streptophyta; class Magnoliopsida; order Fagales; family Fagaceae; genus Lithocarpus; species Lithocarpus polystachyus. The sequence continues at coordinate 14,758,247 of CM066163.1, read as the reverse complement.
TCTAATCGGACCATTAGATTGAAAGTTATCATCAAATCAAGTTTTAATGGACAAGATGCACTATCACAAATTGAGTCCGACTATATGTGATTATGAATAATTGATTTCAATTGGTTATAATTATAATCAATTTGAGATTAATGATGTGCCATAATTTGACTGGTTAGGACTACATTTTATGGTAAGGTTGCACACACCTAATTAATTAGATAATTAAACATTAATCATTCAATGAGTAATTTGTGCAATTATCTTTTAATTAGGGTAAATTTGGAACCAATTAAGTCTGAAATGGGAGTGATTGGGGCCATTTAATGTTAATTGGGAGCTAATTTGGGACATAATAATGTTAATTGTGCTGAAAGTATTTTCTAACAAATGACCTCTGCTCACCATTTCATCAATATCTCTCAGAATATTTTGAATCTGTGAATGAGGTTAATTTTCTCAGAAACTAGACATCCGGAGCTTCAATTTGAGTACAAGAATGAGCCAATTTCGATCAGAATTGAGTCAGATATGATTTTTCGAAGTTGTCTCTACAGGCTGGTATAGCAACTATGGGAAAACCGAATTTTGGCTTGATCCTCACTCCCACCAATCTTTCCATTTAATGCACCAGATTTTTCCAAAAGGCTAAAATGAGGTCTAGGTTCATGATTCTTTGTCAACCCTCATTAAATGGCCTTCCATTCATATTTCCTCAACCACTACTATATAAACTCCTCTCTCCTTCATTCCAAGACACACAAAAACCCCCTCTCTTCTCCTCTCTTGAGTTTTAGGAAGTTGAGTAGTCTTGTCATATCTTGGTCTTCTTGAGACTCAAGGTATTGAGTGAGATTCACTCTTCCTCTCCTAACTCTTCTTTTCCTCCACCCTTAGTACCTCCCTCCAGAGTCCCCCCATCCTCCATATGGATCTTGCATGAAGGTATAATCTCTTTCCCTAACTGTTTTTTGTGTTGCCATGATGAGAGTTTAAGATTAAAGCATGATAGTAATCTTTTAAATTCCCTTGAATATGTTTGAATGCTCTTAATTGTTCTTATATGTTCTTCATATGTTCATGGGTGTTCATCACATGTTCATGCATTACACTAGTTTTAATCTTAAATCCACATCAAAAATATGAAAAACATGTTTGTTTAATAATTTTTTTCAAATCCTTGAGTCTAGGATATCACCATTCACACACATTCATTAGAATTTATTTTTCAATCCAAATTCAATGTTTAATAAATTGAATTAGGGTTTATCACATGCACACACATTAAATTCAACATGCAAATTGATTGATAACACATTGGATGATGTGATATGAATGTTGGCCACCATAGTTTAGAAGACCGGTTTCACCGGGCAAGATGGGTACCTAACACCTTCATCACCTTGTAACATAGCCTCCGAGCTTAGATCAAGTGTTATTAGACCAATGCTTATCCATGTAATTTTCAATTTCTAGATTGTAATTAGGGAACAAAGCCATGTACTTTATTTTAGATTGTATCAAGGACGAAAGCCATGTAATTTTCCTATGATCAATGTAAATTCAATTTCAAATTAATAAAATGAGGAATTTTTTAATTATGGTTTTCTTATTTTTTCAATAATTAAATAAGTGGTGACTCCATTGTAAAACCCTTAATCTAAGGGGAAAAATATAATCAGTCGAACCTCCATTTTGAGAGGCAATAACACGACTCCACCCATTCACGTGGGTTTAGCCCAACACACCTAAAAAAAAGGGGGCCGGGGGTGCGGTCTCTCACAGTTTAAAACTTGTTAATTCTATCAACTGGGGTCTAAATTTCCCAACACAAAGGATTAGCCAATTACATTAAATATGTCCTTAACATAAACATTATGAGCCCTAAATAGATCAAAGATGTTTTCACCAAGATAGGAGACTTTCAGATGCTCGAACCAAATCCACTTGCTAGATTGCTTGCAAAGAGAGTAGTAAACTGCTTAGGTGAGAAATGGGCTAAACACAGAAAGATTATCAACCCTGCTTTCCATATAGAGAAGTTGAAGGTTATGTGTTACATTTCTTATCTTTTTAAATCCGTGTGGAATCAATAGTTGTGTCCAAATTAGATTATTGTTATCACTTTAGTAAAAAATGTTGTAGCTTAGTCTTGAATAGCATGATTTATCTTTAAAGTGATATTGTACAAATCACCAAGTTTAACACAAATACACGTCTGTATTGAACTCCATAGCAAGGTTTCAAATGTCTCTAGCACATGTTAGTGATAAAAAAAAAAAAAAAAAAAAAAAAAAACTTATAGGTACAGTCAGGGCGACTCAACAACTTTGGGGGCTTAGGCGAAAATTTTTAAATGGGGCATTTTTTATATTTAAATATTAATTAAATAATATTAATTGAAATTTTTTTTATTTTTATTTAAAATATATTTAAAATAATATTAATCACTATAATACAAATGAGTTGATATGATATATATCAAATTATTAATTTTTTTTTTATTAATTGGTGTGATAACTTATAATAATTGATAAAGTAAAAATTTGTAAAAAAAGGTAAAGGATATAGTGGGTTTTACATTGAGTGTGGGTGTGAGAGGGTTAGTGTGTTGCCAAGTGGCGTGTGGGGGTCAGCTGTGAAGTGTGAACTATGGGCTTATGGGCTTGTGCAAAATCAGGATGTGTAGTGATGTGGCTTATGGGTAGACTGTGTAGTGCTGTGGGCTATGCAAAACCATCGTGTTGTCCTATCAATCAAGTAGATTAAAAAATATAATTTAGAATATTTAATTGAATAAAAAGCAAACTCTTCAATCTTAAATATCGGAAAGACAGAGAGGGAGAGGGCTAGAAGAGTTGCCTCTGCCATGCCCACACCACCCTTCTTCAATCTTGAATCTACTGTGACGAACAATGAACAAAGGATGATTTCAAGCTATTATAAAGAATGACTGAGCATATAGAAAAAGATCAAGAATCAAGATGAAGAAAAGAAAGGTAAGAGTACAGATGGATAGGCAAAAAGATAGAGAGATGAGAGATTTTTTCTTTTGTTTTAGAAATTTTATAATCTCTATTTTAGCATATTTCAAGACAATTAAGTTGTATTATTAATGAATTTGTCTAGTATTAATTTTGATTTTAGCAAATTTCAAGAATGTGTTAATGAATTTGTCTCCTAAAATTTAATTTTGTTAGCCATAGTTTGACCATTGTTGTTTTCTCCCTTTTTACTCTTTTGCATTTTAGGATACAATGGTGCCTTTTTAATGTTTTTTATTGACCAATAAAATTTTTTATTTATTTTTTTGTAATTAAAATTTATAGCTAAATATATATATATATATATATATATTTTTCTTTGACAAGTAGGGGTCTTTTTTTATTTGAGGGCCTTAGGTGATTGCATGGCATCAATTGCATCTATCGTTCAGCTAGCCCTGAGTACAGTACAATAATCATGATAGGGAATTGTTTGTGTTTTGGTTATGAGTAATGCTACAGACACAAACGTTTTTACAAACTAATTATGTGGTGAATGATTATTAGTAAGTAAAAAGACGATGTTAGTAATGGACCTAGATGAAAAACAGTAAGAATTTGTCACATCAATAATTTGTAAAAATGTTGTAAAATATTTTGTGGTTGTAACAGTACTCATAACTTAAAAGTGACAATATTTTTTGAGATGGGTAGTTAATGGGAAAAGTAGGGTTCAAACTACATACACTAGGCACCACAAAGAATATAATTATTGATAGATACTACCTTTGATTAATTACTTCAAAGTCCTTATAAAAAATACTACCTTTGATCTATTAATTAAAATATGGTTGACCAAAAATATTGTGTTCAAAAAAGATTTTAAGTACATTCAAACATCAGTAATGCTAGTATAGCAAATAATATTATATGTCCATTTTCTTCTTAATATATATATATATATATATATATATCAAAACAAAACAAAAGTTATAAATCCATTCAAACTTTCAAATATGAAGAATATCAATTAAATTTAAATTTACATTCTTGTTTGCTCAAATGGGGAAAGTTTGACTCCTACTTACACCCAAATATATTTTTTATTAATAGTATCTTGGTTTAATAGTAAAGAATAATTATCATAGGGTGGATGTTACAAATTTTAAGTTCCATCTCTAAGAAAGAAAGAAAAAAAAAAACTTTAAAAACGTCTATAGCAATCAAATTAAAAAAAGAAAAAAGAAATAGTTATAAGGAATTTAACTATTTTGAATTCTTTATATAAATGAAAGGGTAATTGTTTGCTGGCAATTTGGCATATATAACAAACCACATGTGTATTAAAAGGGTCGTTCGGATTCTATCAAAAACAATATAGAGTAATAATATTGACATAACATTTTTTTACTATTATTGAAGTGGTAAATTGTTAGTGATTTTTCTCTTAAAAAATGGTTATTGATTTTCATATGGGCTATATATTATTAATAACTTGTCATTTGCAATAGCTATGAAAAACTTTGTCAAGAAAGTTACATATGGAGATTTGTTGAACAATATAGTGCCAATAATCTTGTTTCTATTTATGATACTTTAAACTATTTGCGTTGTGATTGCTGCAGCTTATGTTACCTGCATTTTATCAAAGTTGCATTGATACGTGTTAAGGATATATTTTATATAATTGGCTAATCCTTTGACAAAATACACTTTACTTGTAATTGGGTAAATCTAAGATGTGTTTAAGATTTTAAGAAATATGTTGTTCAAGTCAAGTGTTAAAGTCATGAAGATCTGACCAAGAAACAAGTGAAGAAGAGCTGTTCATTAAAGCTCGACAGCAATCTCAACAGAAAGACTTCTATCGAGATTTAAAGTCAAAATTCGACAAAAGCTGTTTTTGTCGAGACTTACGAAATCAGAATTTTCAGATCTGATTTTTGGCCCAAGTTGATGTCTATGTGTTCGGTTTCTTTTCTCACAACCCTAGACATATATAAGGCTTATTTTAAAGGCCGTCGTACATGGAAAATGCATGCAGATAGTGACCTAGTTCATTATTCTCTCTGAAGAAGCTATTGCATCTTTACGCCAAAAGTTTTGTGTCCAAAGAGCTTCTTGATTTTTATTGTTGATGAACTGAAGAATTTTGCAGCCAACAACTTCTTCAAATTGCTGGAGTTAGTCACGTACTAGGATCCGTGCATCATTGATTAGTCACGTACTGGGATTCGTGCATTGAACAGAAAGATTGCCACTACAATACAAGTCCAATTGGGTATTAGGGCAAGGGTTCAATTGTAGGTTGGTATTTCGGGATAAGCCAAAGGGTTTGGTAAGATTCCTTATACTTGTAATCGCTTGTGATTGATAATAGTGGATTTTCAGGAGTGGTGACCTTAAAATCACTCGGTGGGGTTTTGCCTAGGTGGTTTTCCCTATTCGTAAACAAATCACTCGTGTCAGATTTATTTTCTGCTGCATTTAGTATAATCGGTGATTTGTTTGTACTACTACGCTTTGATACTACCAACAAGTAGTATCATAGTAGACACACTCTAATTAGGTTTTAATCTTTGCTGTGTGATCCATTAACCCCTGTTTGTCATGGATAGATGACAGTCTCTTATTATACCTCATTTATTTGATGGCACTAATTATGCATACTGGAAAGTACGCATGAGAGATTTCTTGCAGTCTTTAGATGAGAAGGTCTAGCAAGCTATAGAAATAGGCTAGGTGAAGCCAAAGGAAGCGCCGACTGATTGGGATGAGGCCAAGATCGAAGCGGCAAACTCGAACAGCGGAGCATTGAATGCCCTATTCAATGCGATGACCAATGAGAAGTTCAAGAAAATATCCTCAACTGAAACTACAAAGGAAGCATGGACCATCCTCCAGATAAACTATGAAGGGACTAAGGCTATCAAGGATTCACAGCTTCAAAGGCTCACGAATAGCTTTGAGGAAATAAAGATGGAGGAGGATGAGATGTTCGATGAGTTCTATGCCAAGCTGAAGGACATAGTGAACTCAGCATTCAATCTTGGTGATCATATTCCCAAGCCAAGATTGTGAGAAAAGTGCTCAGATCTCTCCCTAAGAGATTTCATGCCAAGATAATTGCGATTGAAGAATCAAAGGACATTGACACCATTCCTTTAACGGAGCTGATTGGCAACTTGCAAACTTATGAATTGGGTTTGACTAGACTTGGGAAAGGAACCAAAAGTAAGAATATGACACTAAAGGCCAAAAGTAATGAGACTGATTAGTCTTCAGATGATGAAAATTCCAAGATAAAGTCTTACATCGTTAGGCAATTAAAGAAGTTCATGAAGAATTCCAATGTGAAAGGTTTTGACAAGGACCGTAAGTAATCCAGTTCTTCTCAATTCAAAAGTTAAGATAGAGGAAAAAAGGATGCGAAGGATAGCGCTCATTACACTATTCCCTCCGGACCAAAGTGCTATGCATGTCAAGGTTTTGGACACATGAAACAAGAATGCCCAACGTATCTCAAGTTGATTGGGAAAAGCAAGGTTCTTGTTACTACCTTGAGTGATACCGAGTCTGAGACTAAGTCAGATGACAGTGATGACGAGGGAATCTTGAGTGCTTTCACTGCCACAGTGAATCCTATTGAAGGGATTGTAGAAGCAATGGATGAAGAAAAGGATTTGGTGGAATCTAAGTTCGAGAAGATGGATGAACAGGGTGACATCCATACAACCTATGCAAAATTGTACAAGAATTCTGAAAAGCATGAGAAATTGTGTAGGCTAAACACCAAGAAGCTAAGCAATGTGGAGCTAGATCGAGAGGAGCTATCCATAAAGGTTGATGAAGCCAATCAAACCATTGGAGCACTGAGGTTTGAGAACAACTTATTGGCTGAAAGAACTAAGAAGCTTGAAGTAGAATTGTTCCAAGTTCGAGCTTAGTTGGAGAGGACTTCCAGTGCAAAGCTAGATGAAAAGCTGAACCTCTAGAAATCAACTTTTGACAGAACCGGCTTGGGGTATGAACTCTCTAACTCTTCTCATATTGCCTCTTCTAGTAAAATAGTTTTTGTCTCACCTGCTAATGATAATGATGCTGAAAATAATGAAACTAAAGCTGAGATAGCTAGTGAGAACAATCTAAACAAAGGCAAATCTATTCTAAGAGCACCCCCTAATCTAAAGAAGAAAGAGACTAGAAACCCTAAGAGCAATAAGGCCAAAAATAAGAAGTCTCAACCAAAGAAGCCTCAACCAAAGAAGCCTCATTTTTGTCAACACTGTGGAGCCTCATTTTTGTCATCACTGTGGAGCCTCAAGACACACTCGTCTAAATTGCTATAAGTGGTTAGCCACTCAACAGAGCAATAGTGTGTTATCATCTGGTGGTTAAGGTCAGATTCCACCATCTTTGGGTCCTCTTGGAGATCTTCTCAAGGCCCTCATGTTCCTTTCGAACTTGAACGGTTTCAATTCTTCCCCCTCACCTCTAGAACAAAGGTTCAACTCTAGGAAATGATCTTCCTCCTAAACCAAAGTTTGGAAAGAAAAAGGCTCATAGTGATTCAGTCACTTTTTCTCTCTCTCCCTTTATGCTTTTCATTACTTGTTTGTTTTGTTTTGCTTTTTTTTTTTTTTTTTTTTTTTGAGTCAGTCTAGTTTTATGCTTTGTATGTTTACATGTTTTTGTTTGTTTGTTTGTTTGTTTTCAGTTTTATTTTTTTGTTTTTCTTAAAAATTAAAAAAATACAAAAACAGTGTGTGTATGTGTGTGTATATTGGTACTTGTGTACCCTGGATGGCCATTGAAAAAAAATTTCTAAATTTTGTATCTCTTGTAGCTTAGATGAGCATCTCAATGCACAACTAAGCAAGTGAGCTTCATAACTCATGTTTGTGATGAGTACAATTAAGATTGTCTCTTATATCCCATACTCAAATCACTTTTTTTTTATGGGAAGGACTAGAAAATCCTAATAGAAAGGCATAAATAATCATCTCACCACTAAAACCTACCAATCATGAATAACATATGTGTGCTTAGGCACAACAAAATTGGGATGTTTTCACTTACATAAATGGGTATTTCTTCTCTCCCTTATATGCCCATGGATGCTATGCTTAAAAGAAAAATATGCAAAGAATATAAAAGCAAAAAGAATTGAAATGCTTTTAATATGTTTGTAAGCGTGTTTCTAGGAGATGTGGGAGTTATAGGATCTACCTCGAAGGTGATAGTCTCCATCAAATAATTATGATTGTGTGTGAGTTTATTTGATTTTCTCATATCTCAAATTTTCATAATATGAGACACTTATACACTCTTCCTATGTCATACACACAACACATAAATTCTTTACTACTTTTGATACATGTATAGGTACAATGTGATTTGGCCATCACAATAGATACATGTGTTAATATATGCTCACTAAACTGTCTTAACTTGTTTTTGAAATATAAAATTGGTTAGACATGTTTAGTGTGTGTGTGTGTTTTTAGATCTTTGAAAGCTTTGCCTCTATGTTAAGATATGTTTTGAGAGCTTAACATGTTGATTGGATCTTTGGTTGAGTTGCTTGCTTGTTGCATTTCATCTCCTTGTGTTTTTTTCCTCCTTGAAAAACTCCTTTTCTTCAAGCTCGACAGCTTCTCAATAGATTCCATTTCTATTGAGCTTTCTTTCTTTAGCCTCGATAGAAACTTCAATAGCTTTTCGATCCATCGAGGAATTTTCCTGTGCTTTCGGCCTTCTTAATAGAATCTCAACAGATCCTCGATCCATTGAGATTTTAGGGTTCCTGCTCGACACTTGCTCGACAGTTTCTTTGATCCATTGAGCCAAATTTCCTTGCTCTTTGTCTGCTCAATAGATCCTCTATCCATCAAGACCACCCTTTAGTCGTCGATAAATCCTCAACAAATCCTCGATAGATTCACTTCTGTCGAATTTTAAAACTCGACAGATTTTCGATAGAAATCTCGATCCATCGAGCTGCGTGCGTTTTCTATTTATGGTTAGGGTGCAATTTCAGATTTCATTTTCTCTTCTCTCTCTTTAGACCCAAACCCCTCTCCCTCACTCAAATCTTCACTCTAATCAAGATTTTGGCCTAGTTTTTGGGGTTTTCAAAATTTTTTGAGTTTTTGAGATTTTTTGTGAAATATATGGGTTGGGTTTTGTGAATCTGATATTATATGACCATGCATTGCATCCTCATTGCATTATAACAATGTTTCATGCATATTTAGATATGTGTGATTGATTATTGTTGTTGAGTGCTGTTAGGTTTGGATTGGGTTTTTCCTGTGACGCTTTTAATTTATGCACGTCACATGTTCATGCATTTTACATGCATACATTTTTTCTTTTCTTTCCTAGTCTAAGCATGAGTTATGTTTCCTTCTGTTCTATCTCTTTCTCTCTCGGATAGATTTCATTATGGCACCTAAATAGCACAAATCTAATCCGGCTCAGAACCCTCTTAAAGTTTCCAGGTCATCGCCTTCTGTTCCCTCTCACATTCGATTCCTTGATGAGAAATCCAAATTGGATTTCTTTGAGAACTTTCAGGACCATGGTGTTCATTCGAAACGCCAGGTCATCTTGTCAGATTTCTCCAATATTGCTCTTCTCGGAGTCATTCAAACTCAGGGATAAGAGTCCTTCTGTGGGAAACCCAAGAGGTGTCTGGTTGTGTTCATTCAAGAGTTTTACTTCAACATGCACGCCATCGATACCTCTGTGCCTTAATTTGTTACGATATTTAGAGGTACACATATTGTAGTTTACCTGGACCTTATTGCCGAGGTGCTACATGTTCCTAGGGTAGTGCATCCTGACTACCCTAGTTGTGAGCATCTCAAGATGGTGTCTAGAGATGAGCTTATCTCTTACTTTTGTGAGAAACCTTCTCTATGGGGAGATTTTCTACACACCCTTTGCTCAGGCTTTGTAAAAGGTCCAAGATTTTTGGACATGGTGATGACCTTCACTCTCGCTCCACGGTCTCACTATAACTCCATCACTGAGTCACGTGCTTGTTTTCTTCATTCTTTGATGGAGGATATTTCCATTGAGTTTCCCTCTCACTTCATCACATCTATCATAGATGTCTATCAGGATACCGCTACTCGTGATAAGCTTATCTTTCGTTCGACTATCACCCGGATCCTTCAATACTTCTCCATTCATATTCCTCTCTCTCCTCTTTTCACCATTATGGGTGCCATTAGTGCTGGTTTTGTCCAGCGGAGCGAGGCCTAGCTTTGACCGAAGCGGCCACAGGTGGAGACGACCGATGCTGCAGCTTCTGCTATTCCACCCTCTTCCTTGGCTCCTTCTACCTCTGCTTCTTCCTCCTCTACAACTGGTGTGACCCTCGCGGCCATCATGGATTGGCTTTAATGAATGCAGGCTGACTTTGGTAGCCGTCTTGACTATCTCACTAATGAGATGTGTTAAATGAACACCCGAGTAGGCCGCATTGCTTGCTAGCAGGCTCGCATGGCTGGTCTTACTCCTTCTCCAGAGGCCTCTCCTGATGATGAGGATGATGAGGAGATGATGACCTCTCAATGATTTGCCATTTGTCATTCGTGACAAAAAGGGAGAGTAGTTTTAGTTTTGAGAGTAGTCTTGTACTTAGAGGGAGAGTTAGTATAGGACATTTTTTTGATAGGGGGAATGTATATAGTATTGAGGGATGTAGTGGGTAATTAATTAATTTACATGAGCCTCTTGTATACCGATCTTGTGACCATCTATTTACATACATTGTACTTTATTTTCATATATATGACGATGATGTATGTTTTCTTCACTTACCTTTACATGTGTTGTTTCTTTTCTCTCTTTATATACATGTTTCTTTATGTATCCAATCTTTATTTCTATTCCACATATGATGTCTTGATGAGTTTTGTTTAAGTGTTTCAGAGAGACAGGTTATGAACCGTGCTATGAACTCTCTTCTTGCAAAGTTTTTCAAGAGTTTATGTTAGGGTTAGATTTTTTTTGTAATCCAACAAGTGGTTATGAGTTTACTGATTTAAGATTTCTCTCATGATTATTTGTTTTGTTGTGGTTTTGTCACAGATTGCCAAAGGAGGAGATTGTTAGGGACATATTTTATGTAACTGGCTAATCCTTTAACAAAATGCACTTTACTTGTAATTGGATAGATCTAGGATGGGTTTAAGACTTCAAGAAACATGTTGTTCAAGTTAAGTGTTAAAACCATAAAGATCTGACCAAGAAACAAGTGAAGAAGGGTTGTTCATTAAAACTCAACAACAATCTCGACAGAAAGACTTTTATCGAGATTTAAAGTCAAAGCTCGACACAAGCTGTTTCTGTCGAGACTTACAGAATCATAATTTTCAAATCTGATTTTCGGCCCAAGCTGATGTATATGTGTTGGGTTTCTTTTCTCACAACCCTAGATATATATATATATATATATATATAAGGCGTATTTTAAAGGTCGTCATACATGGAAAATTCATACAAAGACCTAGTTCATTATTTTCTCTGAAGAAGCTACTGCGTCTTTACGCCAAGGATTTTGTGACCAATGAGCTTCTTGATCTTCATTGTTGAACTAAAGATCTTTGCAGCCAACAACCTCTTCTAGTTGTTAGAGTTAGTCACATACTGGGATCCGTGCATCATTGGTTAGTCACATACTGGGATTCATGCATTGAACAGAAAGATTGCCGCTACAATACAAGTCCAACTAGGTATTGGGGTAAGGGTTCAACTATAGGTTGATATTTTGGGATAGGCCAAAGGTTTGATAAGATTCCTTATACTTGTAACCGCTTGTGATTGATAATAGTGGATTCTTGGGAGTGGTGATCTTCAAATCACTCGGTGGGGTTTTGCCTCGGTGGTTTTCCCTATTTGTAAACAAATCGCTTGTATCAAATTTATTTTCTGGTGCATTTAGTATAATCGATGATTTGTTTGTGCTACCACGCTATTGCATGTAATTGAACCTAATTAATTAACTTAGGTAATTAATTAATTTTCAAGGGGTCAATTCATTTTAACCCAACAATATGATTAGCCAATGGAAGAAACTGGTCTCTGAAGATCGATTCTGTGAGTTAGACGTATGGCCTTCTCTTGAAAAGTTGTCAAGCAATGTGATTTCAAGAACAACATTTGGACGTAGCTATAAAGAAGGAAGAAGAATATTTCAACTCCAAAAAGAGCAAGCATAACTCGTTGTAAAAGTAGGACAATCTGTATACTTTCCAGGATTAATATTGCAATTAAACATTCAACTTTGAAATTTAGTCAAGTTTGGTTCCTTACCCAACCAAAAAAAAAAAAAAGTCAAATTTGATTTTTATTGAGATAGGATTAACAAATTACAATTTAGTTTATATATTATATAGGTTGAAATTCTATCGTATCTATTAAAAATATATATGCTATTTTTTTTATAGGAATGTGTTATTTTTTAATATACCAAGCTTTCAACGAATTTCAACTTTTGCTTCACCCACCTTCCAAATAAAAATTCCCGTGCATTTGAAGTCTGATTATGGTTTTAAAAATTGGTGTGGTCAAAAAATTGATTTTGGCCCCAGTTCCTAGTTTAACTCGGTTTTTGACCAATTTTGGGTGATTTTTCCGGATCGGATTGATTTCAGTTCCTAGTTGAACCAGTTGGTCCTGTTCGGTTTTTAAAACCGTGCCTCCAATGAAAAATAAAATTCCAAATTTTATTATTTATTCAAAAAGAAAATTGGTCATAACCTACTTTTCTGAACATCTCATCAAACACAAAAATTAATAGAGATCATCACATTATAATTAATACAATTTTCGTTTCTGTGTTTTCAATCTTCACAATTTACTAATAGCTAATATTTATGCATGCAGGTTTTTACCAACTAAGACACATAGGAGGATGAAGGAAATTGAAAGAGAAGTACGAGATTTACTAATGGGAATCATTAACAAAGGGAGAAGGCAGGCAAAGGCAGAAATGATGACTTATTAGGCATACTTATGGAATCAAATTCTAGAGAGATTAAGAAATTTGGTAACAAGAAGAGTGCCGGAATGAGTATTAAGGATGTAATTCAGGAATGTAAGCTTTTCTACTTTGCTGGGGAAGAGACAACCTCGGTTTTACTTGTTTGGACAGTGGCTTTGTTGAGTAAGTATCCAAATTGGCAAGCTCGTGCAAGAGAAGAGGTTTTGCAAGTCTTTGGTAAGAACAAACCTGGCTTTGGTGGGTTAAATCATCTTAAAATTTTAAGTATTCCCTAAAGATTCTAATTTTTCTATATTTTACAATAAAATTTATATGTAATGTCTTTCGAAGTTGAAATATTCACATCCATGAAAATTCATGTCAATATTAGTTAGTTGATCAAGTAAAAGCCATTTTCTATTGAGCTCATAATAGTCAACATACTCTTTTTGTTTTAGAGTTGGTACTTGGTAGTATAGACTATAGACCACTAATTTGAGTGCAAACCTCAAATTTGATTAGGTTTGTAGATCGAGTAATAAATTTTTTTCAAAATTTATCTATCATAAATGATCTTCAAAATCTCTCATATACTCTTCAAGAGGAAAATTTAATGAACTTATTTTATTTTACTAAATTCTTTAAGAAATGCACTTTGGTAATAGTTGGTTATCCATGGCATAGGTAACCATGATATTGAATGAGGTTCAAACGTTGTACCCACCAGAAGCTTTGTTACTTTGAATAGTTCACAAGGAAACCAAGTTGGGAAATTTGATAATACCAATTGGAGTGGAGATTGTTATACCAACAATCCTAGTCCACCATGATTATGAACTGTGGGGTGAGAATGCAAAATAGTTTAGCCTAAAGAGATTTTTAGAAGCCATTTCAAAGGCAACAAAGGGCCAAGCATCATTCTTCCCATTTTGTTGGGGTCCTAGGATATGCGCTGATCAAAACTTTGCTCTAATGGAGACCAAGATGGCTCTGTCACTCATTTTGCAGAACTTCTCATTTAAGACATCCTCATCATTTGCTCATGCTCCTTACTCAATCAAAACTACTCAACCTTAATTTAGCGCTCACATTATATTATACTAGCTTTTAACCCGCACAATGCACAGGAATTACATAAGTACATGTATTTTCAGGTTCTCCCAAAAAAAAAGTAGTACATATTTTTTTATCAAAATAAAAAAAATAATGACCATTTTGTAAGAATCCACAAACAAATGTCTGTACATAAAAACAATTAGAATCTAAGAAAGAAAATATATTAAAATAATTTAAGGTAAATATTTGGATTGAACATTTTATTTCAAAAGCCTTAGTTAAATAAATTTAATTAAATAAGTAAAGTAGCTAATGTATTTGAAATTCTAAATTTTGAAAAATAACACTTAGTATGAATTTAAAATTTAAAATGTATATAACACTCAAAATGCTATCCATAACAATGTGTTGTCTTAAAAATAGATTTTCTTTTAAGGCTATTCCAAACAACTAAAACGGTAACATTTATTGTGATGGATAAAAATATTTCTAGCAATTGAAATTAAAATCCAGCTAAAGAGAATGGTGTGAATTCCGTCCTTGGAAGCAAATTGGTAGAGAAGTTTAATTGTTGTTTGTTTTACATTTTTCATTTAAATACTTCTTTAGCTAAAGAAATTGAACAAATGAACCTATGTTTAAATAGGAAAAACAATCAAAGAGATTTAGACATTAAATTTAGCACTAAATTTGATAAGATAATTTTAAAAACTAGATGTCAGAAGCTTAAACACGCAAAAGTAGCAAAAGAAACATCTCAAATTTATGCATAAATCCATGCCTATATAACTTTTAAATCATCCAAATGCAGCAAAATCCATGACATAATCCACAGAATGACTATTCATGAACGTTTTATAAGAAATTAAAAAAAATTGTATTAATGACATGGTTCCATGACATAGAGAAAAAATTTTTGACTAGTAATTATTCCAAAAGTACCCACATCACTATGTTTCAACAATTTTTGAAAAAGAAATTGCATAATTTTCTTTGGCCATTCCTGTTCAATCAAACCAAACACATATATTATCACTATTAAAAGAACTAAAAGATCAGCAACCATGTCCAATAGCTACACTTCAAACATCAATTCTAAGTACTATCAACATTATCTATTATCAATTATAACACCAAAACCCATAACACCAGTAGGGAAAAATGATGGAGATCTAAACCATATATAAAAACTCAGTTTGAAATTGCAATGAATAATTTCAGAATCACCATAATTTGAAATTCAAACCCCTTAAAATCACAACAATGTAATCTTTGACGTAGATTGAATAAAAAATCACAAAAATACAAATTAAGCAAATTGATTAGAAAGCATAGCCAAAAAAAGGCAAAAGAGAATCCTAACATCATATTTTGCTACTGGAAAATGATGAGAAAAACCTAATGGAATCATAACAGTTTTACAGTTCAGTTTAGTTCAGTCCAAAACAAAAACTAATTGAATCCAAATACTTTTTAAAACATGAAAAAAATATGCAGAACAAAACCAATATAAACCCAAATACAGCAATCAACAAAATTTAATCCAAATTATGAAAAAAATACAGGGAAAGTCAAGCCACTCTAACCTGTCAATTTGATCTACCAACTCTTCTTACATAACACCGAAGTGTCTTATATGGAAAAGAACGTTGTAAAGCTATAACTAAAAATTATTGAATCAACTTAAAACAAAATAGCTGACTAAAATTTGCAAAGCAAAACCAAGTCAAACTCAAATATATTAATGGACTAAATCTAATCCAAAATCAAGGTATTTTATCCAATCAGTTCAATCAATCAACTCTTCTTGCAGAATACCCAAGTTTTGTATTTGACAGAAAATGCTGTAAATCTGTGTTCCAACAAAATGGAGTAATAAGGATTTTTAATTTATAGGGAAAAGGATGAAAGAGAGACTACAAAAGAAGCTGACACAAACATAGTAATCTTGCAAAAAAGTGGAAGATATTTCCCATATTACATTTTTTTAAAAAACAAAGATAATTTTCAAGTTCCACATAATAATCTTAAAATTAATGTGTAAAGAATACAACCATGTTTAGTAAACAAAGATAACACAATTTTAACATTCAGTTGGCTACTTTTTTTTTTTTTAATCATAAATCAAAACCAAACATTTTAATTTATTTTAAAAAACCATAACTTAGATAAAATCATAACACTCTAAAATTCAAATGTAAAACCTTCCAAGGAGAAATTGAATTTTAAACACAAAATTCAAGGGTAAAATCCACTTCTGATACCAAAACAAAAGCCATAAATGATAAATTGAAACAAAAGAATCCAAAGAAATAGAATAAAGTCATCAATTAACAAAACAATCAAAGAAGAACCCTAGCCTATTAAGTAGGGAAAAGGAAAATGCTAATTCGAATAGGAAAAGCTTCCATTTACAAAATTACAAAATATAGATATTGAAAAATTCAGATGCTAAGGAAAAGCAATTGTGGAATATTACAGACAAAAAAACTTAAAAAAAAAATGCTATGCTGAGGAAAATTTAAAAAAAAAAATTGAAGAAAAGGCTGACTAAAATATTCAAAATAGAGCCAATTCAAACCCAAATACATCAATGGACAAAATTTAATACAAAGTAGGAGATAAACAGAATGAAAATCAGGCCATCCTAAACTGTTAGTTTGATCCAGCAAATCTTATTGCAAAATACCCAAGTGTTATACTTGACATAGAACTTAGTAAATCTGTATTTCCAGCGAAAGATGAAAGAGAGACTACCAAAGAAGCTAAAGTGAACATTATAATATGGTTTGAATTGTAAAAATGTGAAAGATTGTTCCCATATCAAAGATTCAAAGGTAATTCAACAGTCTCACGAAAATAATGTAAGCATTAATATACCACTGTCTTGTCCTTTATATTTTTGTGAATTTTAAACCTGAGCAGAGTGGTACAGGCATACACTAATGAATTTATGAGGATGTCCATATGTTTAGATAAGTTTGAAGAAATGACTAAAAGAAATAATAGAAGTCCTATAAACAAATAGAAAGAAGTACAAAGTGTGTTATATAAGAAAGGTGAAGAAAAATTAAAAGTTTAAAACTTGTGTTAGTGACAGATTGTTGAAGACAGTAAACGTTATCCCACAAAGAATGTTAACCAACAACATCGGGTCTACAAATCATGTTGAAATTGCATCCTTTGTTGATAACACTTCTGATTTTCTCATGTCTCATCACCTCCCTACACTTTGCTTTCTGCATAGAATGAAACATTAATAACACAAACAGAAAGTTTGTTGTCTAATAACACATAAATAGTAGACACCATAGGTTGAAAAAAACTTAAGGATTAATAGGTTTATGTCCACACCCTTATAATTCCACAAAGTCCGAAGGCTCCAACAAAAGGCAAACACAAATAGAGAAACCAAGGTTTCGAATCAGGATATAACAAAAAACCAAAGACGCGAATTTAAAAATGCTCATTACCAAAAAAAAAAAAAAAAACAATAAAAGAAATCACAAATTAGAATTCATATTTTCAAAAGGCAAGAATTCAAAAATAATCCCTGTAAAAAAATACCAAAATCAATCTAAAAAAATTACATTAAGTAGAAAACAATTCTAACCCAATTTCCATAGCTAAATCCAAATCTAACTCAAATACATAAATCCAAACCTATCCAACCAAACGATTAAACATAAAAATCAAGTTATGGTGTAATATAAAAAAAAAAAAAAAAAAAACCTTTACCTGTAGTAGTTAAACAGTGGAGGGAGGCCATTTTTTGGGTGTATGGAGAGCAACGGTAGTGCCTGCTTGCAACTTGCTCTCTCTCTCTCTCTCTCTCTCCATGGATCTCTGTTTTTCTCAATGACTCGTTTTTTGTTTAGTTAAACAGTGTCTAACATAATACAATACAATGTAATAAACTCTCTCTGTTAATATACAAACATATACAGTGTCTACCATAAAATGGTATATCATTATAACCTGCAAGACCATGCTCTTTATTTTCCTTCCACCTCCATGTATTAAGAATTCTAGAATAAACAAATAAAAATCAGAAATTTTATCAAACAAATTGTGTATAAAAAATTAAGTTGTTCTATTAGCAAAATTAGAAAAAAGAAGTTAGCAATGAAAGATAAAGAATCATCAAGGATAATAGTAAAAGATGTTGGCAAAGGATTTGGCATTCGTAGACCAAGGACATCCCAAATACATCCATAAAGCAGGATTAACAACAATAAAATAATATGCCCAAATTTAATCACGATACTACACTTCAAACAAAAGAGTTCATTTTTGCATAACAGTAAACACCTTTTGCATAAATTTATCTGGAAGCTTCGTTTTCGTCTAATAATTTCAGATTTTAAATAATCCAAGGTAAATTTTGACTTTTAACCACAATAAATAAGGACAAAATCCCTAATGTTACCAAAAATAAAAGAAGACAGAGGGATAATTTGAAACCAAAGCATCCAAAGAAAGAGGATCAACCTATCTATTTTTTAAAAGGGGTAAAAGAACAACCCTAGAAAATTATGCAAGGGGAACTGCCGGTTTTGAATTCAAAATCATAGATATATTGAAGATTTAAGATTCTAATTTGAATAGAAAAGGCAATGGTGAGGAGTTTCAGTCTGTCTTCTAAACAACAAAACAGTATTTGAAGAGGAAAGGGAGTACAAAAAACAGAGACTATACCGATGGAGGGTACTGTGGTTTAATGGTGGCAAAGGCCTAACTGTCTAGGGTTTCATTTTTCAAATCAGAGCAACTATAAACGAAAAACTTTAAATATATACTACCAAAACCTTAACAACAATGGTTGAAAAGAAGCATGGGAAACGAAAATATAAAGAGGAGAAAATATTTCAACAAAAAATTAAAAACAACATAAATGAAATGACACAACTTTATTTTTTTGGCAACACATAAATGTATGTTCTTCAGCACCAAATTGATTTCAATTTGAGAGAAATCGTCAATAAATCTACACTAATTTTCAAAACCCTAGAAACGGTAATTGAATAGAAAACAAAAAAAGGGGAAAAAAACATGCCTACCTTCTGAATTATCTTCTGAATCGCCTGTTTTTGCAGGGCACAATCTAAGTTTTTTAGTTTTCACTGTTGCAGAAGACGAACATAGTCTTTTTTTTTTTTTTTCACTTCCTTTGGATTTTCTTTTTTCGTATGCTTGTTGGTCTGAAACACGGTATTCTGATCTGTGTGGCTATGGAGTTGCAGCGAAGAGGTGGAAGTCAGAGTCTAGAACACGATATTCTGATCTGTGTGGCTATGGAGTTGCAGCGAAGTGGTGGAAGTCAAAGTGAAATCGTTTAAGTTTTAGGGTTTGCGTTTTTTTTCTTGTTTTGATAGGCGGCTTGATGTTATTATAAATACACGTTTGATGAAAGTGAGTCTCTCCAAACGCATGTACGGTATTTTAAAGAATAAATTGGACACGTGTCAGTTTTTTAAGGGGGCATTTTCCCTAACGTGGCAGTACCTGGTTAAGGCTTTTGCTTTTATATATAGTATTAGATAAGATATAGTACCAAAAAGTTGTTCCAGCTGAACAAGATTTATTACGATTGTGCCTTGTGGCTTATTTGAGGTTCTATTTACTATTTAGTGATTAAAAACTCATTTTCTAAAGAATAAGAAACAAGATATTATGATTTCCACTCTATTATATTATGTTTGTGTTTGTACATCCATTATTGCATTAATTGAAGGAAACAATGTTGAATAGTGTAAAAAAAATTAAATTGGAAAAATACATCATTATTATTGGTAAATTTTCATTTTTAAAGTATAATGTTAATATTTTTAATCCTACCCAAATTAAAAACCCTTTTACTGATTATAAGATCCTATTTTAACAACTTATTGCAAAGGCTAGAGTTATAATGCTAGTAGAAAATTAATGAATTTCCCTTTAAGTGTTCTGAATGATAGGCCTAGAATGTATTGACTTCTTTGGTAAATTAATCAATTAATTAGCCATGTAAATTAATTAGATTCAATTACATGTAATAAGCGTGGTAGCACAAACAAATCATTAACTAAGTTAAATGCAGTAGAAAATAAATTTGACAAATGTGATTTGTTTACAAATGGAGAAAACCACCGAGGCAAAACACCACCGAGTGAATTTAAGGTCACCACTCTCGAGAATTCACTATTATCAAAACAAGAGGTTACAAGTAAAAAGAATCTCAGTATCTATTACCAACCTACAGTTGTACCCTTACTCTAATACCCAATTGGACTTGTAGTGTAGTGGCAATCTCTCATTTCAATGCACGACTCCTAATACGTGACTAACAATGATGCACTGATCCTAGTACTTGACTAACTTCACAACAACCTTTTGATTGTTGTAGTTGATTTAGAAACACTAATAAGATCTTTAATGTTGGTGCAAGAGACTTTACTTTGTTACAGAACCCAAAGGCGTACAAGAAACACAGTAAGAACTTTTTCTTCTATAGGAAAAGGCTAGGGTTTCAAAAAGAAAACCTTACGAAACTCTCTAGGGTCAGATTTTTCTTTTTCCACCTCCTTTAAATAGGAGCTTAATGGGCTCTCCTATTCCAAATAGATTTACACAGACCTTGGGTTTTCCTAGTCCAATAAGGATTATACAAACCCGCAAACTTTGGGTTTTTCTAGTCCTATAAGGATTATACAAACCCTTAAACAAATAGTTTTTTAGAATAAAAACGTTGCTAACTATAGTCTGAATCTTGTAAGCTCAATAGATCAAGACATGTGTCGAGTTTTAATTAATCTCAACAGATTGAGCTTCCGTCGAGGAGGTATCAAAACCTGCAGATTACACTTTTCTTCAGTAGTTCTTGAGTAACTTTCATGTCTTTAATTTAACCACTTGTAATGATTATCTTGAACATTCTTTAGATTTACTCAAATACAAATAAAGTGCATTTGGTAAAATGATATGCAATTACATAAAAATATGTCCTTAACACTAAAATTGAAAGATTACACGTAGGGAGATCAAAATGCCATTAATCTCTTTGGACTCAACCAAAAAGCTAAGGAAAAAAGGGGAGTAAAGTACGTTTGGTAATATGATATGCCAATTACATAAAAATATGTCCTTAACACTGAAAATTAAAAATTACACATAGGGAGATCAAAATGCCATTGATCTCCTTGGACTCAGCCAAAAAACTAAGGAAAAAAGGGGGAGAAAATAAATTCTCCAGATTGAAGCAATTTATTCAAAAAATGCCAACCAAATTTTCTAAGTACCCTTCTGCAAATCAACCACCTTCTTCCACGAGTCTCGGCTCGATATCTCGTCCCACCATCTCCCCACATTTTCTCTCGAAGTGAACAAATTGCCCTTATCAGTGCCACTGACCAAGTACTGAGTGTTGGGCAAGTGTGAAAGATCAGCCAAAGAAAATTCATCCCCAGCCAAGAACCTAGCCTCCCCGAGCCTCTTTTCGTAGATGTCAAGCACTTTCGACAGCTTCTCTTCATTCTGCCTGATCACTACTTTGTCTTGCTTGATATTCATTCGAGGCGCGAATGCGAGCTGAAACACCAGAGTTGAGCTTGGTGGATTGAAGCTCTGCCCTTCTGCTTCTATCCACTGATCTATGGATGCTTTTGCCAGTGGGTTTGTTCCGTATAGTCCTTTGTTTCCTTTGTCCGCGTACTTGTCACAAACGTAGCGGCATATCGCTCGAGACTCTGTATTACTCACACACAAATTCTATTTTATAATATGGAGTTGCAAACAGAGAGAAACCCAGAAAAGGGAATGAATGAAAATGATGAAATTGCGGGTATAAATTTACCAAAGATGGAGATACCCTCATCTTCAAATGCTGGTACTTGGCCAAAGGGCTGTAACATTATCACTATCAGGACCATGTATATATAAGAGTTATTCAGAATTATATATAGCTAATTTGTCGAAAAGAGAGAGAGAATTGTGTGTATGTAATTGTAAAAGTACCTGGAGCTTGAGGAACTCAGGCTTCTTGTGCTCGCCCTTGGACATGTTAATGGAGATGAGCTCGAACTCGACATTTTTCTCATAGAGACAAGCTAGGACCCTGGACACAGCTGTGGACATGGGTGGTCCGTACACTTTAACAGGAGTCGCCATTGGAATGGGAAGTTTGGTAGCTTTGGGGGTTTGGGGTTTCGCTTGCTTGCTTTTTTGTCTCTTTTAACACACTCTTTGTGTGCGTTTGATATGTGTATTCTTGTTTCGTTTTCGACCATTCAAAAAGGTGGGATTTATTCATCCTCTCCCACTTTATCCTTTACTTGAGAGTTGAGACAGAGGGTTGTTGACGTGGACCAGAATGCCACAGCTGAGAGTAATTGTATTGAAGGAATAATTTAAAGACCAAACCTGTAAAGTAGGCCTCGGCTTTAAAAAGACGATCTCACGGGGCCCCAACGTTCCTTAATTGCTTAGGCCTATGGGTATAGCCCAATTATTCAAGCCTGATTTTATGGTCTTAGCTCTACCATGGGCTAGCCATTCTCATCGGTCCAACTCTACTATGAGCGGCGTTGATCCCATGCAGCCTTGTACGGACCAAAGTGACAAGTTTGATTCTGGGACATCTGAGGTGTGTTTTGATAAATTGATTTTTTTTAACAAAGTTTTAATTTATAATGTCCGCTAGTATAATGAAAAGTGGTAAATCATTATTAATTTTAATTTAAATTTATACACTTAAATTATTTTTCTGCTCATTTATAACAATTAATAAAAACTCAATTTGTCATAAAAATATTATAAAAATATTACAGACAAAAATTACTCATTTTTCACAAATACTTTGAGGTCAAATTCGTCATTCCACATATTCCTTTATAAGGAGTGGTGTGTGTCACCCGAATCACTTTTCATTTCATTCCAAACTTCCATAGGCTCCTTTTTCCCGCTCTTTCTCCTTCCTTCTCTCTCTCTTTCACCTCGAAGAGAAAGAAAAATGGCAGGCTCTATGACCATTTGGTTCTTTGTGGTGCTTTCGATCTCTATTTTGTTGTCTTGGACCAACCCAAGAGGCGAAACCCTTAAATCCTTCTCTCTCTCTCCTCTCTATTCTTCTACACAGTCGGCTTCTTCTTCAAATGAGGATATCTCCGGCTTGAGGTACGATTTCTACCATGAAACTTGTCCACAGGCAGAGTCCATTGTAAGGACTCACATGGCTCGCTTATACTCCGACCATAACAATGTCTCTGCAGCTCTCCTGCGTCTTTTCTTCCATGACTGCTTCATTGAGGTACTACATACAAGTTTGCCCCTTTTTCTTGATTCTTCTCTGTTTATTACTTAATGGGTCTTCGTTATTTTGATTCTTTTGGCTCTATACTTGTTGTTAACATTATGGGTTTGTCTTTTTCTCATCTGGGTATTGATTTGTTATTGATTTTTCTCTTCTAAACGTTGATTTCTCTCTTCTAAACGTTGATTTCTTATGTGGGTGTATATTTGTTATCAATTTGTGATTGTTCTTTTTGTTTACTTCGGGGCTTGTTTCTCTACCTACGATGCTGGTTTGGCAATATGGTTCTTGATTTTGAACGATTCTTGGTCATATATTGACTACTTGTTCTTGTTTTGATATGGGTGTGTTATCTAGAATAGAAGGGGAAAAAATTGAGTCTTTCTTTCCTATTTTGTGGTTTTTCTGTTGTGGATGTTTTATTTGCTTTATGTTGCTTGGTATATAGCCCACAAAGCGACTTTTGATTCTGAATTATGTGAGCTTTGTGAAGTTTTGTATTGATATTCTTGTGAGTAGTGTGGTTCTTAATGTGCATTTTAAGTTTTGTATTTAAAGATTTATCAAGACAGCAAATTGTATATTCTGATGTTTGGGAGTATCGACCTGTTATTCCAATTTAATCTTCTTGTTGTGACTTCTTGCCATTTATCCCAAGGTATTAATTTTTTGGTCATAATGTTGTGTGGGATTTTCTTGATCAGGGCTGTGATGCTTCTGTCCTCTTGGATGACAGCAATGGTGACAAAAACCATTCCATAGAGAGGCAGGCCATACCCAATCAGACCTTAAGGGGTTTTGATAAAATTGATTCCATCAAGGAGGAGCTTGAAAAGGCTTGTACAGGGGTAGTTTCATGTGCTGATATTGTTTCTATTGCCACTAGAGATGGCATTATGCTGGTCTGTTCTTGATCCTGAATCTTAATATGTTCTTTCTCTTTTAATGTTTTGTCAATCTTAGGGGTCCTTTAACTAAGGGTTTTGGCAACAGTTTAAAGCTTAAGTTTCGATGATTGTTTGTAGGTAATGATGCTTAAATGAAACATGGGGAAATTGTAAGAAACAGACTTTAAAAGTGTCAGTATCTCTTTATATTTTTAAATGTTGAAGAGCCTATCAACAAGATTTTAAAGTACATATTGATTATGGGAAATTTAGAAAATGAATTGAGATTATGATTGTAGTGATTTTTTCTGTTTTGGTTTCAACAAATTGTTAAAGTCACCTTTACTTAACCAACTAGTTGTATGGGGCACTATTTGGTAGTGGTTTTTCTGGTCTAAATTTTCAAAATTTTCAAAAAAATTGAGATACTATTCTTGTTCCAAATTCAGTAAAACTGACAATAAAGAACAGTTCTCAATTTGTAACACTTTTTATTGGAGCTCTTTGATGTAAACTTCTAGTCTTCTATGCTTGACTTCACAGGCTGGTGGCCCTTTCTATCCAGTGTTAACAGGCCGGAGGGACAGCATTCATTCATATTTCAATGAAGCACTGGCTGCGATTCCACGACCCGATGATAACATAACACAGACACTTCACCTTTTTTACCTTAGAGGTTTTGATGAAAGAGAGACTGTCAGCCTTCTAGGTAGTTACTAGATCTCTTCCTTTTCTCATTTGTCCCTCTTGTTTTATGGAGTTGAAAAAGGTTTTTAAAAAATTTTGTTTTGCATTGGTTTCTTGATCATCTGAAGGCGCACACAACATTGGGAAGATTGGCTGTGAATTCATACAGAAACGTCTCTTTAACTTCAAGGGGACAGGGCAGCCAGACCCAACTATAGCTCCTGATTTCCTAACTGAGATGAGAATGAGATGCCAAGACAGTAATAGGACCACCACTCGGCCTTCTTCTTCATCTATGGCATCATTGGAAATGAGTGAGTCAGCAGTGGGGATGTCATATTTGCAGGCGTTGTCATCTTCAATATCATCTGGGGCAGGTTTTGATACTCACTACTATCAGAGCTTGTTAAGTGGGAGAGGACTCCTTTTTGCTGATCAGCAATTAATGGCTAATGAGAAGACTGCGAGACTGGTAAGAGCTTATGCTTCAGATGATGGATCAACCTTTCGAATGGACTTTGCACGGGCAATGATGAAGATGTCAGGCCTTAATGTTCTGACTGGATCTCAAGGTCAGGTCCGGCGGAACTGCTCCTTGCCTTTGGTCAGTTCCTAAGTGACAGTCTACCATAATGAACTCTTTAAGATCTTTGTTCTTTAATATTAGTTTCTCTTAAGTTCTGTGTTTGATTGTAGATGCAGTGACTTCCACATTTCTTGCCTGTTCTAATTTGAGTCTGTATATAAAGGCAATGGCATAGAGAAGACATTAGTCACAATGATGAAATTTTTTTTTTTTTTTTTTTTTTTTTTTTGAGAATATAGTCACAGTGATGAACCTGATGGTAAAAACTGCATGTAAATATGTTTTGAAGTTCTTAAGAAATATAGAATTCTATTGTTTTGAATGTTACCAAAAGTTTATGAATATATCATTTATGGGGAGCTCATAATGTATGCTGCAACATCCAAATTAATTTTAATTGGGTGTTTGTGTTTCTAATGAGTTTTGGCTGATTATTTTTCATCTGAAGGAGATGTCAGTTGATTCTTTGAGCGTGTACTTAAGAACAAGAAATGTCTACAATTCTGTGTCATGAAACAGAGGCACAGAGTGATTCTTTTAATGATCACCATGTGGAATTCAATGGTGACTCATAAACATGTTTTAGGGTCATCAGCTGTCTCTTTTGGAATGCCACTGGACAGCAATTATACAAGCTAGTGAAACCAATAATTACTTGTCAGTTGATTCTATTTGAGTTTGAACTTCAGAACTAGGAAAGCCTACAATTCTATGTGTCATAAGCCAAAGCAACGAGTCTCGCATGAAGTCAACAACCTAAACCTAAACCAAAACCAAAACAAAAAATAACATCCACCTAAACTGTTTTTAGCATTATATTCCATACACTTACAGAAAAGAGGACTCCAGTTCGAATAGGTTTTTTTTTTTTTTTTTTTTTTTTTTTTTTGGAATTCAATAGTAAGCATCTCTTTCATTACACAAACAAACCACGACCATCATCTTTCCTCAGTTTGTGGTGCTATTTCTTGTTATATATCTGTAATTTCACCACTACAAGTGTGCTCACTCTTTGCTTTCGGTTAGCGGAATTGTTGTAAAAGACCAGCCAGAGGAGGATTTATTACGTCTTTTGCCAAAATACAAGAGCCACATGTAACTAAGATCTTTTAGTTTGTTACAGTGTGGTTGACGGGAGCTACCATATTTGAAAATTAGTACACTGATGCATGAGAAAATGTCATATAATTATTTTATAATATTACAACGTAAAATTTGTAGACCGATCACCATTGATAAAGATAAAGAAGAATCTTTCTAAATCACTTCGGGTCAGCGGGGCCTTCAAGCATCCAAAATACGCCGAGTTCTTGTTGTTTAGCAGTGGAATATATTCCCATGATATAGCCGCTTGAGTCCAAGAATTTCCCATGTTTAGCAATCATTTTTTTCATCCCTTTCTTGAGTCCAAGATATCGGAAATACCTTTAAGAGATAGGGGGCTCAATTTTTTATTCCCGTGGGTTGCTCTTATTGCTTTATTCCAATAGGGGCTACATCTTCACATTCTTTATAGGTATATATTAAGAGGATTCAGAAAGTTAGTTATTCTTTTTTCGCTGTCAAAAATACCCCTAAATTAATTAACCAACAACTTAAATATAGAGTTAAAATAGTAAATTGGCAAAAAAAAGTTAGTTATTACTTTTTTTACTGTAAAAAATACCTCTACTTAAAACTTAAAAATGAGGTTAAAATAGTAAATTGGCAAAAGAAAGTTAGTTATTACTTTTTTTACTGTAAAAAATACCCCTACCTAAAACTTAAAAATGAGGTTAAAATAGTAAATTGACAAAAATAATAAATTCTTACTTTTATGTTGAAATGTCTTCCTACTTCTAATAAACTCCTACTTTTACGTTGATTTAAATTCCTATTTCTATTCACTAACTGCCTACAAAATAGGATCACTCTTTTATTAATTTTTAAACTCCTTTAATCTACAAAACTCACCCCATGTATTTTTTTTTATTACTTCATCACACCCTTAGATTTTTTTTTTTTTTTGGTGATTGGAAAAAGTAGAAATCTCAAATTATAATAAATACAAATTATTAATCTTTACTCAAAAAATAAAGGAACCTCTGAGCATGCGCTCACGCGCGTGCTCAAAGGCTAGTCCCAATTAATTTAAAATGAATAAAAGTGGACCGAAATAAACTAAATGGACTGAAATGAATTGAATTAGACCAAACTGGACCGAAGTTGATTGAATGGACCTAAGTGAACTAAAATGTTACACTGACGTGACTGAAAAATAGTGTAAATATTATCATTAAAAAATAATTAGGAATTTGTTTATTATGTTATTGATATGAAACTAATCAATCATGTCATTTTGTAAATTTTTTAGTTAGTAAAATATATCGTTTAAATATTTTTTTTTTACTATTAAATTTAAGTGAAAACATTCATAAGATGCATTATTTAAAATATCTTATTGTTTGATTAATATTAATTTAGAAAATGCTTAAATGACTTCATGTACAAATAGATTTTGACAAAACAATAAAATTAACTCATTTAGTTATTTACTAATAGATTTTACAATTGAAATTGATCAAATGAATCTAAGTAGACAATAATGGACCGAATGAACCAAAGTGGATAAAAATATACTAAGTTGATATAATTCAATAGGTTCGTAAAAATAATAAATATTATGTTTTAACTTGTCTATTACATATTACATGGACATAAATTTGAGAATGCAACAAACTTGCAATGTATCTTATTTATGTTTTAATAAGGAGGTAGAGTTTATCATGAGTCACCATAAATCATTTCCCAGATCCAACAATTCTTATGGTGAACCATTGCCAATTCCTTCACAAGCCGAAAAGGAATTGGCGCTAGGTGCCAGTCCTCATTCTAAAAGTTGGCCTCGCTATATATTGCCTGCATAATCAGCTAGCATAGGTTTTCCAAGTTGAAAGAAGCCTATTTGATACTGGAGGTGGCAAGTTTTGGACATTCACGTCAACAGGCAGCAGGCGGTATTCGATATCGAGCTCCTTGAAAATTTTGAGCATCTCTTCAAGCAATGCCTCTCTCCTAAGAAATCTCTCCTTCATGTCCTGATAGTTCAATCTGTGTGCAAGCCACACTGACATCATCAGTTTGTTCATGTCTGTCACGTCCCTCATTATCACCATTGGACCTGGCTGCCAGTGCTCATTCTTGCCTTCAATATACCTGCAATTTCAGTAGCCACAAGGCCCTCAACATCAGAGAATTACTTAAGAAAGGATTTTTATTTTTTGGTGGCAAAACATATGGAATAACGTAAAAAATTGAATAGTCGATCATATGTGCTAAGTCCATGCTCATGGCAAGAGCAATGTGAAGCACTAATGAGAGTGTAGTGTCGGTGGTACCACTAATTCTGTGCGTGATTCTAAATGTGTAATAGAGTCTATATCATTAGTATTTCTAGGAATTAGGTTGCACTAGGGAAAATGAAAATTAATAAGGAAAGAAAAGATGCAGGACCATACATACCCTGTTATTCTTTCTTTCATGCTGGTGATCTTTTCCATTGGGGTGGAGATGTTAATACAGAAATCAATTGCATCTCCCATGTCTGGACTACGTTGATAGTTACCAATGGGCTTTGTAGCTAGAATACTGTTAGGGTATATGATCTTTTGGTTATCATATCTCAGAAAAACTGTAGTTAGTATGTTCATCTCGTCGACTACCATCTGAAACCCAAGGAAACATAAGTTAGAACACAAATGAAAGATATATGCTTAAATGAGAGTGCATAATAAACATCTTATTATGCCTCCTTTCTTACCATGACTCCGTCGACTTCACAACGATCACCAACATCAAATGGGTGAATTACAAATAAGAAGATGATTGCTTCAAATACTGTTCTGCAGGTATTCCCAAACATAAACACCACCAAAACTAGTTGTGAACTTAAAAAGACGAGGAAGTGGGTAATTGGAACTTTGAGTATAATAAGCCATATTATCAATGTGATGATAGCTACAATAATGTTCAACAAATTATGGAGCTCGTCCACAGCTGTTTTTGTATCAGTGAGAGACAATGCAAGTGCCCTTCTCTCTCTAAAGGCTTTAACCTAAAACAAAAGGTGAAGTTTACTTTAGCTCATTGTTTCATATATAGAAAATAAACGAGAACACAATTCAATTTTTCCCCCCACTAGGAGATGTCCATCAAATAAATGAGAACAAAAATTGCATAGTGTCTTTTACATTGAGCACCATAGCCAGAGGCCAAGAAACATATAGAAAGTAGTCATACCATCCAGTCCATATGGAAGGACTTGCTGATTCCCTTATTCTCAGCTGCTACTCCAAACAGATGCATCGTCTTCAAAGCTTCTTCTTTACTCATAAAGCGCATCACATCCTCGAGGTAAATGCATCTTATATAGAGGTTTTCATTTTATAAAAATCAAGATGGTATGACACATCAATATTTAAAAAACAAAAAATAAGACAAGAATTACTTCGAGGAATGCTAGGAACAACATTTTTTACAATCTTTATCCCAACCTGTTAAAGTGTCAAATTATAATTGATGTTTCATCACTTTTACATGGATCCATCATTGTTACAATTTTTATTATACGCCAATCACAACAAGACACACGTCATAAAAAATGTTGTAAAAATATTTAGAGGTGTGCATAGGTCGGGTTGGATTGAGAGGTTTTCTCAACCCAAACCACTAGGGTGAGTTTAAAAATAATCCAACCCAATCCAACCCATTATAGGGGTCCAACCCAACCCAAACCACGTGGATTAGGTTGGACAATTTTTTTTAATTATTATTATTATTATTATTATTATTATTATTAATTGAACATTATAACAACATTATTACAAATAAGAGCAAATATATAATCAAATAATTTTGAACATAATACCAAACTAATACAAAAAATATGAGGAGAACTTAGAGTTTGGATTTTATTTAGGGCTTAGAATTGGAGTGAGAGAGAGAGAGAGAGAGAGAGAGAGAGAGAGTAACATGAGATAAGAAGGTGATTGAAATGAGAACTTAGGGTTTAGGCTTTGTATAAAATATTTTTTTTAAAATTTAAATATATATCAAATATATGTTGGTTCAGTCGGATTATATGAATTTGAGAATTTTATGATCCAAACCTAACCTGACTTATTGTAAAAATAAATTCACAGCCCAACTTAACTTAATCCACCAACCCCAAAAATCTAACTCAGACCAATGGGTTGGTTAGATCTGGTCAGTTTTAGTGGGTTGCATATGCTAAAAATTTGCCCCCCTAATTTTTTAATAGATAAACAAATAGAAAGGGAAAGCACTAGTATTTTACCCCCTATTTTTGTCATCTGACGTAAGAAAAGAAACGGTGAAAGAATGTAAGAACTTACTCCGACCCTGGCTTTGCCACGTTCTGAAATATCCTGTTGGCTGCCTCTTTTGCCTGGCACTCACTTCTGATCTGCAACAAAGCTTCATCCTGGATTTTTGAATTCAGTAACTGCTCATCCAGAGTGGATAAATCCCCATGCTGGACAATATTAACCATCCTCTTCATATTCCAAGCTGATATATTCTTCTGATTCAGCTTATGCAGGTGATCAACAGAGATCTCCTCATCTTCCCTTTTATACATTGTCCTCGAAAATCTAGAATTCTTCCCAATCATTGGAATTTTTCGTTCTCTACCAATTCCTATCACCTTCCTACTTCTAGGAGGCAGAGTTGTTCCAAGCTCACCAGGCAAAGTAACCCCAGCTTTCTCAAGCTCCTGAAGCTCAGCCAGAACTTCCTCTTCTGTATCATGCCTTTTAAACAATGGCGAACTAGAGAGCATTTTGATGACATACTGATTAAACAAAGCCTCCTGGATTCGTTCAAAGAATGTGTTTACATGGAAGGTTGAAGCCAAGACCTTAACAAGCAGAGTTTTCATGAGCCATATTAGGGTACCCACAAGAAAACAAACAAAAACCCTATTTACGTAAGGCAAAATCTTGCTCTCTGTTACCTTTTTAAACTTGTCATGGAAAATACTATGCCACACAAGCAAAACCAAACCCAACCAGAGGCAATTCTGAACGGATTTCTTCAGCCCATAAACAAAATACAATACCCGTTTTCGCAAAAGAAAATTGCGTTCTATAAAGAACACAACCACTCGAATACCCCAACCCGACGCTAAACGTCCACAGATTAATGCTAAAACCATTATTTCCCACTTCCATAATGGAAGATCCCACACTATGCACCTTTTTATAACTGGGAACCAAAGGCTACAAGCTAAGGCCACAATAATCAAAACAAGACTCACAGATTGAAGCATTGTCAATTTGCTGAATTTCATTCTCTTATATTCTTCCGGGATGTCATCAATATCATCATCTTCCTCATAATCTTGAACTTTCTCAGGAATTCTTCCAGAGTTTACTGAACTTTGACACGGTTCCTCTGGCGGGTCTATCAGCCTAGACTTGGTCATGCTCATCACTGACTTCCATGAACGTATCCTAAATGAAGCATTTGAACTGCACTTTACAACCTCTGCTCTACCTGAATTCAAGTACCCTAAGTGGTTTTCTTGGTCCCAAAACTCTTTATTTCTTCGTCGTAGAGACTCACTTCTTCCCTGAAAGTTGTTGCTGCATGGACTTCCGTTAATATCATCAAGCTTGATTGCTACTTCATCTTCTCTTTGGCTTCGAGCCATCTGATAGTAGTTTCTTTATCGTTCTTTGTGGAAGTGGTGGTGCTTTTATTGCTTAGCAGAAGAATAAATTGGTTTCGAGGGCTTTCTGAATGGTTCCATAAAAGAATTTGACCAACCTATAAGCACGGCAACAGTACTCCAGGAATATCGAGTAAAGGACTATTTTAGATGTGCTTCTAAGCAAATGGCAAGTCCACTAATTCCTCATCATCAATGCCGAAGAATATCGAGTTTAGGTGGCCAGCGTGAATTAATTGCGTGGAGGGAAGCAACCTGACGTGCTCTTCAAAGTTTCTCAGTCTATAATATACGTGTTGAAAAAACTACTCATTTTTCTATCTTCAACTATCCACTAATCTAATTAAGTATTATTTTTTTTTTTGGGTCAACAATTAAGTATTATTTTTATTTGTTGTTGTTGATGTACCTTGTCCAACTATCTTCAACTTTCCACTAATCTAAGTATCATTTTTTTTTTTTTTGTAGTTGATGTACCTCGTCCAACCCCCAAACGGAAGAGAGAGGTAGGTTGAACGCCTACAAGAATAAGAGATCTAAGTAGAGAGCATTCATATTGGTGGTATATTGGTGGTGCTAAATGTTGGGAAATTCAAGAAGTAATAATGCAAGAACAAAATGATCTAGTAGACAAACAATAAATTTGATTGACTTGAAAGCACAGTTGAATGTTATTCTTAGATAATATTTGCTCCCACACAAGGGTTACTACAAATTTATTCCCATGATATAACCAAATTTATTAGATTCTATAAATAGTAATTTTTTTGGAGAAGAGACCCGCTGGATTTCTTATGTTTCTAAGAAGATTTGAGAGAGGGGAAGTTCGTTTAAGTAGTTACCAAATGAGTATGAACTACTATTTATACCCAAAAAATTATGACCCTTCAATAGTTAGGCACATTTTGGTTCAATTGACACCTTTAATATATATCCAACTCAAAGGGTTGTGACCTTTCAATATGCACTGTTTGGTTCAATAGACACTTTTAATATATATTCAATCCAAAGGATTGTGACATTTCAATAAACACATTTTTATTCAATTGACAGCTTTTGGTATCTCTATATATTAAGAGGATAAATAAAGTTAGTTATGACTTTAGAAAATCTCAAAAATACCCCTAAGCTAAATTTTTTTTTTTTTTTGAAAGGGATATCTTCATTCAAATTATAATAGTGAAATGTCATTATACAAGGCTACCAATACAAGTGGAGGAGAATCCTCCAACCAATACAAGTCCTCATCTAAATTTCTAACATATTGGGCAAGACCATGTGCCACTGTATTCCCTCCCCTTCTAATCTGATTAGTCATAGCCCAATGTAACCCATGGATCAAATGACAAATATCATCAACCGCATAACCAAGAATGGATTGGTTGGGCCGAGATGAAGAAATGGCTTGTATGACTTTGACATTATCACCTTCAATTATCAATCTTGTAAACCTAGCATCCACGGCAAACTCCAAGGATTTTCTGCAAGCCAAAAGTTCCGCTTCCTCGCTATTTTTTGTACTCGATCCAGCCGTAGACATTGCTGCCATAACCTCCCCCTTGTCGTTACGAATTATTGCTTTTATCCCTGTTCTTCCCAGCCTCAAAAACACTACAGCATCAAAATTGAGCTTGTAGACATCAGGCGAAGGAGGTTGCCACACTTTAGAACTAGTTTGCTCAAGCCGAGAGACTGTTAACTGCGCCTGGGTTTGCTTAAATTCCTGAAGAAGCTTCGCTGCTCTCTGGTTAAGGCATTTTGGATCTTTCAACTTTCCCCATGCACCACGCAATTCCGTTGGTTCCATATAAGCCATGCTTGCACCTAAAACAGCTACAACTCCTCATTCGATAAGTTGTCCACAAAAAATCCATCAACTGAAGTGTATCCCGAAAAACATAGCATCCTTTCTGCAATTTTGAAGCACTACCAGCCCATACGTCTTGCATCGCAGCACACTCCCATAATGCATGAGTTGTTGTCTCCGATTCTCTAGTACATAATTAACATTTATCCTCAACTATGATCTTCCGGCACGACAGATTATAGTATGTTGGTAAGATATCATGGCAAGCTCGCCATCCAAATACTTTAATTTTATTTGGGATTTTAAGCTTCCATAACATCGGCCAAATTTTTTTCCCAGCACATCCACGTGATGATTCAGCCCTATCCCCCATGAAATTGAGTCCGTCTTGCAAGCTTATAGGCAGATTTGACAGAGAACTTACCATTCTTATTGTGCAGCCAAATAATTGAGTCTGAAACATATCTTCGGCTAAGAGAGATTCTACATATAGCTTCTGCATCTTCATTATGGAACAATGACATAATCATATCAATTCTCCATGCATGCAACTCTGGATCAATTAAATCTAAGACTACTAATTCTCCAACCAACTCTTGTCTTGGATGAATGACTGTATTTGTAGGATGATTAGGGATCCATCTATCCCTCACTACACTTATTGAAGACCCATTACCAACCCTTCAACAATAACCAGATCTAAGAATTGGTAGGGCTGCCATCAAACTTCTCCACACATAGGAACAGCCAGGTGATTCTTTAGCATCAAGAAAGGAAGACCACGGAAAGTATCTTGCTTTAAAGAACCTGTATAACAAGGAATCACGCCCTTGAATCATTCTCCAGCCTTGTTTAGCCAACATGGCTAAATTAAAATCCCTCAAGTCTCGAAAATCCATACCACCCTCCATCTTTGAAGTTGACAGCATATCCCACCTCTTCCAATGGATCTTTCTTTCATTACCTACTTGACCCGACTAGAATTTAGCACTCATACTATCCAGACCATCACATAGTTTCATAAGGAGTTGGAAAACACTCATAGTGTACGTAGGTATAGATTGGGCCACTGCCTTAATCAAGATTTCCTTTCCAGCTCTAGATAACAACATACCTTTCCATCCTTGCAGCTTCTTCCAAACTCGATCCTTCAAATAAGAGAATGTATGATACTTGGCTCTTCCAATCAATGTTGGAAACCCTAAATAAGATTCAAATCTCTCCACCTCCTTCATCCCTAGGATCTATAAAATCTGTTGTCTTTGACTACCTATTGTATTACTGCTAAAATGAACTAAAGATTTCTCCAAATTTATACATTGCCTTGAAGCCTTGGCATAAGTTTGAAGAATTTCCATTATAGCTTGCCAAAGAATCATCTGTAAACAGTAAATTAGTAACTCTAGGTGCCCCTCTACAAATAGAAACCCCTTTTATCCTCCCTTCAAATTCTGCCTTAGCCAACAGAGCAGTAAAGCCTTCTGCACATAACAGAAATAGATACGATGATAATGGATCACCTTGTCTTATTCCTCTTGATGGGTGTATCATACCATAAGATTTACCATTCACCAAAAAAGAAAAAATTGGAGTAGTGACACAGCTCATCATCCTCTCTATCCACAGTGCTAGGAAGCCCATCCTTTCCATAATCCCCTGAAGAAATTGCCACTCCACACGATCATAGGCTTTGCTGATATCCAATTTCAATGCCAAGGTCCCTTTCTTGCCCTTCTTCCTAGTATGCATTGTATGTAGTGTTTCATAGGCCACCAAGACATTATCTATAATCAATCTCCCCGATATAAAGGCACTTTGAGTAGGCAAAACAATATATGGGAGTATCTGTTTTAATCTATTTTCCAAGACTTTGACATAATCTTATAAATCACATTACATAAACTTATAGGCCTAAAATCAGACATTTTGTCTGGATTTTTCACTTTAGGAATAAGAACTATGTTTGTGTGATTTATCTCAGGTAACATATTATCATTATTTAAAAAATCTAAAATAGCTATAATAACATCATCACCCACTATGTGCCAAAATTTTTGAAAGAAAATGGCATTCATACCATCAGGTCCTGAAGCTTTTGTAGGTCCCATTTGAAATAAAGCCACTTTAACTTCTTCTGCAATAAACTCCCCAGATAAAGCCTTCTTCATTTCAGTAGTCACCATCTGTGGAACAGCAGCTCTTCCAACTGATCACATGCTCCTGCATGAAAAAGATTCTCAAAATAATCTGAAGCTACTTCCACCACCTCCTGTAATTCTTCCACCCATTGCCCTTTGCCATTTTTAATACCCCGAATATGATTTCTCCTCCTTCTCTGTGAAGCCTTTGAATGAAAGAACTTAGTATTTTTATCACCATGCTTCAACCATGAAATTCTAGACCTTTGAGCCTAGTAGATTTCCTGTTTTTGGAGAAGCTCATCCATCTTTCTGTTCAACTCTAGGTACTCGACCTTACTGTCAACATTCATCTCTTCATTATTTGGTTCAGCCGCTTTTGGATTTGTTTTATAGCTTCTTCATCCAGAGTTGTCCTAGCCGCACCCCACTGCCTTAGTACCGATCCAGTAGCTTGTATTTTCTTCAAGGTTGTAGCTAGTCCCTGCTCAATAGCCACCACCTCTTCCCAAGCCTCCTTCACCGTATCTTCACAATCTTCCATAAGTAGCCACGATACCTTAAATTTAAAGCCTCTCTCCTGTCTTTGTGGAACAAAAGATTGCACATGTAAAAGAATTGGTAAATGGTCTGAAGCATGTGTTGAGAGGTGTATCACGTTGCTCATTTGAAATTTCCCTATCCAATATTTAGTAGCCACGGCTCTATCCAATCTGATTTTAGTATTTGCCTCACCTAGTCTCTTATTATTCCATGTAGGATATCCTTTGTAACCTAGATCTCGAAGTTGACAAGACTCCAAAGCTTCCCTGAATGCATCAACCCGTGAAAATTGTGGTGGTCTTTTGCTTTTCTTCTCCAACACATGTAAAAAAGTGTTAAAATCCCCTATAACTAGCCAAGGTCCCTCCACAAAGGTTTTCAAATATTCCAGCAACCTCCATCATTTTTCCTTCTGTTGTGCCTCCGGCCACCCATAGAAACAAGTCAGGAACCATTTCAATCCATCCTCCTCCGTAACCACAGCCAAAACATGATGTACAGTATAGTTAATAACTTCCAGTGTGATAGAATTTTTCCACAAAAGTGCCAACCCTCCACCCGAGTTGGGATGCTTCACAACAATCTTATTCTGATATGTCAAATTACCATATAAATTTTCAAAACCATCCTTGTCCAGTCTTGTCTCCATAAGGAAACAGACTATGGGAGCTTGTTCTCTCACAATTTTGCGAAGGCTTCGACCTGTCCAAGGGTTCCAAGCCCTTGGCAGTTCCAACTTAACAGCCTCATTGCTTCCGGCAAGGGTGGCTTTCCACCCCCGCCGATATATCTTTGGAAATTTCTTCTTCATTGATCACCTTCCCTCTCTTAGACTCAGACTCACCTATTTGCACACCTACTTCCTCCCTCGTGTCTCTCTTTCCAAGTGTTGGTAGTGTAAGTGCCTTGGCTAAACCCCCAAAACCAAAGTCCATCATGTTAATTTGTGTCCATGTAGTTTTGGGCTTAGAATTAGATAGCCCAGCTCCACCCGTTGGAAATTCAGTAGTAAAAGGCACGTGCTCTTGAATGCCATCTGACTTAATTTCCACATGCACCTCATCTGAATCAATATGTGAAAATTCCTTTCTAGTCCTTAGATTTAAATCAGCCTTTCCATTTAAAGATAGCTTGATATCCGGATTTGGATTGACTGCCTTAGAATTACACTCTTCCACGTTAGCATGGCCAGTGCTAAACACTCCATCACTTTGCATGAGATCCATGACACCTCCTAGATTCTTGGCTTCAACCTTATCACTTGCCCTAGGGTTTTCGTGCCATACCTGTCCTTTTGCCACCGCCGTCTTCAAGGTTTGTACCACCGAACCTGGAACTTGTTTTTGACCACTGCCTACACCCTCCTCCGAAAAGGATTTAGGATTAGTATATTGATTAACTGGAACCCTAGCTTTACCACCTGCTGCCTTTAAGAAATATCCATACTAATAGTCAATATTACCACCATTCTTCTCCACTGCATAGTGCGCTGCACAGTGCTTCAAGTCATGCCCTAATATCCCACAATAATGGCAAAACATGGGGAGCTGTTCACATTTAAACAATAACCATGAACGCTCTCCATCCGACCCAGCCAGAAACCCTCCTCATCTTAGGGGCTTCGATATAGGCAAAGCAACCCTAACACGCATAAAAAAAATTAATATCATCCTTCCTTTTCTTCCATTCCACCTCTTCCTCACCCAATTTGCCTCCAACTTCTTTAGCAACCCGGGGTGAAATCATATCCAACGGGGCACCCCATATTTGAGCCCAAAACGAAGCTTTCTCCATGATTATATTACCCATCGTCAAACCTTTCTTCCATCGTTAAAGCATGAGAAGTTGATTATCAAACAACCAAGGACCACCCTTAAAAACCCGATTCATCTCAAACTCAAATTGAAATTTAAATTGGAATAAATTTGGCCCCACCTCTAGAATTTGCATAGTATCATCAACTCCCCAAGCCCTTCGTATTGTATTCTTGGCTACCATCTTATTGAAGGGTTTGCACATTAGGAATTTGCCGATCAAACTCAGATGACAACTCTCAATAGCTTTTAGTCTTCCTTCATCCGAGATATCAATGATTTCTTCTTCCTCTGATGTTAGCTTCATCTTTTCCATACTGCCAATGACCTCGTCAGCCATGATTTTGTAAGAAAATAGAAAACAATACCCTTCGTACTAGACCAAGGGAGGGAGGAACTCGTGATAACACAAGAGAGAGAACTCCACGCACGGGAGAGAAATAAATTGATTAAGAAGAACATAGAAAATTATGCCCCCTTACCCCTAATCTAATTAGATAATAATTATTCTTAAAAAAAAATTGGTTAAAATTGCAATTTAACAAAATTCAAAAAAAAAAAAAAAATACTAGAGAAATTTTTTTTTCCTAAAAATTAGCACACACTCTTTCTCCTATATAAATATATTTCATGTACATTTGATACATTTCTTTTCCTAAAAACTAGCACACACTAAACCTAGTAGTTTACTCCTTCTCAAATCCTAAATTTTAGTTTCTTAAAAATCCCTTTTTATGTAACCTCACTAACAATAGATAAATTCTAATTGAAAAATTACATTAAACTCAAAATAAAAAAAGAGTCTCATCGCACTTGCGAAGCGCGTGTAATATTTATATATACAATCTATCTTGTATATATTTATATATACAACACTAAAAGATTTAGTTTTTATTGTCTCAAAAATATAATTTATTTATTTTAACACTTCACTTTTCAATTCACCCAACATAAAGTTCCTACTTTTTACCACTTCATTTAAATATTCTTTCTTTATTCTTCCTCCATGCCTCTTTCTCTCTCTTCTCTGAAGCAATAACAACCAACCACAACCACAACCACCATGTATAACCCACTGCCAGCACAACCAACTGCCACAACCCATGGCTATAAACTCACCATCCCAATAAAATTCCATATCAAATGCACCAAAAACCATCGCAACTCTAATTTAAAGGGGGGAAAAAAAACCACCACAAAACTGCCGCAACCCACGCACCACCATCATTGCCGCCACAACTGAAACCCACCACAACTTGAAACCCAAACCACCAAAATCGAAGATCAGATCTCTCTCTCTCTCTCTCTCTCTCTCTCTCTCTCTCTCTCTCTCTCACTGATACTGTATTTTGTCCATCCTCGATTTTCGTGACAAAACCTGAAAAACCCAAAAATATCATTTTCTCTTCG
Source organism: Lithocarpus polystachyus (assembly GCA_033629205.1). NCBI lineage: Eukaryota > Viridiplantae > Streptophyta > Magnoliopsida > Fagales > Fagaceae > Lithocarpus > Lithocarpus polystachyus. The sequence continues at coordinate 14,718,334 of CM066163.1, read as the reverse complement.
TATGGTCACAAGAACATATATAATGACGTGGCGCAACCTAATTGAACACCGGAGCGCTCAAAGTACCTTTTTCAGCCAAAATGACCAAAATGCCCTTGGTTAAACCTATGTTTGTCCGAAGGTCAAACGATGTCAAAACCCCCCAAAAATAACATTTTTTATAGCTATACATCAAACCCGAGCTTGTCGGAGACTTTGACCAAGTTTGACCCAAAGTCGATCCTAGGTGGGCCCAAAAACTCTAATTTTGATGTGGCCATCAAAATGCGTTAAAACCAATGTCATTGCTAAGATTATCAAATTCTTGTTCCAACGACTATTCATGGGTAGAAATCAGAGTTAAAATGGTTGAGATATCGAGAAAATTGTGAAAACCACGTCTGCTAACTTCCGAGAGCCATAACTTTTGATCCGACCATTGGATTTTTGAGTTCCATACCTTTTTAGAAACTGAAAATGAAGATCTATCCAACGGCATCAAGATCAGCCCAATCAGAAGAGTTTTGAGACCGGCGGCCTTACAATGGCCATTGCCTCGATTTTTGCACCCGAGGCTATAAATAGCCCCAAGCACACCCGCCCCAAACAAGGAGGACACACAATTTCTGAAATTTTCCCTTCTGCCCAGCTCTTCTCAACATTTTTTCTCTCTTCCAAACACCAAAAAACACCCAAAAACACTCCAAAAAAAGACATCAAAGTCTCTTGATTCTTCCCTTTTCACTAAGAACACAAGGTATTGCTTTTGCACTCAATCTTCCTTTCCTTGGTTCTACGCTTTGGGTTTGGGGTTTAGGGGTGTGGATGTAGCTTTTTAGCTATCATCCACACCCCTAACCTTCTAAATCTTTTTCCTAGTATGCTCTTGCTCTTTTTGTCATAATAATATGTTTATTACTTTCTTTAGCGTGTTTCTCTCTTTATGTGTGTTCTTCGCTTAGATCTATGTGTTTTTGTGCTTTTATGCCATGTTTTATGCTTAGATCTATGTTTTTACATGCTTATATGTTTAGATCTACATGCCTAGGGTTTACCATGTTTCCTTTGTTTTGTTCCTCTCTTTGCTTTGTGTTGTTGTTAGGGTTATATGCTCACATGCTTGGTATCATGTCTATGGTTATGCTTTGTTGGGATCCATGTGTTCATATGCTTTTTGCCATGTTTTATGCTTAGATTTGCATCCGTACACGCTTATATGCTTGGATTCATGTTCTATCATGTGTATGTACTAAGCTCTCACATGTTCACACACGTTGCCATGCTTATGCACTAGATCTACATTTTTACATGCTTGCGTGCTCAGATCTAGGTTTTCATATGCCTAGATGTCTAGATCTATGTTTTCACATGCTTATATGTCCGGATCTATGTTCTTACATGCCTATATGTCTAGATCTATGTTTTCACATGCCTATATGCTTGGATCTACGTTCTCTACATGCTTTATGCTATGTTCCATGTGCTTGTGCTTTCCATGCCATGTTTGTGTGCCTAGACCTAGGTTGTGTTTGTCATGCCATATGCTATTGTAGCCCTTTTGTTGCTTTATCTTTCTTTCTTGTGTTTTGGCCTATTGGTTTGGACCCGATCTAGACCCTATGGTCTTTGTCATCGTCCATACACCTTGGCCCATATCAAAGGGTTTGGATTACCCCTATTTGCATGTCTGTGCTTGCTTGCTTCTATGCTTCATACTTGTGTTAGCCTCTCTTGTTTTAGGCTTTGCCACGTTTAATGCCCTTAGTGGGTACACGGTTGTGTGGTTGCATCCGACGCCCAGGAGGCCATGTCTAGATGTAACCACTTGGGAGGCATCTCCAGATGTCGGGTTGCTCCGTATGAACCCTTCCCTTTTCCACTCTGCACGATGATATGCTTGCCATGCTTGTTTGCGCTACCCGTTGGCTTTCTACGCATCTTTACATGCTTGTTTACATGTTCATACATAAGTCATGATTGCTAGTGTGTCGTCCATACTTCAACACAATAGACTTATGGACATCCGATCCAAACCTACATTTTTCCCTCACGGACACCACCTTTTGTTTGCCTTCTTGCTTTGTTTGTTTGTTTATTTGTATGTTTGCCTGCTTTCTCGTTTGTTTGTGCATCTTACTTGTCTTATCTCCTGCCACATGCTATGCTTGCCATGTCTATCATGTTTATTTGTTTTATGCCCTTTTCATATGCTCTCTGTATCTTTTCCTTCCATTGCTTGTCTACTGGTTTCTTGTGTTTGCCTTTGCATGTACGCACGTGGAGTAAGGACACAGGAGTTAGGACACGGTCTCACAAGCGCAAGCAAAAATGGCGAGGATGCGAGCATGCAAATATCGGCCAAGCGGCTGTAGTCAATAGGTTTAGGGTTTAGCTTTTTCCCTTTTGGTTTAAACCCCCTCCTTCCTCCTCCCTTTCTCCCTTAGATGGTCTGTATTAGGTATATCATGCTTTGTACCATTCGTCCTCATCTCTAAAGTATGGCACCCTGTTTACTTTCCTGCATTTAAATTTTGGGCCATGCTCTAGGGGTGTAGGCATTTACTTTCCTGCTCTGTGTGCTAGCATTATGCATGATGCATGTATATATATACCTAATCGCCCCCTTCCTTTGTGATTGTCATAGTCTGTTTCACCTAAGGCAAGCGATGCCTAATTTCCACCATGAAAGTAAGGTGACATGTCGCCAGATTTTTGCCACGAAAATCTGGTACTCAGTTCGAATGTTATAGGAAAGCATAGATTGGGACCACACCTTTTCAAAAGCCAAACCTCAAGGCCCAATGCATGCAAAGCCTCAAAACCCAATGCCAAAATCATGTTTTTACTGCTAATTTTTGAAAATTAAGGTTTTATCAAAACAAATGACTGTCCTTGGACAAGCGTTGTAAGGTGCTTCCCCACACGTAACCAAACTTCCAGACCTAAGAATCAAGATTTTTTTTCATCCACATTAGATTAGGAAAAATTCCATTTTTCTTAACCTAGGATTGGTAATAAAATCAACTAAAAACAAGTGACCAATCACACCTTAGAAAAACCCAATGATTGGTGACAACTCCACTTACCTTTGGTAATCCCTTAAAATGTGACCCAGATTCCTGCCATAAAAACTAGAGTTGGACCTACCTTCCTCCACTGAGAGAAAGAGCATTCGAAGCTTCGCGCGAACCATACACATTCATCGAAAAGGGCCCTCCAACAGGGCCCCGCGCGTGTGTGAGCTATCGCCACGGCGGGTGGTCGAACGAAGGCCCACAGCGGCAGCTTTTCTGTTGCCAGAGATCGAGGCTAGGCGTCGGCATCTCTCTCTCTCTCTCTCTCTCTCTCTCTCTCTCTCTCTCGTCTAAAGCTACCATCCCTCACAACTCAGCACCCACTACCTCCACAAACTCACCACCAACCACCAAAATCACAACCAAGCACCACTACAGGCCTTCATAAAACCCAAATCAAATAAAAAAACACATAAACCATAATCAAGGCAACTGGCCACCACCCATTGCCATAAATGCCCATAACCCACTGTAAACCTGATTAAAAAAAGAAACCCATCATAAACAGCCACAACTTATCATTGCCACCGTCATCCTAGCAAAACCCAAACCCAAAGTAATCCCTAGAGCTTTGATCTGACCCAAACAAAAGCCTAAATCCCCTTATTGATTCAATTAAGAGAAGAGGGCCAGGGTGAGTGCAAAAAGAGAGAAAGATAGAAAGAGGAAAAAAAAAAAAAGAATAAGAGAGAGGATAATTTTTTAATGACAAAAGGTCACCCACTATGAAAAGAAAAAAGTTTTTTTCCCCTTTGGAGCTATAATAAACTTGAAAATATGGCAGTATACTGTTTATAGATTGCAAAAAATTTTAGATATACCACCACCAATGTAGCATGCCTTTTAATATTTGGTGTGTGTGTGTGTGTGTGTTTTTTTTTTTTTTTTTGAGAAGGTAATATTTGGTGTGTTAAAATAGCATTTTAGCACCACCAATGTGAATGTTCTTAGTAACTCAAAAAGTTTCTTTATCTATTTTAATACCTCATTTTACAACATACCAAATATCAAAGGTTTGATTTTTTTACCACTTCATTTAAATATTCTTTCTTTATTGTTTTTTTTTCTTTCTTTATTCATACTCTATGTCTCTTTCTCTATCTTCTTCTCCATCTTGTTCTCTTCTCTAAAGCAAAAACAATCACAAACCACATTTTCTCAACACAGTTAATCCACATCCACTGCTAGCCACCACCACCACCGGTTAAAAAAAAATCACGCCCCCGAACCTGACCTGTATACATATATAATATTAAAAAAATTTAAAAACCATAAGTATAAACACTGCTCTAACTTTCCCATTTCTCTATTTTAGTTCCCTAACCGTAATCACTCTCTCAATTACCTCCCTTTCCCTTACTCTCACTCTCACTTGTTGTCGCCGCCTCCCTCTCCCTCACTCTCAGCCACCCTCACTCTCACTTTCCGATAGAATCTCAATTGAAGAATAACCCTAATCACCACTTTTGTGATGTATTCGTTTGGCAAGGACTGGTATAGTAAACAGCTTGTGGTGAGCTTCATAGGGGTGTTGGATTATTACGATTTGGGTCTTTGTTGGAATGGGCTGAGCCGGCATTGTTTCACAGAGACACTATGTTGGGTCTACTGCACTTTAAGCAGATGGGTCACCGTAGTTGTGGTGGTTCTGGTTAGGCCTTGATTGGAAAAATGAGGGATTTTTTTTGGGTTTCCAGGTGTTTTGTGGTTCTGATTTTGGAGTGTTTTAGTGTTTTACATTTTATTTATTTATTATTTCATCTTGAAATGTATCTGTGTTTGTGTAATACACTGATATTAAATTTTTTTTCTTTTTTTATAGATTGGGCCTTGTGTTTGTGTTTGTGTTTGTGTTTGTGATAGGATTTGTGTTTGTGTTTCTAATTTTGGAAGGAAAATCATAAATCAGAAAAACATAATGATAGGCCAAGAATGTATTAACCCCTTTGGTAACTTAATCAAATTAATTAGCCAAGTGAAGTTAATTAGATTCAATTATATGCAATAAGCGTGGTAGCATAAACCAATCACCAACTAAGTTATATGCAGCGGAAAATAAATTTGACACAAGTGATTTGTTTACGAATGGGAAAAGCCACCGAGGCAAAACCCCACTGAAGGAATTTAAGGTCACCACTCTTGAGAATCCACTATTATCAAAACAAATGGTTACAAGTAAAAGGAATCTCAGTACCTAATACCAACCTACAGTTGAACCCTTACCCCAATACACAATTGGACTTATAATGTAGTAAAAATTTCTCCTTTCAATGCACGGCTCCCAGTACGTGACTAACCAATCGATGCACGGATCCAAGTACGTGACTCACACACCAACTTGAAAAGAATATTGGCTGCAAAGTTCTTTAGTTCACCCACACGATGAAGATCAAGAAGCTCTTTGGTCACAAAACCCTACGGCATACAAATGCAGCAGCTTCTTTAAGAGAAAGATGAACTAGGACAAATTGTCCCCGGTCACAATATGCTTGCAACAACAAGTGCAACAACCTTATGACAGTCCTTAAAATAATCCTTATATATGTCTAGGGTTGTGAGAAAAGAAAACTTAAACACATAGCTTAGATAAGCGTGAAATACAGTTCTGAAAAACTGATTTTCATAATTCTCGATAGATACAACTGTCGAGCTTATCTGTCGAGCTTCACATTTTAAATCTCGATAGATACATCTTGTCGAGCTTTAAAGCATAGAACTTCTTCACTTGATTCTTGGACAGATTTGCATGGTTTTAATACTTTAACTTTAACTTTTGTTCCTTGAAGTATTAAACACATCCTAGTCTACCCAATTAAAAGTAAAGTGCGTTTTGTCAAAGGATTAGCCAATTCTAAATGACATATGTTCTTAACATGATCCACATATGTTCTAACAATCTCCTCCTTTGGAAATCCGTGACAAAACCACAACAAACAAATAAAATATAAGAGAAATCATAAATCATTCAACTCATATTCACTTGTTGAATACAATAAAATCTACCTTAACACAAACTCTTGAAAAAATTTGCAAGAAAAGAGTTCATGGCATGGAAGACTTTGACAACCTGTATTTCTGAAACACTTTAAACAAAACTCATCACAACATCTTAGTATGAAATAGAAATAAAAGATTGCATACAATAAATAAGAAGTATGTGCATAAAAAGAGAAAAGAAACAACACATGGTGAGATAAGTGAAAGAATATAATAACAACCTCATCAAATATATATATATATATATATATATATATATATAATACAAGGTCTGCTATCACTAAGTGGTCACAAGACCGATAGTACAAGAATAATGTATCTAAAAAATAAAGAAAAGAAAAGAAACAAAAAGACTGAAAAGTCCTCACTACATCCCTCAAAAAGATAAACACTCCACCTAACAAAAATCTCCTATACTAACTCTCCCCCTAAGAATATGACTACTCTCATACCCAAAACTACTCCCCCTTTTTGTTACAAATAACAAAGGACAAGTCACTCAAGCAGTCATCTCCTCATCACTGGAGGAGCTAGCATCCTCATCTTCATCATCATCACCATCGAAGTCACCATCATCGTCCTCGTCCTCAAATGCCTCTAGAGAAGGAGTGAGAGATGCCACGAAGCCACCAAGGCAAGCCTGTAGTCATGCAATATGACTGATACGGGTGTTCACCTAACACAACTTATCACTGAGAGTGTCAAGGCGAGAATCCATGCGCTAAAGCTGCGCCATGACCGTCTCAAGGGTCACACCACTTGCGAAAGAAGAAGGTGCAGAGGTAAAAGGAGCAGAAGAGGCTGGAGGAGTCGCCGTCTTAGTTCGTGGCCGCTTTGGTCAAAGCTGGGCCTCGCTCCATCTAACGGATGCACCGCTGATGGCACCCATGATAGAGAAGTGAACAGACTCAGGATAGGAGACAAACGTATGGTGAATGATCCTTGTGATAGCAAAAGGGAAAATATGCTTATCACGGGCCACCGTATCCTTATAGACATCTATAAGGGAGAGTATGAAATGAGAGGGAAAGTCAATGGTAAGCCCCTCAAGGAGGGATAACAAAAAGCAAGCATAAGGCTCAGTAATAGAATTATAGTGAGACAAGGGATGTAAAACAAATGTCATCACCATATTTAGGAACCTCGGACCTTTTGCAAAGCCCGAGCAAAGGGTGTTTTGACGGTCACCCCAAGATGAAGGTGTCTTACAGAAGAGAGACATAAGTTCGTCTTTGGACACAGTCTGCAGATGAGGTAATCAGGATGTGATACCCTCGGGATATGTAGCACATCGAAGATAAGCTCCGGAATGACTACAATACATGTACCTCGAACAGAATTGAGAAACCGAGGTATGGAAAAATCAAATCCATGCATATTGGAGTAAAACTCATGTATGATCACGAAGGGACAACTGATCGGGATATCACAAAGGGACTTCCAACCCTACTGTGAATGACAGTGGGTAAGTCAGTATCAAAAAAAATCTGAAAGGAAGACCTGGCATTTCGAATGAATGCCATGTCTAGAAAAGTTCTTCCAGAAGTCCTGACGAGCTTTCTCATCACGGATTCGAATGTGAAGAGAAGTAGAATTAGAGGAAAAAGATGCCTCGAAATGAAGAGGATTCCAGGACGGAGCAGACTTGCGCTTAGGTGCCATGCACAGACTATCCGAGAGAAAGAGAAAGAGAGAGAGACACGCAGAAGAGTATCAATCAATAACAAATATCAAAAGGAAGAAAAGAGATGTACATATTGTCAGTTCGTTTAGACCCCTTAAACCCAACAGATTAACCTAGAGAATTATCCAAGTGATTAACTTAGGTAATTTAAACAGAACTAGGTTAACACAAGTATAATGAAAAACAATAAAGCAGCGAAAAATAAAGAACACAAAGATCTGATGACCCAGGAAAACCAAACCGGTAAAAACCTGGGGAGGATTTAACCTAGCTATCCTCAAGGTAAACCGAATTCACTATGAAAGAATTGAAGTTTACACAATAAGACTTAGACCACTAACATCCTATTGCTACCCAAGTGTTGGAAACTTACTACCACGACCCCATGATAGCTCCGAGATCCACAGACTCCTTCTTTCTTGAATTCTTCAGCAATCCACAAGCGCACCTGCTTGTATTTCTTGAAGATCTTTGATTCTGCAACTGTATGATTTACCAAGCTCTTGACATGAGTCTTGAGTTTGTAAACCCTAAGTGTATGTAAAGGCAAACACCTCTAGATCTCACAATGAGATTCACAAACACAGCAAAACAGAACTCTAAAAATGTGGCTAGGGTTTTCCCTTATATACTTAGGGCAAAACATAAAACCCTATACATTAAATGGGCTAGGGCTGAGTTGGAAAATTCTGCAGAAAAACAATCTGCACGACTTTTGATCGATCGAGTCTAATTTTCGATCGATCGAGTCAGGCAGAAAGTGCACAGTGAATTCTACATAAAACTCGATTCCAACTTTACATTAAGAGCCATACTTTGAGCAAGTCTAACACACAACTAAAAGAACGTTTTGATCATGGTTTGCCAACATTACAAATTGAAGTTCTAATACATTAGTTCCTAATTCTTAGAACCTAACACGTATACATGAAAAAATGCATGAACATGTGACATGCAACAAAATAAACATCATGGTCTCAGTCCAATCAAACCTATCAGCACACAAGATTTCAACATATAAAACACACATCTAAATGCATGAAACATGGTGAAAATGCAAATGTGATGCAATGCATGAGCAAATAGGATCATTTAAACATAACCCAACCTAAAAATTTCACAAAAACCTTATCAACTTTGAAAAACCCCAAAAACCTAGGTCTAAATAAATGAAATGCATGATAAAAGAGAGAAAAGGGATCATACCAAATGAAGAACACAAGTTTTGGCTGAAAATCACGTGGGTAAGGTGAAGAGGTTGAGTGAGAAGTGTTTAGGAGAGACAAAAGAGTGTTTTTATCGAGAGAAATCAAAGAGAAATGAGAAAAAAAAAAAAATCGCGTAGAAACTATATATAGAAAAAGGAAGCTCGATGGATCAAGAGCTATCAAGAATTTGTCGAGCACTAATTCTCGACAGATTTAGCTGTCGAAGTGTTATCAAGAGCTATCAACGGCAAAGACAACTCGATGGATCGAACAGCTATCGAGGAGCTATTAAGCAGACAAAAAGTTTCTCAATAGATCAAGAATCTGTCAAGAAGCTATCTAGACAAATTCTAGAAAGCTTTAATGGATCGAGATTACGTTAACTTCTGTCGAGAAAGGAAGATCAAAGATCTCGATGGATAGCTAGCTGTTGAGAGCTATCGAGATGTGCAAAAAAAAAAAATTTCAAAGAAGAGAAAAACACATAAATGAATGCAATCAAGCAAGCTACTCAACCATAGATCCAGACAACATTTTGAGCTCTCAAAAACATCTCTCAACAAAAAAATGTCAAGTATTTAGATCCAAAACACATACTCACACTAAACAAGTCTAACCAATTTTATATTTCAAAACAAGTTAAGACAATTTAGTGAGCATACATTAACACATGTATTCCTTGTGATGGCCAAATCACATTGTACTTGCACATGTATCAAAAGTAGCAAAGAATTTGCGTATTGTGTGTGAAAAAAAACATCGCAAGATTGCATAAGTGTCTACATGTTATGAAGATTTGAGATATGAGAAAATCGACTCTCAAAAAAAAAAAAAAAAAAAAAGAGATATGAGAAAATCAATTTAACTCACACACAATCATAACTGTTTGATGGGGACTATCACCTTCGAGGTAGATCCTAAACTCTCACATCTCCTAGAAGACATGCTTGCAATCATATATAAAGCATTTGATTCTTTTTGCTTTTAATTTTTCTTTGCATATTTTTCTTTTGAGCATATCATGCATGAGCATATAAGAGAGAGAAAAGAAATAACCAATTATGTTATGCTTTTGACATTACACTTTTGCTATGCCGAAGCATACAGATGATATTTCATGACTGGTAAGAAACAGTGGTGAGATGGTTATGTTTGCCTTTCTCTTAGAATTTTCTAGTCCTTCCCGTCAAAAAGAGTGATATGAATGTTAAGTACAAGAGATTACTTAACCTTACTCATCATAAACACGGGCCACAAAGTTCACTTGCTTAGTTGTGCATAGAGATGCTTATCTAAGCTACAAAAGATACAAAGTTTAGAAAATTTTGTTTTTGTAAAGTTGTGATTTACAACTATGTTTTATGTTGGCTTTATTCCATGACAAAAAGTGTTGTAATTGTTTTAATTTTGTTCATTGTATTTTGTAGGATTTTATTTTATTGGGTTTAGTATTAAGTTGGTGAAGAATTGAGCATGAATTGAAGAACAAGTGGATTTCGCGATAAGCTCTCGATAAGCTTGTGAGAAGCTCGCGAGAAGCTAACCCGCGAAAGAGCCACGTGAGAAGTACATTTTGGAAGCTGAAAAGTCATACTAGGCTAGAGGATTTCGCGAGTGTCTCGCAGGTAAGGCCTTCTCGTGAGATACCCGCGAAACTCTCTGCCTGGAAGATTTTTAAGTGTGACTTTCTTACTCTTCACCCATACTATATATACCCTCATTACCCACAAAAGTATTAGAGGCCATTCAGAGAGAAAAACCCTAGATAAGTTTTCTACAACACATACACCTATCTTTTAGAGAGAGAGCTACTCATGTTTAGTGAGAAATCATTCTAGCCTCTTCTCCTTCCGTCTCCTATTGTCATACCTTGAGAAGAGATTTGTACCCAAACACAACCCACACCTTTTTAGAGTGTAGAGAGTGTTTTGGAGCTTGGGAAGTTTTGGGGATTTGCCAAAAGAAGCCAATGAAGCTTGGTGGATGCAATCGGGTGTATTGCAGGATTCGAAAAGCTAGAAAAGATATGACTCGGAGAAGTCCGTTGGTAGCAGGAGCTTAGAGGACTCAAGTACATTAAGTAGACTAGGCTTGGAGGGTCTTTTATTATTCGTGTACTCCAACTTTATACTCTAGTGGATCGATTTACCGCTTGGAGGGCGGCGGAGAGGTTTTTTGTCAAGTTCTTCGATTTCCTCTTCGATAACACATCTTAGTGTTATCTTGTGGTTGCATCTCTCTTCCTTTACTCTCGTGCTTTACTTTTATTGTTTTTTATTCATGTTTATGCACTAGAGTAGTTATCGGTTTATTGCGCTTCATTTACTCTTGTTTCACACTCAGATAAGTTAGAGTAAAATCAACCGAGCTATAATTTTTAATTGAGGGTCTAAATAAGCTCTTATGTTTTGACACAAATCCGAGCTTTCAGTTTCAATTGACATTTAAGGTATACAAGTACCAAAGTACACAAACACACACTGTTTTTGTATTTTTTTTAATTTAATTTATTTTATTTTTAAGAAAAACACAATAAAGCAAAAATGAAAACAAAAAAACAAAAACATGTTAAACAAAGCATAGCATAAAATTAGACTGACTCAAAAACAAGAAAGCAAAACACACAAGTAATGCAAACACAAAAAGGAGGGAGGGAGAAAAAATGACTAGATCACTTAAAGCCTTTTTCATTCCATACTTTGGAAGAACATTTCTGTTTGGCGAACCCTTGATCTGGTGGTGAGGGGGAAGAATTGAAACTATTCAAGTTCGAAAGGAATATGAGGGCTTTGAAAAGATCTCCAAGAGGAGCAAAAAAGGATGGAAACTGATTCTGGTTTCCGGGTGAGATCATACTGTTGCTCTATTGAGTGGCTAACCACTTATAGCAATTAGGTCGAATATGTCCAGTAGCTCCACAGTGATGACAGAGATACTGCTTCTTCTGTTTAGACTTTTGGTTATTGTTCTTCTTAGCCCTAGGGTTTTTAGTCTCTTTCTTATCAAGCTTAGGGGGTACTTTTAAGATAGAATTTACCTTTGTTTATGTTCTCACTAGCTAAAACAGTTTTCACATCATTATTCTCAGATTCAACATTATTAGCAGGTGAAACAAACACAGTATTACTAGAGGAAGCAATATTAGAGGAAGAGAAATCATACCCCAAATCATTTCAATCAGACGTAGGTTTCTAAAAGCTAAGCATCTCATCAAGCTTTGTACTTGAAGTCCTTTCCAACTGAGCTCTGACTTGAAATAGCTCCGCTTCAAGCTTCTTGATTTTCTCAGCCAAAAAATTGTTCTCAAACCGCAATGCTCCAATGGTTTGATTAGCTTCATCAAACTTTATGGAGATTTCTTCTCATCTTTGTGGAGATTTCTTCTTGTTCAAGCTCCATATCACTGAGCTTCTTGGTGGCCAGCCTATACAATTTCTCTTGCTTTTCAGAGACCTTGTATAATTTTGCATAGGCTATATGGATGTCATTATGTTCATCCATTTTCTCAAACTTAGACTCCACCAAGTCTTCTTCTTCATCCACTTCAACAATCCCCTTAGTAGGATTTACAATGGCAATGAAGGCATTCAGGATTCCATCATCCTTATTATCCGAAACATCCTTAGGATCGGTGTCACTCAAGATAGCAACAAAGGCCTTACTTTTCCTAATGGTCTTGAGATAAGTTGGACATTTTTGTTTCATGTGTCCAAAACCTTGACATCCGAAGAATTTTGATCCAAAGGGAATAGTATACTGATCGTCATCCCTAGCATCCTTCTTCCCTTTATCTTGGCTCTTGAACTGTGAAGAACTGGATTGCTTTTGGTCCTTGTTATATCCTTTCACATTGGCATTCTTCATGAAATTTTTGAACTGCCTTGTGATGTAGGATTTTATTTTAGAATCTTCATCATCCTAAGACTCATCAGTGTCACTACTTATGGCCTTCGGTGTCATGCTCTTGCTCTTATTCAATTTCCCAATTCTAGTCAAACCCAATTCATAGGTCTGTAAGATGCCAACCAGCTCTGTCAAAAGAATTTGATCAATGTCCTTTGATTCCTTAATGGCAATGATCTTCGCATGGAATCTCTCAAGTAGAGATCTGAGCACCTTTTTAACAATCTTAGGTTCAGGAATGGTTTTCCCAAGATTAAAGGCAAAGTTAACTATGTCCTTGAGCTTAGCATAGAATTCATCGAATGACTCATCTTACTCCATCTTAATCTATTTAAAGCTAGAGGTAAGCCTCTGAAGTTTTGAATCCTTAATAGCCTTGGTTCCTTCATAGGTTGTTTGGAGGATGGTCCATGCTTCCTTTGCAGTTTCAGTGGAGGATATATTCTTAAACTCCTCATTCGTGATCGCATTGAATAAGGCATTCAATGCTCTACTGTTGAAGTTAGCCGCTTTGATCTTTACTTCATCCCAATCAACCGACGCTTCCTTTGGCTTAGTCCAGCCTATCTCCACAGCTTGCCACACTTTTTCATCTAATAACTGCAAGAAAGCTCTCATGCGTACTTTTTAGTATGCATAGTTAGTGCCATCAAATAAAGGAGGGATAATGAGAGATTGTCTTCTATCCATGACAAACAGGGGTCAATGGATCACATAGTAAAGATTAACCCTAATCAGAGTGTGCCCACTCTGATACCACTTGATAGGCCATGAATGTATTGACCCCTTTGGTAACTTAATCAAATTAATTAGCCAAGTGAAATTAATTAGATTCAATTACATGCAATAAGCGTGGAAGCACAAACAAATCACCAACTAAGTTATATGCAGCGGAAAATAAATTTGACATGGGTGATTTGTTTACGAATGAGGAAAACTACCAAGGCAAAACCCTACTGGATGAATTTAAGGTCACCACTCCTAAGAATCCACTATTATCAAAACAAGTGGTTACAAGTAAAATGAATCCTATTACCTAATATCAACCTACAGTTGAACCCTTACCCCAATACACAGTTGGACTTGTAGTGTAGTGACAATTTCTCTTTTCAATGCACGACTCCCAATACGTGACTAACTAATCGATACACGGATCCAAGTACGTGACTAACACACCAACATGAGAAGGATGTTGGCTGAAAAGTTCTTCAGTTCATCCAAATGATAAAGTTCAAGAAGCTTCTTGGTCACAAAACCCTACAGCGTACAAACGCAGCAGCTTTTTCAAGAAAAATATGAATTAGAGCAAACTGTCTCCGGTCACAATATGCTTGCAACAATAAGTTCAACAATCTTATGACGGCCCTTAAAATAATCCTTATATATGTCTAGGGTTGTGAGAAAGGAAAACCTAAACACATAGCTTGAATATGTGTGAAAAACAATTCTGAAAACCTAATTTTCGTAATTCTCGATAGATACAGCTGTCAAGCTTATATGTCGAGCTTCACATTTTAAATCTCGATAGATACATATTGTCGAGCTATCTGTCGAGTTTTAAAATACAGCACTTCTTCACTTAATTCTTGGACAGATTTGCATGGTTTCAATACTTGAACTTTAACTTTTGTTCCTTGAAGTTTAGATCTACCCAATTACAAGAATAGTGCGTTTTGTCAAAGGATTAGCCAGTTCTAAATGACATAGATTCTTAACATGATCCATATATGTCCTAACACATAAAATTGCTTTTTTTTTTTTAAAGATTGGGTCATGGATTGGGCTACCAATTAGGGGCTTTAGACTAGGCCCTATAACGGGGCTTGCGGGGGCCTGACGAGGCAGGTTTGGGGGTTTAAAAAAAAAACAGTTCCGTTAACGGGGCGAGTTCGGGTTTCGGGGGGTGGGTGGCAGGTCAGGTGCGGGCATAAAAACTCACCCCAATCTCGATAGATACATCTTGTCGAGCTATCTGTCGAGTTTTAAAATACAGCACTTCTTCACTTGATTCTTGGACAGATTTGCATGGTTTCAATACTTGAACTTTAACTTTTGTTTCTTGAAGTTTAGATCTACCCAATTACAAGAATAGTGCGTTTTGTCAAAGGATTAGCCAGTTCTAAATGACATAAATTCTTAACATGATCCACATATGTCCTAACACATAAAATTGATTTTTTTTTTTTTTTTTTTTTTTTAAGATTGGGTCATGGATTGGGCTACCAATTAGGGGCTTTAGACTAGGCCCTATAACGGGGCTTGCGGGGGCCTGACGAGGCAAGTTTGGGGGGTTTAAAAAAAAAAAAAAAAAACCGTTCCGTTAACGGGGCGAGTTCGGGTTTCGGGGGGTGGGTGGCAGGTCAGGTGCAGGCATAAAAACTCACCCCAAACTTGACCCGTTGCAATTCCTAATTGCAAGCCACAACCAACTACCTAATTTCATCCCAAAATCCAATCTCAACCATTTTAATCCAAAGCCACGGATCATTGAACCCACCTTAATGACCCACCACCACCAGCAACAACAAAACAACCCACTACCAAAATACCCAACAACTTAGAACTCACAAAACCTATGAACCTAGAAATCACACGTCGTTGTTGATCTTAACACATTTTACTGAGGGAGTTTGAGCTAGAGAAAGGAGACATCGGCGAGGCAAGAGTGAAGATAGAGGTAAGAGTGAAGTCTGAAGAGAGAGGCTTGGCCAGAGAGACAGAGAGAAGTCTAAAAAAAGAGAAAATGCATAATAACGAAAGAAGAGAGGGAAACCGAATAAAAAATAAATTTTTTATAACTTTATTTGCTACAGTAAATTGTTAGAAATGACAATTTTCTATAGCAAGGCTATCTTATGTATTTTCTGATTTTGATTTTGATTTTCTAAAATTTTTATTTAGACTATAATTTATGGAAGAATGTTTTTCTTATATGCTGAGGTGATTAGAGTGAATTGTTGCTTGTTTATCAAATAAAGAGTGAATTGTTGCTGTCACGTACGTAGAATAGAACTTCTAGAATCACTATGAAGGGGGGATATTAATCTAGGATTCTAGGCACATCGAACATCATCTCAGATAGTGTTTTGGGTTTTGCTTACTTGCTTTCTTTCTCTCTCACTCACACAAACACACTCAAATTTCTTTGTGTGAGTTTGAAGTGTATTCTTTGTTTCGTTTTCGACCATACAAAAAAAGTGGGTTTTATTAACCTCTCTGTCACTTTCCCACTTTGTCTATCCTCTCCTTGAGACAGAGAGTAGTTGATGTGGGGCCAGATCGCGGCAGCAGAAAGTATTTGTATTGAATATAATTTTGTGTATGCTAGTATCATATAATTAAGTATAATTTTGTGTCACAACTCGCTATATAGTGAGTTGTGATTGGTAAAGATGTATTTCTACATGGTCACTGACACATTTTTGCCAATCATAACTCATTATGTGGTGAATTATGGCATAAAATTACACTCAATTACGTGGTACTAACACAACTCAAGAAAGAATAATTCAAAGGGCAGACCTTTAAAGTAGGACTCGGCCTAACAAAAATGATCCAACGGGGCCAAAGTTTTGCTTGATTGGTATTCAACCCTGGGGTTCCCAATTCTCAAAGTCCCAGCCCTTCCATGGGCTAGCCATTCTCAAGGGTCCAACTTTACTATGGGTTAAAGTGACAAGAAAGATTCGTTCTAGGCCATCGGAGGTCTTTTTTATTTTAATGCACTGTTTCTTTAAACATACATACCACAACCACCATCTTTTCTCAACTCTTTCAAATCGAAGAAAGAAGAGTAAATACTTAAGAGTCTTGTAACTCAATTAGTTGACATCTCTTAATATTTTTAATGAAGATATTTAAGGTTCAATATCTCTCACTCCAAAAAAAAAAAAAAAAAACATAAAGAAAAAAAGAAAACTTATTACGATAACAGAAGATATTTGTAAAAGCAAACTTTACAAGAAAAATGCAACACTATTTGCATCTATTTTAATCCCAACTAAATGTTCAATCAATCCAAAAAAAAAAAAAAACAACCCTGCAGCTCTACCAAGGGCCATTTGAGATCACTAGTAGAAGCACCTTTTAATTCTATGATCGGAGCTAAATAAGGGCGAGCTATTACATTTTCCCCAAATCTTAATAATAAATCCCACATATGGTTCTAGTATATATGATTCATATTTATGTGAATAGGGAGGTGTAATACACCGATGTAAAAAATAATTTATCGAATTCTTGGCCTCTAGATTTTTAAAACTACAACTATGCTAATGCTACTATACAAGTCAATTGAGGGAAAAAGTTAGTTACTCATGGTAAGGGAACTTAAATATTTGACTTTGTGGTGCTATTTCTTGTTTTATATATATATATAAAATTTCACCACTTTCACCAAAATACTAAGCCACATGCAACTGAGATCTTTTAGCTAGTTTCAGTGTGCTTGATGGGGGCTACCATGTTTGAAAATTAATACATTGGGCCAAAATGGGCTTTTGCCATTTTTTTTTTTTTAAATATCTAGCAAAATGCTCCATGTCTGAAACTATTTAGAGAAATGTCCTTGTTTTGAAACTCAATTTTTAGAAAATCGAGTTTTAAATGTAAAACTCGATTTTTGAACAATCAAGTTATAGCGAAATTGAAATTAAAAAAAAAAAATTCTGGAATTCGAGTTCCATTCAAAGAACTCGAGTTCCACTTGAATATTTTCAAGGAACTCGAGTTCCACAAAATATTTTTTTTTAATTCGTTATAACTCGATTGTCCAAAAATCGAGTTTTAAATTGAAACTCGATTTTCAGACAATGGGCATTTTGCTGGATATTTTTTTTTTAAAAAAGGCAAAAACCCATTTTCTCCTAATACACTGAGATCTTTTAGTTAGTTTCAGTGTGCTTGATGGGGGCTACTATTTGAAAATTAATACACTACTAGTTGCAGACCCACTTAATGTGTGAGAATAAATAATTATTTTGTATTGTAATATAACGTATAATTTTTTTTCTAAATTTTTTGAAGATAATTTGTTCTTCTTAAAAATTAAACAGTTTCTATTCGGTCCAATTAGGTCTACTTCGGTTCAATTTGGTTCAATCGGTCAATTTAAATTCCCTTCAGTCCATTTTAGACTAATTGAGCCTTAAATTATTATTATTTTTTTTTTTTTGTAGATTTCCTTTTCAAGTTTAATGCAAAAATTCAATTTTTTTCTTAATTTTTGGGTTGAAAAGTATGAAATTTTATTATATTTGGGCTAAGCTCTTTAGTTTTGATTTAAAAATACAAAGAAAATAGACATTAGAAATTAGAAATATGAGCCCTAAAAATGCAATAAAAATGATAAATATTTTAAAGTTTTATTCGATCCTTATTGGTTCTATTCAGTCTATTATGTCCTCTTCAATCCAATTTGGTCTTATTCGGTCCATTTGGTCCTTTTTAGTCCATTCTATCCACTAACGTTTGTTCAGTCCACTTTAGTCAATTCGGTCTTATACATTCCACTTCGGCCCTATGTGGTCCATTCGATCCACATTAGTCCTATCCTGTCCACTTCGGTCGTATTCGGTCCATATTGGTCTTATTCGATCCATTCTGTTTTCTTGGGTCCTATTTGATCGGATTTAGTCCTATTCGATTCATTCTGTCCACTTTGGTTCCATTTGATCCTATTCGGTCCATTCTATACACTTTAGTCCTATTCGGGCCAGTTGGTCCACTATGGTCCTATTTGGTACATTTTGTCCACTTTGGTTCTATTCAGTTCATTCTATCCACTTCGGTACTATTCAGTCAACATTGGTCCTATTCGGTCCAATTTGCTCACTTCAATCATATTCGGTCCAATTTGGTCCCGTTTAGTCCATTTTGCGCACTTTGATCCTAATCTGTCCATTTTGTTCCATTTGGTCCAATTCAGTCCATTCGGACCACTTTGATCTATTTTGGTTCACTTCGATCTATTTTTGTGTACTTACATAATGGGGAAAAACATATTTGAGTTGAAAGCACCTATTCTAAATTCAAATTTATTAATATATATATATATATATATATATTCTCAAACTCTTAATATCTAAAATCTCAAGCATAGTATTTATTATTATTATACTTTTGTTGAACCACATTAACGTAGCATTTCAGTCCACTTCGGTACGACTAAATTTAAGTGAAAGTCTTTTTAAACACAAATTCTATGAATATACAAATGTAATCTTTAGGATATTTATTCATTTGTTTTAATGTCGTTACTTTTAAATAAATTGCATAAGGTTGATTATACATTTAAGCAATATGTGTGTGTGTGTGTGTGTGTGTGTGTGTATGTATTTATGTTGTATTTATGTATGTATGTATGTATGTATGTATGTATAATTTTTATTTAAATAAATTACTCAAATTATTTATTCTCTTAAAAGAGATTATTATAACAATTAAAACTCATATCAAACTTATTTTGAATATATATAATTTATTTTCTAAATTTTATTGTAGAGAGAGAAAGAGAGAGAGAGACTACTTGTGATGGGGAACTAAAAAATACAATACTAAAACGTATAAATCCAAAATAGAATTTTAAAAATCACAATGATTCATCAATGTAGTATTGTAGTCCACTTCGGTACAACTAAATTTAAGTGAAAGTCTTTTTAAACATAAAGGCTATGAATATGCAAATGTAATCTTTAAGGCATTTATTCATTTGTTTTAATGTCGTTACTTTTAAATAAATTGCTTGAGGTTGATTATATATTTAAGCAATATGTATGTATGTATGTATGTATGTATGTATGTATGTATAATTTTTTTTAAATAAATTATTCAATATAAAGTAAAGTTGCAAGAAAAAATAAAAAAAAAATCAAGAGAGAGAATAACCAATTTTTCAAGAGAAAATGTGAGAGAGAATAATAAGAAATTTATAGAAAATAATATGAGAAGAAAAAAAGGAAAAAGTAAAAAAATATAGTAATAAATACTAAATTATTCAGGTCATGTTATGTAATGAAATAACATTATATTTTTATATACTATCTCTATAAAGAAGTGGACCCAATTAGACTGAATGGACCTAAGTGGACTGACTTGGACCAAAGTGGACTGAAATACTACGCTGATGTGATTCAAAATGAGTGTAGCACTAATAAATACTACACTTTACTTTTAAATATTATATAGATTTGTAAAACTTATATGCAGTAAAATTTGTACCAATTATGGTATCATGAAAAAAATAATAATAAGGATTTCTTTTATTATGTTGATGATGTGAAACTAACCAATCATGTTACTATGTAAATGTTTTAGCTAGTGCCTGTTTGGGAACAACTTATTTAGTTGAAACTGAAAACTTTTTGTTAAAAATACTGTAGATAAAGTTAAAAGTAGCAAAAATAGTACAACAGGGCCCATAAATAGTACCAAAAAGTGTAATAGAACCTATGAATTATAGTAAAAATAAGCTGAATAAAAAAAAAAAAAAGCTAGCTTTTTAAGCAATTCCAAATTCACATTTAGTAAATGATATCATTTAAATGTTTTTTTTTTACTATTAAAAATTTAAATGAAAACATTCATAGGATGCATTTTTTTTTTAAATCTTATTGTTTGATTAATATTAATTTAAAAAATGCTTAAATGACTTCATGTACTAATAGATTTGGACAAAATAATTAAATTAACTCATTTAGTTATTTACTAGTCGCAAACCCGTGCGATGCACGGGATAGTTTTAAATAAAATGTTAACATGTTCAAGTTTTAACATCTCTCTAATTTCAATTATTGAAAGCTAATTTGGCTCTAATATAAGATGAAACATGTAATATTATGAAATACTATTAAAAATGAGATAAATACAAATATTATGAAGTAATATTTTACAATAATCATAATGTACTCTTACATTTGATTTAATAAGTATTACAAAAGAACCCATGTGATGCACATGAGTCCCAATACCATGTATTTTTGCTATGACTTTTTTTATTTTTCAATTTCATTTATTTTATGACTTCCACTAAGTATTCAATATATTCATAATATTTAAAAAAACGTTGAAGTAAAGCTGTATCCTCATTTAACTAAATATAAGAGTTTAATTTCTCTCTGTTTCAATTTAAAACCAAATTGTGCATAAAAGAAAAAAAAAAATTCCTTTGTTCCAATGTCTTTAGTACCAAAATCACAAATCCATTAAACCAAATTGTGCATAGAAAATTTTAGAGATTGAAAGACAACTTTAAAGTGTTTTTTGTATCTTCTTCCTTTGTTGCTTTGTAGTAGTCCTTGAATATGCCCTTTTGTTTTCCTTGAGTACAGATGTTGGTGTGAGTTGCACATTGCTTTGATCATCATGTTAGCGAAATTTTGTACAATCACCATCTTCTTCAGTTGATAAGTTGTTGCTACATTCATTTGAAGTATCACTGAAGTAAGCCCGGCAATAGAATAGGTTGAAGAATGTATTACAACATATATATCTTAAATATCATATTTATAATTTTGTTAAATTAAAGAATACATATTTCTGTCATTTTATCAAGCTGAATTGCTTTGTCAGTTTCTCCAAAAGAGTCAAAAAGTTTCTTGACGGTGTAGAATTCCCAACCATACTTGAGATTATAGTCATTTAGTTGTATTTGAAAAATAAATTGTTTTCCTTTCAGATTTTCTATTTGCACAGGAAGGATGACTTCATCGAGCTCGTAACAAAAGTAACATTTTTTAAATTACACACTCAAGTAAAGTTTAGTAAATATTAAATACTAACTTTATCTTCCACATTCTCACCTCTAAAGATTTGTTCAGAAGGTCTTTCGCTGATATGTTGAGTAATTTTTCTGCTTCTGAATCAAATAAAATGAATGTGGCCATTCCTGAGCTATCTTGAACCTTTAATTGAATTTTATACCTGATAAATGAAATGACATATATAATGTTAATATCATATTAGTTATTGTATATTTTAATATAAAAAATAAACATTTTCATTTTGTCTACCTTGGGATTGGGAAGCATGCCTTTTTGTTGCAATTGTCGCACCATAAAAAATTATCTCTTGACTTTACCTTTTTACGACATACTTCGCAAGAGACAAAGTACCAACCAAAATTATCTATGTCAATATTTATAATCTTTCCTTGAAAGGTAAAGATAGTTTCCTAGAAATTGAATTTAATATCAATCAATTCATAATTTTATAGTTGAATTTTGTAAAAGCAAGTCTATAGTACATAAAGCAATGTTAAGGACACAATGTTATTGTTGAAGGTATTTATTTTTTCTTACCTCATTATTAGAGTCCCACATAATTTTTGCTATTTCACTTATGGTTCTTCTGTTGATGTTCATCTCTTCTTGAATTGTCATTTGTGGTTTGAATTGCTTTGGCATTTGTACTATTGGTTGGTTATTTTCCACCAGCCTGTTATATTACATAAAGATATTAGACATAGTATTGTAGAGACTGTAAATATAGTAAGAATGAGAATCCAAAATAAAGCACTTACTGATCTTTGAACTCAGCAGTCTCAGGAATGTCCAAATCAATATAAACTCTTGTTCCACTTGTTGACGATAAGTTATACTCTCCTGCAATGCACATGATTCATTAGAAAAAAAGTACATTGAAGTTTCAATGGAATCATCACAGTAACAGAGAGAGGTCTAGATCAGAGGGCATAGTATCTTGTAGACATGTACAAAACAAAGGTAAGTAATCCAACTTTGCTGTACAAGATTGATGCTAAAGACAATGACATTTGAGTAAAGGTTTGTCTGGTTTAATCTTTACCTGATAATGAGATGTAAACATCAGTGTATTTGTATGCTATACTATATGATTATATGTACCAAAAAGAAAAATGTAATTTACTAATGAGATATCTATAATTTATTGTACAATACATAACCGGTGAAGTTCTCCAATTACTGTGCAAATTGCATAGTGCAATATGTGTGTATATCACAGGAGAGTAGTTTTATGATTGGTTCTCTATATTTTGAACTCCCTTTAACCAATATATTTCCATTTGGAGAACTTTGGGACTCTTTAAGTTATGGACTAAACAGATTGATGTATAAAAGGGATACAAATAACCCATTCACTCTTGCTTAGGTGGTAAATTGAATGATATCATTAGAAAGTCGGATTTGGAAGAGATTTATTGAAAATTTAGAATTTAATTTAGAAAAATCACCTGAGAAGGAACCTAAAAAACATCTAACTACTTCTCAATAGAGCACTAATCGGAAATGCAGCATTCTAATTCGTAAGCATGTGAAACAAAATCAGTCTCTAAGCCACCAATTCCAATCATAATTCGTTATTCATTCTTCTACTCTTGTTTATTGTTTACTCCTATCTTTATTTTATTTTTTTGGAGGTGGGATGGGGAAGTTCTGCATCTGCCAAAAGGATTAAGGATC
This sequence comes from Lithocarpus polystachyus, assembly GCA_033629205.1. Taxonomy (NCBI): domain Eukaryota; kingdom Viridiplantae; phylum Streptophyta; class Magnoliopsida; order Fagales; family Fagaceae; genus Lithocarpus; species Lithocarpus polystachyus. The sequence goes on along the minus strand of CM066163.1, from coordinate 14,695,053 downwards.
CCAAAAACCATGCTCTTGAACTGGATAAAAACCACAATACACAGTTTAGTTGCAAACAGAATGTGATAAACCATTTAAAAACAAAAACCCAATACAAAATCGGTTCTACAAATAAAAAATTTGTATTTAAAGCAACACAATAGACAATTGAAGTTAAGTGAAACAATCAAGACTAACACAGTAAGAGTCCAACCATACCCCAGTAAGCAACACACATCATCTCTTCCTTAATAGGATTATGTTCTAGGCCCCATACTAGCTTCCACTCCAAAATTTTCAAATTCACAAATAATAATAAAAATTTCCAACCAAATTCAAAATTATAAAATCTACTGGGCATTCAAAAATCAAATAGAAAAATACAAACTAAATCAAAGTTTCTAGCCAGTTATACAACTTCTTAATAGGATGCTTACATAATAATTTAGCCAAAATACTTTGTATTTCAAACAATTGGATGATTTCTTATATAGTTCAGAAGATGGTTATAAAGAGAAATAGAGAAGAGAAATGAACTTGCCTTTAGAAGTCTTGATAGTCAAACATGTAGCTATTATGATAAAAGGGCCTTGATTTTCAGTAAAGAAGCTCTCCTCAATTTGATTTGCAACTGATCCCCAAAGTGTAAGCTTTATTTCATTTCCTCTGTTCAAATTTTCCCATGTTACAGTGTAAGTTCATATAGTATAAGTGCATGTATTGGCTTATCAAAAATAAAATAATAAAAAGCTCAAGTATTCAAAATATTTAAAAAAGAAAAGAAAAAAGACATACTCTATAGTCATGACATTTATGTTTCTTATTGAAACATTTGATCCTTCGATGCAAGGTTGCTCAATCGGTCCAACACCAATCACATTTGCAATGATATCTAGGCATTACAAAGATGTGTATGTAATTATTTTCATATATAACAATAATATAATGCATAATTATTAAAAAATTTAATATAATGCATAATATACATAGAGATACCTAATAGCTGGACATGATTATTAACATGTTCATGTATTTTATTGTAGTCAACAAATTCAAGTTTATGACGCGGAATATCAACATCAGTCTCCTTTATTTCCTTAATGCTAGTTTTCAATGTGAACATGATCTTAAAGTCATTGCCTACTGGTCTATACAATGCATTGCCATCAATCACTTGAAATTAAGAGAGTTCATACAATTTTCCTTCTTGTAGAAGAGGCTTGAACTTTTTGGCAATTTTATTTCGAATGATTACATGTATTGCATTATTCTGCAAGTAAAGTGCATCAATTTTATATAGATAGAGTTCATGGTTTATATAAAAATCGAACAATATTAAAAGCTATAGAAAAAAAAAAAAAACAAACAAACAAACAAACCTGGTCTAAAATCATATCTAAACTAATAATATCATTATTTTTTGAGTTGATTGCATTCCACATCCTTAATATTCTGATTTTGACTTTCCAATTTTCTTTGTGTTTGTCTATACAAAGCTGATTAAGGAGAGAATATTGCATCATCTTGGATCCCTACCTATATAGATTAATAAATTTGAAAGTTCATAAAAATTCAATCTTTCATTTAAATACTTTATAGAATAAAACAAAACAAAGCAGTATAACAAAGTCACCAAAAAATAATAACCTTGTTAAAGATAGAAAATAGTAATTAGCTTGTATTTAAGGATTTTTTTTTTATTATGTTGATGATGTGAAACTAACCAATCATGTTACTATGTAAATGTTCTAGTTAGTGCCTGTTTGGGAACAACTTATTTAGTTGAAATTGAAAACTTTTTGTTGAAAATACTGTAGATAAAGTTAAAAGGTAGCAAAAATAGTATAGTAGGGCCCATGAATAGTACCAAAAAGTGTAATAGGACCCATGAATAATAACAAAAATAAGCTGAATAATAAAAAAAAAAAAAACTAGCTTTTTAAGCAATTCCAAATGCACATTTAGTAAATGATATCATTTAAATGTTTTTTTTTTACTATTAAAAATTTTAATGAAAACATTCATAGGATGCATTATTTTTTTTTTTTAAATCTTATTGTTTGATTAATATTAATTTAAAAAATGCTTAAATGACTTCATGTATTAATAGATTTGGAAAAAATAATTAAACTAACTCATTTAGTTATTTACTAATCTTTATATATATATATATATATATATATATATATCTATATAATAACTAATAGTCGAAACGTTTGACTTTTTGATGACCACTTTCATTGCGCCATGTGACTACACAAATTTAAGCCACGTGTACTTTTAAAAAATTCGAACAGTTGTGCTTTTTCATTTTGCCATTAAGTTTCAGTATCTATCCACTGTTTCATATAAGATATATATATATATATATATATTAAAACAAAAAATTGTCATTGTAAAGAAAACATTGATGGTGCAATCAGATGGCAGATCCTAGAAAAGATCACGGCACAAAGACACGAGTTTTAGCAAAGAGCAAAATTATTTTTCATATGGAGCAAACCATGAAAACCATGAAGGACTAAACAATCACATTCGCGTTGCGCTTTTACATCTTTTTTCTTGGTCCAAAAAGGACCGGTTGGCTCATCAAATTGAGAGAGGCGAGAGGTTGATTAAAAAATAAATAAGAGAGGGGAGCGTATGTATTGATACGTATTAACCCAAGAAAACCATGAAGCAAATATGGTTATTGATTTCCTAAAAAATTCTAATACTCATACGTTGCAAACCATGAAAACCATGAAGCAAAAAAGGTTCACCTCTTTGATTCTAGCATATAGCCACGTGTTAGATGTGGCTAAAATGGTTCTCCTATAGCCACGTTTAAAATGCGGCCATAAGTTGGAATTTTGCAGCAATAACAACTTATAGTAGCATTTGTAAAACTTCTGTTATCCACCAAAGACAGGAAAAAGAAGGAAAAAAGAGAAAAAAAAAAAAAAAACTATAGCCGCGTTTTATGGAAAATTCCAAAAAAAAGTCAGGTTCCTATAGCTGCGTCCTAAACGCGGCTATAGGTTAGGCTTTAGCTACAGTTACAAAAACGCGGCTATAGTTCATGGCTATAGCCTCGTGTTAACCGCGGCTAAAATGGTTCTTAGAAGTTGTCAAAGCGGGTCCTATAGCCACGTTTAAAACGCGGCCATAAGACTATTGCCTATGGCCGCGTTTTAAATGAGGCTATAGATTGGATACTATAGCCGCGTTTAAACCGCGACTTAAGACTACGGTCTATGGCCGCGTTTTAAACGTGGCATAAAATAGAATCTATAGCCACGTTTAAAACGATGCCATAGACCATGTCCTTAGGCCGCGTTTGAAAAAGTGCGGCCATAGACCCCGGAGGCCTATAGTCACGGGGTTTAGGCCACATTTAAAAACGCGGCCTAAAAAACCGCGGCTATAGGCCCCGAAGGCCTATAGCCGCGTTTTTTGGACCTTAGGCTGCGTTTTAAAAACACGGCCTAAGGTTTTTTTTTTTTTTTTTTTTTGTAGTTGTGAGTTCGTTTAGACCCTTTAAACTCAAACAGATTAACCTAGAGAATTAACCAAGTGATTAACTTAGGTAATTTAATTAAATCTAGGTTAACACAAATAATCAAAAACAGTAAAGCAGCGGAAATTAAAGAACACAAAGATCTGATGACCCAGGAAAACCAAACTGGTAAAAAACCTGGGGAGGATTTAACCTAGCTATCCTCAAGGTAAAACTGAATCCACTATGAAAGAATCGAAGTTTACACAATAAGACTTAGACCACTAACATCCTATTGCTACCCAAGTGTAGGAAACTTACTACCACGACCACGTGACAGCTCCGAGATCCACGGACTCCTTCTTTCTTGAATTCTTCAGCAATCCACAAGTGCACCTGCTTGTATTTCTTTAAGATCTTTGATTCTGCAACTGGTTGATTTACCAAGCTCTTGACATGAGTCTTAAGTTTGGAAACCCTAAGTGTATGTGAAGGTAAACACCTCTAGATCTCACAATGAGATTCACAAACACAGCAAAACAGAACTCTAAAAACCTGGCTAGGGTTTTCCCTTATATACTTAGGGCAAAACATAAAACCCTATACATTAAATGAATTAGGGCTGAGTTGGAAAATTCTGCAGAAAAACAATCTGCATGACTTTCGATCGATCAAGTCTAATTTTCGATCGATCGAGTCAGGCAGAAAGTGCACAGTGAATTCTGCATAAAACTCGATTCCAACTTTACATGACGGGCCATACTTTGAGCAATTCTTACACAAGACTAAACATTGTTTTGATCATGGTTTGCCAACATTACAAATTGAAGTTCTAATACATTAGTTCCTAATTCTTAGAACCTAACAAACTCCCCCTTTGGCAATCCGTGACAAAACACAGACTTAACAAAAAGCTCAAAGTTTACAAAATGAAACAGCCCATTACAAAAATAAAAAGCCACTTAAACAATTCAACCTAACTACTATCTAACAGTTGCAAAATAGACAGCAGCACGACTGAATCAACCTGTATATTCCTGTAACACTTAACAAACACATAAACGCATGTGTGGAAAAAAAAACAGGAAATATATACAAATATCTTCTTGATTTCACATGACACAAAATAAAGACAATATCATGAATAATATCATAAATATAGATCAATAAGCAGAGTAGCATAGTGAAACAAGAAACATATACAGCAAAATGTAACTCAACAAAATATCTCCTAAACAAGAGCTAAAAATGAAATACACAGTGAAGCGCCTAAATACAATCTAATAACTCCACAAGCTCCGCAGTATCACTACTAAGTACAAAACTCCCCCTAAAATGAAAATCTCCATAAAAAAACTCCTAGATACAGAAGAACTACACAATAGAATGCACTCCCCCTTTTTGTGACGAATTGCCAAAGGGCACTCACTCATCATCAAAAGGAGGTGAAGGAGAATGACGAGAACTCGCCAAGTCCGCTCGCAATGCACGTAGCTCATCAAGGATGTCCACCAATAACTGACCATGAGCCGCCTGAACGGTCACGACAGTATCCAAAGTCCGACGAAGGTCAGAAACCTCATCAAACGGTGGAGGAGCATCAGCAGTAGCAGCAACAGCAGGATCAGAAGACGTCCCAACTGCAGGAGTATCTGTAGAAGAAGAAGGGGGTGGAGTGACACCGGAAGGCTTTACCCTAGGACGCTTAGAGCTAGCTCGAAGTTGAGCAGCCCTTTGCCTCAAAAAGGTAGCACCTATAGGAGCAATAACTCGAACAGGCTCAGACGTAGGAAAATCACCTAAACCAAGAAAAAGGAGAATCCTATGAATAAAAACGGGAAAGAATAACGCATGAGCCATAGAACTAGACCGATGAATCTCGTTCAAAGAACGAAGAAACAAATGAGGAAAACTGATAGGAGCATCAGTAACCAGGGCATACAAAAACACACATCGCTCAAGAGGGGTAGTGTGGACATGAGAAATAGGCCACAAAGAATGACACGCTATCCTAAAGAAAAGATAGTGAAGCTCGGAAAGCTCAGCAGAAGTGATCCGAGGATCAGAACCCCATTGGATAGAAGACCCAGTGATGTATGACAGCACGTCATCAAGAGGCGGAGACTCCTCATAAGGAAAAATGGGATGGTCAACAATGGGCACCCCAAGAGCATCAGACACAACCGTAGGGGTAATGCGATACTCTACACCTTGTAACCAAACCTTAACCAAGGTGTTGGTACCATAGATGTGAATAGAGAGGTTCAAATAGAACTCTCTAATCAAGGTGGCAGGAGGAGGAGGATGCTCATATTCGAGCAAAGATAACCAACCCCGACGCTCAAAGTTACGTCGCACCTCAGGATCTACCTCATCTAGTATAACCTTACGCTCAGCCCAGATATGAAGCCTAAGGTTTAGGGTCTCATAGGTCTCTTGGTTCTTCTCACTAGGGAACCGCTCAGTATCAAAAGAAGGTGAAAGGTCAGAAGTCCTATGGGCTCTAATTTTCCTAGGCATGATGCTAAGGAAAGAAAAGAGAGACACAGAAAAAGAAGAGCAAAAACAAAAACCAAGGGCAGATTGCAAGTTAGCACAACACAAAATATAGAAATATCAATTCTATACGATGCATGAACAAAATATGCAAATGATGCATGAACTAATGCAGTGACAAGTTCAAATATAATCCAAATTAACAAAATTGGCTTGATCATTCGGTTTAAATGAAAAAAACCCAATTTTGAAAAACCCAATTTTTCAAAACACAATTAATTGATAAATTGATCAACACAGCAGTCATAAAACTCAATATAATGATCAAATTAATCAATCTAACAAGCCAATTTTATCAATTTAAATCAAATTGAACAAAAACCCCAAAATCCCCAATTCCAAGCCCTAGAAATTCAAAAATTCCACAAATCACCAAATTAATCAAATTAAAACACATATAGTGCTTAGATAAGGTTTCCCCACAAAAACCCATGATTCTTTTGAAAAAGAAAAAGCCAAAAATCACTCCAAAAATACCAAAAATTAAATGGCGAAAATACCCCAAAAATGCATGAATTAATGCATGAAACATGAAAATAAAAGCAAAAGAAAGGGCATAAAGGACATACCAGTCTTGGAAGAGAGAGATTATGCAAAAAGATTGGAGGAAAATGCCAAAAACAACAAAAATCTCTTTGACCGGTTGGTGAGGAGACAAAAAGTTTTGAAAAAGTTTTGAAAAGTAAAGAATCCACGTGAGAAAGGTCCTTTTAAAATTCATTCAGCCCGATTTTCGATTGATCGAAAAACAGATTCGATTGGTCGAAAATCCTTCGATTGATCCAGTATCAATCGAGAACCGATCGAAACACACAGAGACTTAAGAGGGATTTTCAAAACATTTTCAATCGATCGAAAAACAGACTCGATCGATCGAAAATCTGGAAAAATAGAATTTTTGAAAATTTGAAACAAATTAACTTAAAAACTCCTCAAAGCATTAACTTTTATGAAAACAATGCATGAGTATGAGATGAAATGTTTTCCAAAAACCCATATTTTCAACCCAGATCTCTCAGATTAAGCTTTTCTCATAATCTTCCTCAACCAATCAAGCAAGCAAACATGTTTTGCAACAATTTCCAGAAAATTTCAAACTTGGTTGGTCAGACCAAAAACACACACAATATCATGTACACAGTTTAGCAAAGAATAACTTGTGTAGTGTGTGCAACTAGCATAAGCAAGAGAAACATGTGAGGTGATATGCGCATATTGATCAATCACAATTTCTACAAAATCCATCACATGAATTTGAAAGAGACTATTACTTAAAGAGTTACATCATATAACTCTCACATCTCCTAGAATAAAAGCTTGCAACCATGTAAGTTTTTTGATTTGCCTCATTATTCAATTTAATTGATTAGAAACTTAATAAAAGCCGGGATAATGTACACACCAATTTTATGAATTGTGAAATTATTATAGCCCAATAATGTACACACCAATTTTAATAGAGGCTACACCTTATGTTCTTTTTGTGCATGTGCTACACTTTCTCGAGCACAAAATCTTACGATATGCACTAAGGTGTTCATGATTGGCTAGTAAACAGTGGTGAGATGGTTATTTATGCCTTTCTCAATAAGACCAAGTCCGACAATCAAAGACATAAAACTTCAAGATCAAGATAATGTGATTAACAAATATAGCATCTTCCCACACAACATGCACAACAAAACTTTAGCTAGTAAAGTGTAATAGAAATAAGTGCATCAAAGCTAAACAAGGTACATACACATGATATGCAAAATTTGATTGACCAACCTTGTCTTCAGATTCAAGAAAAAAAAATTGCAAAAACACAATTTGCAAAAAAAAAATTTTTTATTTTATTTTATTTTATATATATATCAAAGAAACAAACATCCTAAAATGAAATGCAAGAATGTAATGCAATGCAAATCCTAAAAACAGAGGTCACCAAAGATAGAGCAATGAAGCACAAGGACCATGTCATACAGACTCAATTAGATTGAGCCTTTTGCATCCAAAACTTTTTAGATGCAACTCTTGCATTGGAGTTATGATTCACATTGGAATTCTGAGCAACTCCAGGATTGGAATAAAGGTTTAATACCTTTACCAATTCACCAATAAGTACCATAGGATCATGTGCTTGGGGCACAGGTACTTTAGTTTTATTTGCTCACTTCGCAGCTTGCAACTTAAAACAATTTGGACGTATGTGTCCAGGTTTTCCACAAAAATGACAAACCCATGCAGATTTATCATGCAACTTGCCCTTAGTAGAAGTAGAAGCTCTAGAATGAGAAACTTGAAGATCAACCCTAATCTTCCTAGGTGGAGCAACATCTACAGATTTGACAGGCTCACTCACCAAGGGTTTGACAATCTCAGTCTTAGGAGGTTCAGAAGAAGGGACAAATTTAGTGGAAGAAGGTTTAGGCACAGAGATGCTATCCACAAAACCTAAACCAGTTTTATCAGAAGAAGACTTTTGAACACTCAGCATGTGATCAAGTTTGGAGCTTGCAGACCTATTAGTTTGTTCTCTAGCAACAGATAAATCAAGTTCCAAACATTTAACTTTATCAAGTAAAAGCATGTTCTCAGTTTTCACATTATTCAAAAGCTCATTTGCATCAAACAATTTCACAAGTAAATTTTTCTTTTCAAGTTTCAAAGATGCAATTTTCTTCGAGCCTAAATCAACATTCATGGCATCCTTTGCAGCAACTTTGCAAAGTTTATTATAGGCTTCTTGTAAATCTGCATCCTCAGAGAGTTCCCCATCGGAAGGGTTCTCTTCAACAGACATGCTTTCATTTACTACAGTAGTAGCAGTGAAAGCAATGAAGTTTCCATCCTCATCACTAGCGGATTCATTGTCAGAAACTTCATCATCACTAAGGGTTACAGCTATAGCTTTACCCTTAGACCTCAAGTATGTAGGACATTCAGATTTTAAATGACCATACCCTTGACAACCATAACATTGTTGTCCCAAAGAATTATTAGAAGGCTGACCTACTTTCTCCTTAGGTTTTTCAGTGTTATTAACCTTAGTGAGATCATTCCTCTTGAAATTTCTAGGTTCAACAGTGTTCTTGCCTCTTGCCCTTCTGTTATTGTTCCTAAGAAAGTTTCTAAAGTTCTTGGCAAGATAGGCAATCTCTATAGCAGAGAATTCATCATCAAATCCACCATCCTCAACATTATCAACAGACTTAAGAGCCATTGATTTGGATTTGTTAGTCTTAGGGAGGTCTAACTCATAGGACTGAAGAGATCCTACAAGTTCATCAACAGGGATGGAGTTCACATGTCACGCCCCGAACCCAACCACAAAGATAGGCACGTGACAACTGCCGTACGCTTATAAAGTAAGCACTCTACAAGTGTGCAAGGCCTTCTTAGCAACTAAAATTTATCCTCAAAAATTAAATCAAATAAATCTAAAATACCTCAACAAAAATTTTTTATGAATAGCTCTCCAATAATTTAATAAGAATAAATTCCAAACCTCATATACATAATGCCAATTGGCCAATAAATATAAAACTATTAGAAGACTATCCAATCCCAGTAACACAAAGCTTCTTTTTCTGCTCACAACACAACATCAAAACTCCCAAAACTTGATATTCTTCACAATCTGAAACTAGAGGGGGAAAAAAAGGGGGTGAGTTGACAACTCAATAAGTAACCAAAGTCCTAATAAGTTCTATCAAGCAATAAACCTGTAAAGTAATAAAATGTAATAAAAGTCTTCAAAGGTTGTAACATATTATGGGTTTTCAAAAATAACTAAAGAATTTTCATAGTCTTAAAAATAACAAGTTGCAAATAGACCATATACTTTAATATGACAAATATATCATAGATGGTTTAGAAAGTACTCAGGTTTTTCATATATCAAAGTTATAACTTACAATATGTTCCAAAAATACATAAGCAGTTTTAATGACTCAAAATAGCTCAAATGCTCAAACATTTCCAAAATCACATATGTAGTTTTAAAGACTCAAAGTAATTCAAATATTCAAACGTAATTCATATTTTTAACAATCTTATGACTATGGTCACGCTATATCCCCGTGACTGGGCATCAGAGTACCAATGAATAACCCCCATTGGCTGGGTATCAGTGTACCAATGAATCACCCCCATTGGTTTGGGTATCAAAATACTAATGAATAACCCCCATTGGCTGGGTATCAGAGTACCAATGAATAACCCCCATTGGTTTGGGTATCAGAGTACCAATGAATAACCCCCATTGGCTGGGTATCAGAGTACCAATGAATAACCCCCATTGGTTTGGGTATCAGAGTATCAGAGTACCAATGAATAACCCCATTTGGCTGAGTATCAGAGTACTAATGAATAACCTCCATTATGAATAACCCCATTTGGCTGGGTATCAGAGTACCAATGAATAACCCCCATTGGTTTGGGTATCAGAGTATCAGAGTACCAATGAATAACCCCCATTGGCTGGGTATCAGAATAAATTCATAGTCAAATTGTTCATAATCATATATATAAAATCATAGTTTCTAACAAAAATATCTTATTCAAACACATTTATATAATCATATCTTCAATATTCAAATCTATTTGTGATATTCCTATATTATTTACTTTAAATCATTATAGCTATAAAACAATTAAATAAAATAACCTTATATTCAAAACTCACATGTATTTGTGAGAATTCTTTACCCTTACTTTGAATCAGTATAGCTAAAAGCAATTACATGAATTACATCATATATTCAGTAATCAGATATATTTGTAATAATTCTTTACTTGAAATCAGTAGTACAATAGAAATAAAATTGTAATAACTATAAACAATTTCAGTAATTAAAATACGAAAAATAAAACTAATTAGGATAAGGTTACTTACCTCCAAAAGCTATTCTAAAAGGAACCTTTCCCTAACACTTCCTCTAAAATCCTTAGATATCACCTCAAGAGTATAGTCAATTTTTCTTTGCTTCAATCCTTTGAGTAGTCTCCTCTCTCAAAATATCTCTCTAAATATACATTGACATAATAAGCTTATATAGCTAGGGTTTCAACCTTATTTTCTAAAAACCCCTTAAAAATATCAATTATAAAATTGATCCCATAAACCAATTTACTTAAATAACCTTTCTTTTAATCTTTTTTTTTTCTTTTTTTTTTCTTTTTTTTTTCGGGATATTACAGTAAGTATAACAACTTGAGTTTCTTCTTATAGTGTTATAATTTTTTCAATGATATGATTATGATTTAAAATGGTTTGGAGAGCTGCAAAGATATGTTTGATCCAAATTCCAAAAGGAGCAGTTATGCTAATTGTTACTCCCTATAAGATGCATTTAGTGTTATTTATGCTGCCACTTCCCCTATTGTTATATCACTGAAATATCCTCTAGACTTATTATATTCATAAATGCTCTTGACGGATTTCTGTCTTTGAAAGGGACCCAAATAATGGTAGGTGGCCTCCTTTGCAAATCAAATTCTTTTCGATCTACCGGCCAAATTCCACTTTGATGATAGAATATTGAAGGGTTAATTTGGAACCATTGTAATGTTTGAACAGTAGATTTGCCAGGCAATACTACCAAAAGAGTATAATCAGCCTAACTTATAGTTATCTAATCTAGAAGAAACTTGAAAGTCTCAAATTTTGGAAACCTTGAACTATTTAGAATTGGTTTTCTAAAGGATCTTGCTGTTAGTCATTTGCTGTAATTTTAATGACTTAATTTAAAAAAGATTGCATTAAACGACTTCATTTTAGGAGGTTTGGTTATTTTGGTGTTTTAGGTGTAGAACTGGTGGAAAAAGTAGAGGTAGAGGTAAAGGTGGAGATGGAGGAGTATGAAGCCTTTGAAAAGTTTGGAAATGACATCTAACCTTCAGGTGTGATATCTTCCTTTTGTTTTTTATGTTAAAATATTTTATCCGGTTATTTAATTTTGATTAACTTTGCATTAGTTAATGGTTTAATGATTAATGTAGATTTGTTGATATCGAGACTAAGGGAAAAAGAAAATGGGTTTTAAATCTTAGTCTTAGGTCTCATGTTCTTTTCATTGTTTAGGATTGAATTTATTCCGAAGTGATGATTTCTCTCTCAATTGTCTATGCTTCTGAGGATGTGTTACGTCTTTGTCTAATTCTTTGGCTAGATTACAAAATTTTAGATAAATTATTGACTTTGTGTTTGATTTGGTTTTACAGATTTTTGTAGATTAGGTATTTTGTTATATATTTGCTTTTCATAGTGCTTATTAAAATTGGCTGTATTGGATATTGCATGCTAGTGGTAATGTTTTTTAGAGACTTTTAATTATTGATTTTGTCATTTTCAATGTTGGGCTTTTCTGGGTTTTGCATGTAATGCTATTCTTAAAATTTTCGTTGATAATCTGTTTGAGTGATGAGGGGGGAAAATCAAGCGTCTTGATTTGAATTATATGGAGTAGCAAGTATGGTTAAGCTATATATAGGTAAATCATTCCAAATATTTTGTAGCATTCCCTGTTATAATGTTTTGAAGATAAAATGTTAAGGATAGTCTTTTTAATATATATATATATATATATATATTATGCAAAGGTTTGTAATTTACTGTTTTAGTTTTTTAATAACATTTATGATGAGTATTTTTGCTATATGTTATGTAAATTAAGCAAGTTTAGGGGTGATATTGTCAAATTTACATCTTGAGAACTTTGAAATCTTTGTGCATATGTATTTTTTTTGTTTGTCTAATCTTGGCTTTTGAGTAAAATTTAATGGCCAAAATTGCACCATATTTGTCACAAATAAAAATGTATATGTTGCAACTAACAAGGGCAAAATTGCTGATTGATGTACATCCTTAAAATGTTGAATTTTGGTTAAAAGGTTGATATCAATCTAATTTTTAGCATCTTTCACAATTTTAAGTGAATACATGTAAATTTATTCAAATGTTAATTTTTATGCCTTACAGGGTTTTGAGGAGTACATAAATTTAATTCTGGATGATGCTGGAAAAGTCAACATCAAGAGGAAGAGCAAAAAACTTTAGATGGCTTCATTTTCCTTTACTTTTAATCTCCCAGATGTGCATGCTCTAGACGTGGTATATCTATTTTGTTATGGGTCACTTACATCAAAGGAAATGTAAAGGGTAGATTCTTCTTAAGAGATGCAACATAATAGCTGCCTCTCTCTCTCTCTCTCAATAGTGGAAAGTGATGATTTTAACAATTGTCTAAATTGGCATTATTATGTTGCCTTTTCAATCCCATTAAGGTCTAGCATCTTTGTTTACTGGCAATGTTAGAATTTAGATACATCTTGGACATCAAGAATGATTAATATAATTTATGAAAGATATATAATTAAATGAGTATGAAGATAACTATATTTGTGTAATTAATCGTATTGGAGTGTACTTATATTAGTTATATATTTAAATATGATCTCAAGCTCTAGGTTATCATAATATCTCAGTGCATGTGATAGATTTTATTGGTTTGGTATATATATTGATTTTTTTTTCATGTTAGGGAAGTTATCAATAGTTTTCCCGTGCATTGCACGGGTTAGCGACTAGTAGATCTTACAATTAAAATGGATCAAATGGACTGAAATGCTACATTAATGTGCCTCAATAGAAGCATAGCAACTATAAATGTTATGCTTTAGTTTTTAGATGTTATATAGATAGATGTGACAATGCAACAAAGTTGTAATGAATCTCATTTTTGTTTTATCAGGGAGGTAAGAGTTTTTCTTGAGTCACCATAAATCATTTCCAGATCCAACAATACTCATGGGAAACCCTTGCCAATTCCTTCACAAGCCGAAAAAGAATTGGCGCTAGGTGCCAATGCTCATTCTAGAAATTGGCCTCACTATATATGACCTGCATAATCAGCTAGCATAGGTTTTCCAAGTTGAAGGAAGCCTGTTTTGTTAGGTTCTAAAAGTTTAGAACAATTGGCAAATCGTGAGCACACAAGAACATACAAGCTACAGAAAGAAGATTTCAGAATCTGCCTGGTTCGACCGATCGAAAAACAGGCTCAATCGATCGAAAGTCGTATCTGCAGAATTTTAAGTTGGCCCAAACAGCAGTTCTAGCCCATTAAGGATTAGGGTTTCAGATCTACTTCTCCCACTATATAAAGGAAATCCTAAGCACGTTTTTTATAAGGCTTTTTAGAGAGAAAAGAGTGTGCCTCTTTTGTATTTAGGGTTTTGTTCCTAAAACCTCTCTTATTACTTCTACCGGTGTTGTTCCTTGAAGAATCTCAAGATCCGGTATTGCTGAAGTTGCTGCCTTCTCTAGTCATCAAAGGAGCTGATGATCTAAACCTTCAAGGGTGGTCTTGGAGTCACAAACAGGAGAGTTTGCGTTGCTAAACCTTTGAGTGGAGTCTCAAAGTCACAAACGGTGGTGTTTGTGTTTTGCAAAGATTAAAGAAAGAAGGAGTCCGTGGATCTCGGAATTGTCACGTGGTCGTGGTAGTAAGTTTCCTACACTTGGGTAGCAATAGGATGTTAGTGGTCTAAGTCTCTATTGTGTAAACTTCAATTCTTTCTAGTGGATTTGCTATTTTACCTTGAGGATAGCTAGGTTAAATCCTCTCCAGGTTTTTTACCTGTTTGGTTTTCCTGGGTCATCATATTGTTGTGTTCTTTATTTTTCCGCTGCTTTACTTGATATGATTGTTATTGTTTTAACCTAGATCTGAATAATAAACCTAAGTATTCACTTAGTTAATTAATTAGGTTAAACAATCTAGTTTACAGGGGTCTAAACGAACTGACATGTTTGATACTAGGGGTGGCAAGTTTTGGACATTCACGTCAACAAGCAGCAGGCAGTATTCAATATCGAGCTCCTTGAAAACTTTGATCATTTCTTCAAGCAGTCCCTCCCTCCTAAGAAATCTCTCCCTCATGTCTTGATAGTTCAATCTGTGTGCAAGCCACACTGACATCATCAGCTTGTTCATGTCTATAACGTCCCTCATTATCACCACTGACCTGGCTGCCAGTGCTCATTCTTGCTTTCAATGTACCTGCAATTTCGGCAGCCACAAGGCCCTCAACAGCATAGAATTACCTAAAAAGGATTTTTATTTTTTGGTGGCAAAACATATGGATTAATGACTAAATGTAGATCCTATCATAGATTCACAGCTGCAGATACACCTGAATGGCCATGTCAATTAATGCAGAGCTGACCATTACATGGCCTTCTAAGATATCATTCAAATTGGATGATCCAACATGTCTACAACAATCAGAGCACTGAATGGGCGGGTTTTGAGAAAAAAATTTATTAAAAATTTAAAACAAATCAGATCATCCCAGGGTGTTGTTGGCCTAAGTATGTCTATAACTTTTGCAACTGATTAAGAACTGCATATGTAAGCTTCTGAATGAAGAATAACCCAATGCGACTTCACAGTCCATAAAAAGTGAATAGTCATATGTGCTTAGTCCATGCGCATGGCAAGAGCAAAGTGAAGCACTGATGAAAGAGTAGTGGTTGGCGGTACCACTAATTCTGTGCGTGATTCTAAATGTGTAATAGAGTCTATATCATTAATATCTATAGGAATTGGGTTGCACTAGGGGAAAATGAACATTAATAAGGAAAGAAGAAGATGCATGACCATACATACCTTGTTATTCTTTCTTTCATGCTGGTGATCTTTTCCATTGGGGTGGAGATGTTAATACAGAAATCAATTGCATCTCCCATGTCTGGACTACGATGATAGTTACCAATGGGCTTAGTAGCTAGAATACTGTTAGGGTATATGATCTTTCGGTTATCATATCTCAGAAAAACTGTAGTTAGTATGTTCATCTTGTCGACTACCATCTGAAACCCAAAGAAACATAAGTTAGAACACAAATGAAAGATATGTGCTTATATGAGAGTGCAAAATAAACATCTTATTAAACCTCCTTACCAGGACTCCGTCCACTTCACAATGATCACCAACATCAAATGGGTGAATTACAAATAAGAAGATGATTGCTTCAAATACTGTTTTGCAGATATTTCCAAACATAAACACCACCAAAACTAGCTGTGAACTTGTAAAGAAAAGGAAGTGGGTAATTGGAACTTTGAGTATAATAAGCCATATCATCAATGTAAGGATAGCTGCAAGGTTCGTCCAGACCTGTTTTTGTATCAGTGAGAGACAATGCAAGTGCCCTTCTCTCTCCAAATGCTTTAACCTAAAACAAAAGGTGAAGTTTACTTTATGTCATTGTTTCATAGAAAATAAATGAGAACAAAACTCAGGTTTTTTTTTTTTTTTTTTTTTTTTTCACTAGGAGATGTCCATCAAATAAATAAGAACAAAAAGAGCATAAAAGTATCTTTTACATTGAGCACCATAGCCATAGGCCAAGAGACATAAAGAAAGTAGTCATACCATCCAGTCCCTATGGAAGGACTTGCTAATAGCTGCTACTCCAAACAGACATCTTCAAAGCTTCTTCTTTACTCATAAAGTGCATCACATCCTCGAGGTAAATGCATCTTATATAGAGGTTTGCATTTTATAACAATCAGGATGAATGGGACATCAATATTTAAACAAACAAAAAATAGACAAGAACTACTTCAAGGAATGCTAGGAACAACATATTTCACAATCTTTCTCCCAACTTGTTAAAAGTGTCGAAGTTATAATTGATATTTCAGCACTTTATGTACCAATCACAAAAAGCCACATCAATGCTGCGGAAAATGTTGTGGAAAGATTCGTGTCCCAAGACTTATTGATAGAAAAAAGAAAGGGAAAGCACTAGTATTTTACACCCTATTTTTGTCATCTGATGGAAGAAAAGAAACGGTGAAAGAATGTAGGAACTTACTCCGACCCTGGCTTTGCCACATTCTGAAATATCCTGTTGGCTGCCTCTTTTGCCTGGCACTCACTTCTAATCTGCAACAAAGCTTCATCCTTGGTTTTGAATTCAGTAACTGCTCATCCAGAGTGGATAAATCCCCATGCTGGATAATATTAACCAGCCTCTTCATATTCCAAGCTGATATATTCTTCTGATTCAGCTTATGCAGGTGATCAACAGAGATCTCCTCATTTTCCCTTTTATACATTGTCCTCGAAAATCTAGAATTCTTCCCAACCATGGGACTTTTTTTTAGTCTACCACTTCCTATCACCTTCCTACTCCTAGGAAGCAGACTTGTCCCAGGGTCACCAGGCAAAGTAACCTCAGCTTTCTCAAGCTCTTGAACCTCAGCCATAGCTTCCTTTTCTGTATCATGCCTTCTAAACAATGGCGAACTAGAGAGCATTTTGATGACATACTGATTAAACAAAGCCTCCTGGATTCGTTCAAAGAATGTGTTTACATGAAAGGTTGAAGCCAAGACCTTAACAAGTAGAGTTTTCATGAGCCATATTAGGGTACCCACAAGAAAACAAACTAGAACCTTGTTTACATAAGGCAGAATTTTGTTCTCTCTCTCCTTTTTAACCTTGTCATGGAAAAAACTATGCCACACAAGCAGCACCAAACCCAACCAAAGGCAATTCTTAACCGTGATTAATTAAACCAATATTAGGATAAAATTTTATTTTTGATAATCTATTAAGGTTATTTTCTTTGTAGTAATTATAATTTCGGCCACCCAAAACTTATTATCAAATAAACAATTATTAGCAAAATTTAAGAATTAAATTTCTATACATGCATTGTTATAAAATAATAATAATTAAAATAAAATTGCAAAAATTAAAATTTGTCATCTATTTGATTATTTTCGTTTGGCTAACCTTTACTTTTCTTTAAATGAATGACATTATAGAGTATTTCTAATACAACTATTAATAGTACTTTTTCCACCACAAAGGATTAAAAAATAAACAAAAATTAGTAAAGTTTCATAGTTTAACATCTAAATTGAGCACTATAAAAAATCATGATATGTAACAGAATAAATATCAAATTATCCAAATTATGCTATGTAATATAATAATATTATATTTTTATATTCTATATTTAATTCTTTAAAATGCAATAGGATAACATTTAACAACTAAAGAGAATTAAAAAAAAAAAAAAAAAAACAACAACAACAACAACAATTTAAAAAACAAAACTAAATCGCATTAACCCAAAATAGAGTTTTAAAATATATAAAAAATTATCAATCTAAAGTAGAGATGCAAGAAAAATAAAATAAAAATCCACCAATATACATACATACATACATATATATATATATATATATATATAGAGAGAGAGAGAGAGAGAGAGAGAGAGAGAGAGAGAGAGAGAGAGAGAGAGAGAGAGAGATTTTCTTTTTTTGTGAGGGAAAACTATGCATAGAATAGAAGAGATAGTGACAAATTTATAGTAAGATGGTGTGAATAAGAAGAGGAAAAAATAAAGGAAGATGAAAAGAAAGAGGAAGAATGATATTAATGTAGAGGGTAGTGGGGAGATGAAAAGGTAAGGGAGGGAGAAAGATTGAAGAAGTAGTGGGGAGATGAAATGGTAAGGGAGAGAGAAAGGTTGGAGAAGTGTAAATATTAAAAATATAAATGTTAAAAACAATTATACGAAAATTGAAAAAAAAAAAAAAAAACTCTAAAGCTTGAAAGGCTTCAATGAAATTTTTTTTTTTCTCTTCTCTTCCTTCCTTTAAGTTGAAAAGACTCACACAAAACCCTAAAACTGAACTAAAAAGGCTCTGGGTTGGGTTTGATAGTGGAACTAAATAAATAAGAGGTGGGCTGGATTAATTATATAGATTTATTATAGGATGATAGTGGAAGTAAATAAATAGGTAGTGGGCTGGATTTATTATAGGATGTGTAAGGACACAGACTTTGGTGGGCCAACTCAAATTGGATGAGACGACCTAAATAGTCCCTAAATAATGAATTTTTAGAGAGTAGGAAACGAAAGCTGACCTAGATTGATTTAAACAGTCAATATAATGGATCAAAATCTCCAGAAGGAAAATATAAAAAGCCCAAGTTCAAAGAACTCTTCTCCATAAGGGTCCGAGAAGTTCAATTATAACACTTGCATTTCTTTTCTTTAGAAATAGATTCCACCCCCTCCATTCTTAGGGAGGATCCCTTCACCTTATATAGTTCTTTCCAGATCATCTTCACCTTACACTTGTCAACTATCTAAGTTTTTACTTGAGTACATGTCCCATCAAGCATCTTCTTTTGGCCTCTTGTGAGTTGTGGTAGCCAAGGTTACACTGTTCAGGGGTTTTCTCCATATAAATGCGGACAGAGGAGTAGGTGTGGCACATTTAATGCGGTGGTGGCAGCCTTCCCTTAGATATTTTTGGAGATTTCCATTCCTCCAAAGCTAGGGTCACTCCTCGGATTGCCTTTACTTATCCTGAACGTGATAAATTACGATCTGGGATTCTGCATGTCTATTCTCCTCTCCTCGGACTTTACCTCGTCCTCGGATATAGCTGGAGACCCAATGCGTGGTTTTGGGCCTTTAACCCTTCGAGGCCCAATACATGATTTTGGGGTCTCAAGCTCTACGAGGCCCGATACACACTCTTGGGCCCCTGTCCCCACAATAGCCCCTCAAAACTACGGTTTTTCCCTCTTATCCGAGGAGAAAAAGTGGAGTTTTGACTTCCAAGAGACGCATCAGTTTATTTCTTTGCTAATACGTGCCAGATCATTGTCTTGCGCGCCTCACGAGGGTTAATGATGCTTCGGAGTTCGCGAAGCGTTATTGATTGCTCCAGGCGGCGTTATGTCCCCTGCATCTAACGGTGGGGAGTTGATCTAATGGTGTACATTATTCCTTGAGTTTTGAGCGGGGTAATTCCCACTCACTCCTGCCCTCTATATAAAGCACCCGGGGAAATTACTCCCTTCATTTCTTCAACCTTCAAGTCCTTCAGAGCTTTAAAAATTTTAAACGCCTAAAAATAAAAAACATCCATCACTTCCTTCCTGACTCCTTGACTGTACCCTTAAGGATCTCAGGGCTATTCATACACATTAGTCTTTGTAAGTTTCTGAGTCTTTAGATTTCTCGTTTTTCTCTTTGGTCACTCTCCTCGACCTTCTTTTTTGATTTGAATGTTTCCCTCTAGTTTGTTCCCTATGGGTAGATTTAAGTACCTGGCGAATTCCCCAGCGAAAATAGAGCTTTTCAAAGACAAATACCACATTCCGCAGGGAGTAGCCCTGCGGTATTGCGATCCAGATAGAATAGATTTTGATAGAGAGGAAGGGGAGGTTGTCATTCCTATGATAGCTTTCATAGAAGGAGGAATGACACTCCCAATGGGTCAAATAACCCGAGACTACCTCTTCAACCATAGGCTATGTCCCCACCAGTGCCCACCTAATGTCTTTAGGATCCTAGGTTATGTCAATGCTTTAAACAAGCATTTGGGTCTGGGGCTCACCTGGCACAATGTGGTGCACATGTACGAGTGCCACTCGCAAGCCGATGGGGGGTATTACCTTAAGTCCCGCTCACCTGTGGTTAGGCTCATCTCATGCCTTCCTAAATCAAACAAAAGCATGAAGGACGACTACCTGATAGCCTCAGGAGTGTGGCACGACGGCGTTCACTGCCCCGTTCGAGAGGGAGAGCCAGGTGGGGTGCCTTAGAGTTAGACGTCTTAGAAAGAGTTTTAGATAGTTTTTTTTTTTTTAACCCTCACTATATCGTTTTTCCCTATACTTCTGTTTCTCTTTCGATGATGGGTTTTTGTTTTTCTAACTACATTTTGTTTTTTTGGATATGTTTGCAGATAAGAACCACGTAGCTCCTCGGCTTAGCCTAACTAACGTTACGGCCCTCAACTACCTCCTCAGATCTGAAATCTTCGTCAACGAGGACAGACAGCTGCGCGCGGTTCACCACATCCTTGGATTCGAGCCTATCTCAAGGGTGTTTCAAGAGATCGGCCATAGTATTAGAGCGGGCGATTCTCGGATACATCGGATTGATGTATCAAAGCCAGATTTTCTCGCCCAGGACAATCTTCCTCCGGTCGTGTTTTCGGTTGCTCAAAACAATCCCCCATTTGTGATACCGCTGCAACAGGTCCCTGTAGCAGTAGCGGCGGTTGCCGAGGAGGAGATCACATCCTCGCGCCTATCTCTAGACGAAGAGATAGACAGATTTCATTTCGAGGAAGAGGGTAGCCTTGGGCCAGTGGCAGTTTGAGTCCCTGACACCGAAGGCGAGACCGATAGGCAATCAAACGTTCACGTTCCCGCCGTGGTGATCACCTGCCTCAATAGCACTTCCGAGGAGGAGATGACGTCCAACCAGAAAGGCAAAGGCTTGAAAGAGCTTTTGGCCTGAAGGAACAAGGGCGGAACTTCAAAGGAATCCCCCAAATCTAAATTCCCTCCTTCACTCCCTCCTCTCCCTCTTCCTTCAATTGGTCTCGGTTTGAAGGCCATTCCGGACCTGAAGAAGAAGAGGCCAATCGTGGATCTTGAAAAGGGAGAGATCGGCCAGCAAAAGGGGGCGAAGCAGTAAAAAACAACTAAAGAGCCTCGAGACAAAAGGTCCACCTCTGTGGAGAGCTGAGAAGACCAGAACAGGGCTGACGTGCGCATACCGTCACGTGTTTGGTCTCCTCGGTTGGAGGTTGATAGGGAGGCCATAGCTTGGGACGCCTCAGTTCGAGAGTACCGAAGAGGTCAGGTCGCTTATGTGGCCGAGGCTTTGGAATAGCTGCTCCTTCTGCCCAAAGACATGGAGGCTGTGAGGAACTTGAAGCAGCAGGACCTCTTCTTGTGCATGAAAAAGGACCTTGCAGTGGTGAGCTTCAGGTTACATGTCCTTTGTCTCTGTGAAATTTTCTCTATCCACTTTTTACTCACGCGGTCATATTATTTTTGTGCAGATCACCCAGGAGGTCTTTGTAGCTGAGGAATGGGTGAAGGAGGCTCGAAATGAAGGAAAAAAACGAAATGCTCCTCCGCCACGATGCAGAGAAGGCCTTAAGAGCTGCAAAGGCTGAGAACAAGGAGCCCTTCTCAAAGTTAATGACTGAGGAGAGGGAGAGGAAAAGTGTTGAAGTGGGGTTGAAGAACGCTGAAGCTCAGGCTGAGGATCAGCGCAAGTTGCTGTACAAGACGAAGTTGGATCTGGCAATGTCTAGGCAGCTTGTGCTAGATCTGAAGGCACAGCTACCAAGAGCCAAGGAGGCTGCACAGTTGGTCAAGAAGGCATCCGAGGCTGAGAAGTAGGCATCTTACTAGCTGGGAGTCGAGCAGACACAAGCTAGGCTCGCCGAGGAGTTGGCCGAGGCCGGCAGGTAGTTCTGTGATGCGATGTGGGCCGAAGCTCTCAACACCGCAGGAGTTCCTACAGACTCGGCCCTAAGGCATTCCGAAAGCGTGTACTATCATCCACATATCCGTGAGGTCACAGATGACCCCCTCTCGGAAGCCCCAGATGCTGCTAAGGCTAAGGAAGCCGAGGCCAAGGATGTGGAATCCAAGGTTCCGGATGCAGCCGTAGAAGTGAAAGAAATAGAGGCCGAGGCTAAAGATGATGAACCAAAGGCCAAGGATGCTTCTATCACTCAGACAAGTTAAAAAGAAGAGCCTCCTGCTCCTAAGGCTTAGCACTTAGGACTTTCTTCTTCTCTTGTTTTTGTTTTTGTAGTTTCATTTTGTAGCAGATGCATGTTGTTGCAGACAGAAATGTAACTTCTAGTCCTATGAATGAAAGAATTTTCCTTTCTGCTTTTTGTATGTTTCTTTGCTATGTTTTATGTCTTAGGGCTTCCAATTATTCTGAGCAAATATTTATTAGCATGATACGTCAAGTTCTGTAGTTTAAAGTGTACTTTACCGCACATTTATCAAATTCCAAGTAGTTGTTGGTTCGATTTACTATATATTCAAGAATACTTGCTCGAGAAGCTAAGCTTGATGGGAAACTATCAGGCAACATGGCATTACGTGTAACAACATGCTAAGTGTAATAAGACTTAGGGAAATTTTGTGCAGTGTTAATTTTTCCAAAGCAGGTGGTCCGAGGGACCAGGCATAGCTTAGGATCAGTTTAACGCTTAGAAAAATTATGTGGAGTGTTAATTTTTCCAAAGCAGATGGTTCGAGGGACTAGGCATAGCTTAGGATCTGTTTAACACTTAGAATAATTATGTGAAGTGTTAATTTTTCCAAAGCAGGTGGTTCGAGGGGCCAGACATAGCTTAGGATCTGTTTAACACTTAGAATAATTATGTGGAGTGTTAATTTTTCCAAAGCAGGTGGTCCGAGGGACCAGGCATAGCCTAGGATCTGTTTAACACTTAGATTAATTATGTGGAGTGTTAATTTTTTCAAAGCAGGTGGTCCAAAGGACCAGGCATAGCTTAGGATCTGTTTAACACTTAGAATAATTATGTGGAGTGTTAATTTTTCCAAAGCAGGTGGTCCAAGAGGCCAGGCATAGCTTAGGATCTGTTTAACACTTAGAATAATTATGTGGAGTGTTAATTTTTCCAAAGCAGGTGGTCCGAGGGACCAGGCATAGCTTAGGATCTGTTTAACACTTAGAATAATTATGTAGAGTGTTAATTTTTCCAAAGCAGGTGGTCAGAGGGATCAGGCATAGCTTAGGATCTGTTTAACACTTAGAATAATTATCTGGAGTGCTAATTTTTCCAAAGCAGGTGGTCCGAGGGACCAGGCATAGCTTAGGATCTGTTTAACACTTAGAATTTGGAGTAATTAAACATCATACACAACATAATGAACACCGAATGTGATAAAGCATATTCTCATTAATAATAATACCTTTTCAGGTTATTTACATTCCAGGGATGCAGTGCCACCTTATTTTCTTAATCCTTCAAGTAGTATGCACCTATTCCAGCCACCGACGTAATTCGGTACAGCCCTTCCCAATTAGGTCCCAGTTTCCCGCAGGCTGGGTTCTTTGTAGAACCAACCACTTTCCTCAATACAAAATCTCTCGTCGCCAAAGGCCTTAATTTCACGTTGGCATCATATCCCCACTTAAGCTTATGCTGATAGTAAGCCAACTAGACCATGGTACTTTCTCTTCATTCTTCAATTAAGTCCAAACTTCTCTCTAGTAAGCCGTCGTTGTTGCTTGGGGTGAAAGAGCTCGTCCTTAGTGTAGGGAATCCAGTTTCCAATGGAATGACAGCCTCCGTACCATAAGTCAATGAAAAAGGAGTTTCACCAATGGACTTCCGAGGCGTAGTTCGATACGTCCACAGAATGTGTGGCAGTTCCTCCACCCATCTTCCTTTGGAATCATCTAACCTCTTTTTCAGCCCGCTTACTATGACCTTATTCATAGCCTCGGCTTGTCCATTTCCCTAAGGATAGGCTGGGGTGGAATACCGATTAGTTATTCCTAGCCCACAGTAGTATCTTTGGAAAGATTTGCTGTCAAACTGAATTCCATTATCCGAGATGAGGGTGTGGGGGACTCTGAACCGAGTGATGATGTTCTTCCAAATAAACTTCTTCACATCTACATCCCGGATGTTGGCCAGTGGTTCTGCTTCAACCTATTTGGTGAAATAATCTGTGTCGACCACTAGATACTTCTTGTTTCCTGCTGCTTTGGGAAAGGGGCCCACAATGTCCAATCCCCACTAGGCAAAAGGCCAGGGGCTGGATAGAGGATTGAGCTCTCCTCCCGGTTGGTGGATGTTTGGAGCAAATCTCTGGCATTGATCACACTTCTTCACATACCCCTGGGCTTCTCTGTGCATGTTGGGCCACCAATGCCCTTGAGTGAGAGCTCGATGGGGATAAGGATCTTCCCCCTGTGTGGCTTCTACAAATTCCCTCGTGTAGTTCCTCCAAAAGGATTTCAACTACTTCGGGATGTACACACAGCAGATATGGTCCAAAAAAAGATCTTTTATACAACTTTTAATCCTCGGATAGCCAGAAACGAGGAGCCTTCCTCCGTATCTTATCTGCTTCCATCTTGCTCTTGGGAAGAGTGTTGTTTTTAAGAAATTGAACGATAGGATCCATCTAGCTGGGGCCTACCCTTGTCTGGTGAATAGATAGCACTTTCTTTCTTGACCCAAAAGGTTTCATGAGGTCTTCAACAAGAATTACCCTCGGTAGGCTCTGTGCTGAGGAGGTTGCCAATGTTGCAAGCGAGTCTGCATGTTTGTTTCTACTTCTTGGAATTTGTATTAAATTGAATGATTCGAACCCAAATTGCAAATGTCTGACCTGGTGTAGGTATTCCTGCATTCTGGGATCTCGAGCCTCTAACTCTCCTCGGACTTGACCTACGACAAGTCTGGAGTCTGAGAATATGTCCACGGTCTTTCCACCCATCTTTTGGGCCATGGTCATTCCGACCAACAGAGCTTCATATTCCGTTTCATTATTGGTGGCCGAGAACCCAAGCCTTAACGATTTTTCAATTGTGATGTTCTCGGGGGAGATTAGAACCAGCCCCACTCCAGATCCTTTGAGATTTGAAGCACCATCAACATAGATTTTCCATGATGAAGCTCGTCCCACGGAGATTACTCCAACTGAATTTTCATCCATGCTCTGTTTCTCTACACCTTCCTCTATTGGGGACTTGGCGAACTCAGCTAGAAGGTCGACCAGGACGTGTCCCTTAACAGAGGTACGCGGCATATACTTAATGTCATAAGCCCCTAGCTTTATTCCCTACTTTACAATCCTTCCGGTGTAATCAACACTTCTAAGTAAAGCCCTGAGTGGCAATTGGGTGAAGATAACAACAGTGTGTGACTGGAAATAATGAGGGAGTTTGCGTGTGGCATGTACTACAGCTAGAATAGCTTACTCCAGTGGCAAATATCTGATCTCGGCCTCGTCCAAGGATTTGCTTACATAATACACAGGCTTTTGTATCCCGTTATCAACTTTTACTAGCACCAAGCTTACCGTATAGGTGGTCACCGCGATATAAGCAAACAGGACTTCATCCGTCTCAGGTTTGGATATGATCGGTAGCCGAGAAAGATACTCCTTCAACTGCTGGAATGCTAGGGCACATTCCTCTGCCCATTCAAAACCCTTCCATTTATTCAGTAACTGGTAAAAGGGTCTGCACCTATCTGTGAATCAGGATATGAATCGGTTCAAGGCAGCGGTCATTCCTGTCAGCCTCTGCACTTCCTTGGAATTCCGAGGTGGCTGCAAGTTGTTAATGGCCCTGACTTGGTTTGGGTTAACTTCAATCCCATGGTGAGTGACCATGTACCCTAGAAACTTTCCTGACCCCACACCAAAGGAACACTTGGAGGCATTGAGTCGTAACCTGTGTCCTCTCAAGACTTGAAAAACACTTCCGAGATCACTAATGTGCTCGGTCTCCTTCTTGCTCTTAACCACCATATCGTCAATGTAGATTTCGATGTTTTTTCCCAGTTGTGGTCCGAACATCCATGTCATCATCCTTTGGTAAGTAGACCCCGCATTTTTGAGCCCAAATGGCATCACCTTGTAATGGTAGTTCCCGACGGGGGTGACAAAAGTTGTTTTCTCCTGGTCTTCCAAGGCCAGAGGTATCTGATGATAGCCCTAGAAAGCATCTAGAAAGCTCATTTGAGGATGTCCCATGGTTGCATCTACCAGCTGGTTAATTCGAGGTATGGGGAAAGGGTCTTTCGGGCAAGCCCTGTTCAAATTTATGTAATCCACGCATACCCGCCATTTGCCACTCTTAATAGCTCCGGCTTGCTTAAGTTTCGCTACTTCTTCCTTGACGGCATCAGAATGCTCTTTTGAGGAACACCAAGGAGGCTGTTTTCTGGGGGTAACAGAAGGATTAACATTCAGGTGATGGCAGATGAAACCCGGATCTATTCCCGAAGCTTCATAAGTACTCCAAGAAAATACGTCGATGTTCTGCCTTAGAAATTGCACCAACTCTTCCCTTTCCTAAGGAGGCAGCTGAGCGTCGACTTGAAAAAATTTTTCTGGGTCATCATCAATAATGACTTTCTCCAACTCCTCACACTTTGCCCCCTCGGCCTCACCAACAGAAATTGAGGCCTCCAACTCTAACTGCTATAATTCTTTGCTGGTGGGAGCCGAGGACTCTTACTCGGGTCAGTGCGTGATAGCAGCCACCAGACATTGCCTGGCCACAAACTGACTTCCGACCAGCTCCTCAACCCCATCTTCGGATGGGTATTTCACCTTGAGATGAAGGGTGGATGAGACGGCCCCAAGGGCGTGGAGGCAGGGCTGTGCCACGATAGTAGTGTATGGGGAGTAGGCATCCACCACAATGAAGTTCACCTCCACCACTTTTGAGCTAGCCTGGACCGGCAGTCTGATCTGTCCGCGTGGAACAACAACCTTTCCATCAAAACCTACCACAGGTGAATCATAACTGGTTAGATCTTCTTGTTTAAGATTAAGCCCCTTATAGAGGTCTGGATACATGATCTCGACCCCGCTGCCCTGGTTCACCAGTACCCTCTTCACATCGTAACTACCAATCTTGAGGGTTACAACTAGGGCGTCATCATGTGGCTGTATAGTTCCTGCCTTGTCCTCGTCCGAGAAGCTCAGTGTTGGGTGAGCTTCTATTTTGGCTCTCTTAGGCTTAGATCCAAAAGCCTCGGTGCACGGACCAGCTATTGACATCACCCTGGAGGGGCAAGATCTTGTTCTGCCCAGCGCGGCGAGAATAACGTGAATGGTGCCCAAAGGGGGCCTCGAATATGTACCGCCTTGAATTCCTGATGCTGTCTGGTTCCCTTGCCCACCAGGATGGGTCAAAAACTGCTTCAGTTTTCCATCTCGGATTAACTGTTGAAGGTGGCTCCACAATGTCCTACACTCACCGGTCGTGTGTCCTCGTTCCTTATGATATTGGCAATGCAGATTTTGATTGTGCTTTGCAGGGTCGCCAATCATCTTACTCGGCCACCTAAAGTATGGCTCATCCTTTATTTTTTCCAAGATTTGATGCACTGGTTCCCGGAATAGCGTGTTGACGGCTTGGGTAGGTGGGGGTCCGGATTGTCCCCCGAAATCTTTTCGAGGCCAATTGTTGTTGTAACGGTCCGACCTGAAATCCTTCCTCTCCTGAGGGATAACCTTACTTTTGCCCCATTCTTGTTGCTGGTCCTCTTCGACTCTTTTATTCTTGTCAATCCTATCCATGAGTTGGCGTACGTTGGTAGCGGGTTTCCCGGTTAGGGACTTTCTCAAGCCGTGCTCGGCGGGTATACCGACTTCAAAGGTTCTGACGGCCACGTCATCAAAATCACCCTCTATCTCATTGAACATCTCCCAGTATCTGTCGGAGTTTGTTTTTAAAGTCTCTCCCTCTTGCATGAATAGGGACAATAGAGAGTTTAGAGGCCGAAGGACTTGGCTGCTCGTGATAAAACGGGACCCAAAGGCCTGGGTAAGCTCTCTGAAAGAGTTGATGGAGTCAGCTCTCAGACCGTCAAACCACCTCATCGCCATAGGCCCCAAGCTAGACGGAAACAACTTGCATATCAAGGATTCGTTCTTAGAGTAGACCGACATTCTCTGATTGAAATGGCTAACATGCTCAACAGGATTTGTGCAACCGTTATAGATAATGAACGTGGGCTGGGTGAACCGTCTAGGAAGCTGTCCCCTCTCAATCTTTCACGTGAAGGGAGACTCAGAGATTCGACTCAATGCCTTACTCAAAGCATCATTTCCTAGGCCCTTCAGATGAACCGCCAGTCTTGCGTTCTCGATGATAGTTCTCCTCGTACGAGAAGGTTTCACTCAGAGGCGTTCTTGATCTATGTCTATATTCATTATCCCTTTCACCATCAGAAGAGAGGTTAGAGACTAAGGGACTTCGCCTCCTTCGCTCTTGGCGCAGCTTCTTCTTTAGATGGTTAATCTCTTTCTGCATGGCTTTGGCACGTTCATCATGAAAGACATGGCTACCACTCCTAGAACAACTCTCACCAGTATGAGTAGTATGCACATTTCCCTCGTGGCCCTCTCGAGCATGGTCCTCCCCTTAAGACCCCATAGATTCCAACTGGTGCGTACCTGAACCTACCATGATTGAAGGTCTAAAACTCTGAGCAATCAGCCTTTCCCACAGACGGCGCCAATTGTAAGGACACAGATTTCAGTGGGCCAACTTAAATTGGATGAGACGACCCAAATGGTCCCTAAACAATGAATTTTTAAAGAGTGGGAAACGAAAGCTGGGCTAGATTGATTTAAATAGTCAATATAATGGATCAAAATCTCCAGAAGGAAAAGATAAAAAGCCCAAGATCAAAGAACTCTTCTCCACAAGGGTCCGAGAAGTTCAATTATAACACTTGCAGTTCTTTTCTTTAGAAATAGATTCCACCCTTTCCATTCTTAAGGAGGATCCCTTCACCTTATATAGTTCTTTCCAGATCATCTTCACCTTACACTTGTCAACTATCTAAGTCTTTACTTGAGTACATGTCCCATCAAGCATCTTCTTTTGGCCTCCTGTGAGTTGCGGTGGTCAATGTTACACTGTTCAGGGGTCTTCTCCACATAAATGCGGACAAAGGAGTAGGTGCGGCACATTTAATGCAGTGGTGGCAACCTTCCCTTAGATATTTTTTAAGATTTTCATTGCTCTAAAGCTAGGGTCACTCCTTAGATTGCCCTTACTTATCCCGAACGTGATAAATTACAATCTGGGATTCTGCGTGTCCATTCTCCTCTCCTCGGACTTTACCTCGTCCTCATATATAGCTGGAGGCCCAATGCGTGGTTTTGGGCCTTTAACCCTTCGAGGCCTAATACATGATTTTGGGGTCTCAAGCTCTACGAGGCCCAATACACAGTCTTGGGCCCCTGTCCCCACAAGATGATAGTGGAAGTAAATAAATAAGTAGTGAGCTGGATTTATAGGGCTGAAAATTATAAAAACAATTTTAAAATTGTAGGACAAATTATATTTTTTAAAAAATGAACTGACAGCTGAAGTGGCGCAACGTAAGAACAACAATATTAAACGTTACGCTTCAGCTTTTAGTAATACTAGTCACAGACTTATGCGATACGTGAGAAAATATGATATGATTATTTTTTATTGGATAATTTTTGAATTAATATATTAGATTGTATATTGTGAAAAATTCAATATGTGTTATTTGAAATTATGTTTTAAATTAGAAATTTTTTGTACTGTAACAAAATATATTTTGTGATCAGGTATTATATATAGTGAGATATGTATGAAAACACAATGTAATAATTTATTTATTTATTTATTTATTTATTTATTTATTTATTTTAAATAATAGTGTGAGAACTATTGGACCAAATTGTAACTATATATACTTTGCTTATTACTATAGAAATATATGCAATTTAACTCTTATAGATATATTTTTCTTAAAAATATAGATCCATGTCTCTTTCTTCCTTAAGTATCTATACATAAAAACATTATTAGCACAATGATGCTATAAAGTAAATTATATTTTATCTTATTCTTTTTTTGGCATTTTTAGTAAAGATAATCAACTAAGCAAAGTAAAAACTTACCAAGAAAATTCAGATTAACTAAAAATTTGATGGTGGAGATGCTAATTATTTGTACTAAAATGACCAAAATAAAAATAAAAAATAGATTTTGAGAAAAACATATAAGATTTCTAAAAGAAATTTTATCAAACACATGAGATGCAATAATACAAAATTACAATCCTGAATAATTTTTTACTTTTTTGATACTCTACAAATAAATAAATAAAACTTTATTTACTTTTTGTCATAGTATAAACTATAAAGAGATTACAAAATAACAAAAAGTCAAGGAATTTATAACAAAATGATTTTTATTCAAAATTCCAGTAGAAGGGAGACTAATAGGCCCTCTACTTTCTTTAAAACATAGGGGATTATGAAAGACCATGCATCCTTTGTCTACCATTTTCTCTTTCTCAAATTCACATTACCAAAGAAGTATATAAAACTAAAAACATTGTGAATACATCTCTGTTCAGTGGAAGTCCATTAGTAGACATATTCAAATTTGTAGCCATGTATATTTTGTTTTGATATAAACTCAAATTTCTATTTAAAAAAAAAAAAAACTACATATTAGCCCAAACCAAAATTCAACCAAAGCTATAAGAGTGATTTGTGATAAAAAATTTAAAAAATACAACACAAAAAAAATTAAATAAAAAAACCATCAACCTAAATTACAGTTATAAGAAAGAACAAAAATCAAGAGAGAGAGAGTATCCACAGTTTTTGTATGGAAAAAAAATATATGGGTTGAATCAAATAAATGACATCAAATTTATACAAAATAAGATGGAGAGAAGAAGAGTTAAAATATAAGAAAGAGAAAATGATGAAGAAAGTTTAACGGTAAAGAGTAGTAGAGAGATAAATAGGCAAAGAGGGAGGGAAAATGTTGGAAGAAGAGAAGAAGAGCTTTTTTTTTTTTTTTTTTTAAGAATAGGAAGATGAAAAGTTTAAATATTCAATTACTTGAAATTAGAAAGAAGAAAATGAAAAGTTGAAATCAATATGGATAGCTGAATATAGTTAAACATTTGCATCTAATAAATAGTAACGTTTGTAATGAACAGTAATTATGTACATATATCCACTAAATGATAATGAATTATTCAATTTTAACAATTACCTGAAATTAATCTCCAAAAAAACAATTACTTGAAATTAGAAAGAAGGAAATGAAAAGTTGAAATCAATTTGGGTAACTGAATAGTCAAATATTTGCATTGAAAACAAATGAATAGTAACATGTTGAATAGTAATGGAGTGCATTAACAGGTTTTTCTATTAGCTATATTTAATTATTTTATATAAAATAAAATAAAAAATTGTAAGGCCACAAGCTTCAAAATCCAGCCTAAAGGTAGGGGGATCTATTTAGAGGGCCCAATTACAATGAATTTGTAGAGAGTAGGTTGTGAAGGACTGGGCTAGTGAAGATTAGATCACCAACTGGTTGGGTTAGGATCACGGATTGGGATTAAAGACAGTTTACTGGCCTAAGGGACTGTTCTCAACCTACGTCCGAGGATAATCGTCTAGTATGAGTATTGCTTCGTAATGGGTGCCAATCATCATCCCCTTTTCTTTCTTCCCTCTTTCTTTCTTATATATTGCCTTCTTCCTTCTTCCCAACCCACCATGTATAGATGTCATGATTTCTTTACTGGCATCTGTCACTTCCAATTTTTCCAGAACCCTCTACATAAGGACGGCAAGATTGGAAATCACTGTTCAGATGTTTTCTCCATATAAATACGGCTAGGGGGTTAGTTGTGAAGCATTCAATGCGGGGTTGGCAGCCTTCCCCCTTGATATTTTGGGATCTTTCTTGGTACCTGTTTCCACAATATTCACCCGGTCTAGTAGAACCTTCTGGGATGTTTTCCTAACCGGCAGAGCTCCAAATCCTACCTCGGTTTCACCTGCCCGAGGTGGTATGGGTCCTCGACCTAATCTAATGGTTGCTAAGTCCACATTCGACTTTCCTGACTGCTGACATGTACCGTCTAGACCGAATTGAACTGTTCTCAGACAAACTCAATCCTTGGCTCGGGTTTGGAGGTGTGCTACATAAATGGATGAGGCGTTTTAGGCCCATTGTCCCCGCTAGCGTGTCGTCCATTTCGGCCCATTACTTTTGCCAGCCCATTGCCCCTACAATAGCCCCTCGAGATACTTCTTTCTGGATCCTCGGACAGAAAGGAGGATTTTGACTTCATCGTACCTGACAAGAGTTGATTTTTGGCCCCCGTCTTGTCCATAAGGGAGCCCTTTTGACTTCCCAGGACGCGCTCCTACGCTACGCCCCTCGAGACGCGCGTTTATTTAATTCTGATGGCTTCCTGCCTTTCACGTTCTACGGTGAGATGGGAATCGTACGGCCAGGCATTTTTTGAGGGTGTGGGCGGGGGCTTTCCCGCTCCTATTTGGTTCCTCGATATAAATATTTCACTCACTTAACCTTTGGCCTTACTTTAACCATCATTAAGCTTTAGCGCACATACGTTGAACCTGTCAGCCATCTCCCTCACTTGCCCCCTTACAAATTTCAAAAGCCTGTCCGAGGAGACCTATTTTATTCGTGTAAGTCATCCTGAGTTTTTTTTTTTTACTTTTCTTTTTCTAGTATAAATTTCTGTTCTTTACAAGTTTCCTCTCCTCGGCTCTATCATCTCTCTCCAGTTTTCTTAGATTCTTTTGAGATTTCTCTAGGAATGGGCAGGTTCAAGTACTTGGTAGAATCGAGGGAAGCTATAGAGAATTTCAAAGCTCAATATAGGATTCCGTCGGGGGTTGAGATTAGGTATTGCGAAGAGAGTGAGTGGCATGAGAAGAGGCATGAAGGGGAGGTTGTAATCCCAATGATTACCTTCATAGAGGGAGGGATGAAGATCCCTATGAGTCCAGTTACTAGGGACTACCTCATAGCTCATAGGTTGGTGCCTACCCAATGTGCGCCTAATGTGTTCAGGATCCTTGGTTGTGTGGATGCCCTGAATGAGAAGTTAGGTCTAAGGTTGACCTACCACGATGTAAATTAGGTCTACAACCTTCACCATCTCAAGGTTCAGGAGTATTACCTTAAGTCTAGGTACCCAGAGGTCAGGTTTATCCAGTGTCTTCCCGAGTCGAATAAAGGGTTGAATAAGGATTTCTTGATCGTGTCGGGTGATTGGCACGATGGCCTCCACTGCCTAACGAGAGAGGGGAAGCCAGGTGGGGTTATTAAGTCTAGGCTCGTGAATCTCACCTGTTTGTTAAATAGCCCCTTTGTAGTTTGATATTCATATATTTTGTTTTTCTGGCTGCTAATGATTTTTCTGTGTCAAAATGGCAGACAAGAATTCAACCGTTCCGCATCTAGGCCTCGTAAACCAGAAAAACCTTAACAAAACTCTGAGGTCCGAGGTGTTCATGCACTCGGACGGTCAGCCGAGGACGGCTCATATTATCCTGAACTACGTCCCCATTTCCACTGCGTTCTAGGCACCGAAGTGCGTGATCAAGGCTCGAGATCCCCGTCTGAAGTAGATAAGTGTAGCTGCTCCGGGGTTTCTACTCCCCGGCCTAGTCCCAGGAGAGGTTATTTCTACCACTCCCATCTTCGAAGCCATTCCTATAAAGTCCGAGCCAACCCAAGCGTCCCATCCCCCAATCGCCGAGAAGGTTAGGCTCGAGCCTCCATCAACTCAGAGAGGAGAGGAAGACGTGGCGGACATCTCAGGGTCCTTAAGCGAGTTCGAAGTTTTCGGCCAAAATCTGCCCTCAGAAAGTCCACCTTCCGACCTAGTCTCTACATCTACGTGAGCACACGACGAGCTGGGCATCTAATGCAAGCCGAGGTTTAGCTTGCTGGACTTGATCGAATCCCAACCTGGGAGGAACGAACCGGCCAAGGCGGCACAAACGAAGCCCCCTTCCCTGCCTCCTACCGTTCCTCTTCTCGCGTAGTCCCTCAGGTTGCAGCCCGCCGACCTGAAGAGAAAAAGGGAGGCAAAGGGCAAGGAACCTATGGAGGCAGGGAGGGCCCATCCCACCCAAGAGGACGAGCTATAGAGGGTGGGTAAGCACCCTAAGACAGGGCAAAGGGAGCTGGAGAGGAGAAGCAGCCCATCCACAGCCCCCGAGGCATGGTTGTCGGCTCCAATGTTGGATGGGGTCCCTTTTCCAGCCACTGCCTCCCTCCGGGACTATCAAAGGGGTAGAGGGAGTTACGTGGCCGACGCGATGGAGCAAGCCTTGCTGCTTCCCGAGGACATGGCTGAACTCCAGTCCTTAAGGAGACACGAAGTCTTCCTTAGCTTGAAGAGGTACCTCGGCATGGTAAGTCCTTTCTGACTTTTCTCTTTCATTCATTTTTTTATCATTATTTATATATATATATATATTTTTTTTTTGCTATCTTACCATCAGTTATTTTGTTGTTATTTTTTATCATGTTTCTATCTCTGTTAGGCCGTTCAAGCTTCCTTCCGAGCAGAGGAGATGTCAATTACTGCCACCGCCAGATGAAGGAGGAAGAGGCCAAGCGTAACGACGCCGTGGACTCCCTGAAGGCGGCCGAGAAGAACGCGCAGGAGTTGAAGAAGAAGAAACTCCTGGGAGGAGAGGGGGAGGAAGAGCACGGCTGTCGCACTTGACAGCGTCGAGAGGTAGGCAGAAGGTCAGAGGGTGCTTCTGCGCAGCGTTGAGGATCAACTGGCCGCCTCTAAAGTGCAAGTGGTGGCACTGCAGAAGAAGTTAGAAGAAACTGAGGCGGCCAGGGTAGAGGCCGAGAAGGCTCGGGACCAGGCTGAGCAGGAGGGTTATGACGTCGGGGTGGCGGAAACCAAAGAAGCCCTTAGGGCTGAGGTTTCTGGGGTGTGTAGGACTTACTGCCGATAAGTGTGGATTGAGGCTTTCAACCAGGCCAGGGTTGAGGCCTCGTCTGCACTTAGAAAGGCAGAAAGTGTATACTACCCCGCTGCCATCTGACCATCTCTTCCTTCCCTTCCTCGGCTTGACCCCATCCTTGAGAAGGTAGAGGTAGGGGATGGAAAGGTGGCTAAGACATCTACACTGGCTGAAAAGGGGTCCGAGGGTGCGAAGCAAGTTACAGAAGAAGCAGCCCTAGATGCCCCAAACCTTCCAATCATCATCTCAGACAATCCCGCTGAAAAGGAAGGGGGTAAGGGGATGAAGATTGTCTTGGCCAGCCTTCCTCTTCCTGTCTTAGCTGATCCAACGGGCACAGAGCAAGCAAGCAAGGGTCAGGGGCCCTTAGAAGTTGTAGCTACCCAAACCAACCCTCCTCCTCCCAAAGACAAAATCATAATCAAGAAAAAATAGGCTTCTATGTAATTTGCCTAAGCACTTTTTTTTTTTTTTACTCTACTCTTCTTGTACTTAATTTGCCTCTTCAAGGGGCTTCTCATTAATGAAGAACTCGCATAATTTTCCTTTGTTACTGTCTTTATACCTATGCAGATGTGATATTTATTTTCACTTATGCTTAAACTAAAATTCTACGGTCAGTTCCCATAGAACAAGAATTTACTCACTTGGGAGGGTTTATAGGAAGCCAAACTAAATCTGATTGAAATTCCATCTGAATAAAACATGGCTTGGACTTTAGGGGCTGTGTGTTTAAGTACCTATGGGTACATGTGGAACATCAAACACTTTGAGTGGTGCTTATGGGCACATGTTTAAACTAGTTCCTTAAGACATTGATCTCTTTGCCATTTAGAGTGATAAGCCATCCCCATTATTCATGTGGGCAACAAGAGGTATTCAATTGCCGTGGGGTAATGTCATTAGGGGTGAATTTTTTCCTTGGCCAGTGGTGTGAAGAATCAGGCATGACTCAGGGCCTGCGTAAGAATTAGGATGATGACAGAGAGTATTAACTTTTCCCTAGCAGATGGTCCGAGAAACCAGGCATAACTTTGGATCTGTTTAGTAACTAGAACAATGATATTGTAGTATTAAATTTTTTTTTTTAAAGCAGATGGTCCAAGGAACCAGACGTAGTTTGGATTCGTTTGATACTTAGAAAAATGAGGTGTAGTATCAATTTCTTCAAAGCAGATGGTCCGAGGAACTAGGCATAGTTTGGATCTGTTTGATACTTAGAAAAAATGATGTATAGTATTAATTTTTTCAAAGCAGATGGTCCGTGGAACCAGGCATAATTTTGGATCTGTTTAATACTTAGAACAAAGATGATGTATAGTATTAATTTTTCCAAAACAGATGGTCCGAGGAATCAGGCATAGTTTGGATCTGTTTAATACTTAGAAAAAATGAGGTGTAGTATTAATTTCTCCAAAGCAGATGGTCCGAGGAACCAGGCATAATTTGGATCTGTTTAATACTTAGAAAAAATGATGTATAGTATTAATTTTTCCAAAGCAGATGGTCCGAGGAACTAGGCATAGTTTGGATCTGTTTAATACTTAGAAAAAATGATGTGTAGTATTAATTTTTCCAAAGAAGATGGTCCGAGGAACCAGGCATAGTTTGGATCTGTTTAATACTTAGAAAAAATTATGTATAGGTGTCAATTTTCTTTAGGTATGTGGTTCAGGGAACTAGACACGACCGTGGTTCTGTTTGACCCTTAGAATTAGAGTAATTGAGAATCACGCGTAGTGTATTGAACAAGAATAAGATAAGGTGCACTTTTATTAATAATAATACCTTTTCAGGTTGTTTACATTCCAGGGGTGCAATACTGCCTTACTTTCTAAGTCCTGCAAGTAGAACGCATCTATCCCGGCCACAGATGTAATCTGGTATGGTCCTTCCCAGTTGGGTCCCAATTTTCCCCAGGAGGGTTTCTTTGCCGAGCCGACCACCTTCCTCAGTACCAGATCTCCAGGCGCCAGAGGTCTTGACTTCACATTGGCATCATATCCTTGCTTGAGTTTGTGATGATAGTAGGCCAATTAGACCATGGCATTTTCTCTTCGTTTCTCAATTAGGTCTAGATTTCTTTCAAGCAGGTGATCATTGTCGCTTGGAGTAAAATAACTAGTCCTTAGCGTAGGGAATCCCGTTTCCAACGGAATAACAGCCTCGGCCCCAAAGGTCAACGAAAAAGGGGTTTCGCCCGTAGACTTCCGCGAAGTAGTCCGGTAGGTCCATAGCACATGTAGTACTTCCTCAACCTATTTACCTTTGGAATCGTCTAGCCTCTTCTTGAGCCCGCTTACTATAACCTTATTTATAGCCTCGGCTTGTCCATTCCCTTGGGGGTAGGCTGGAGTAAAGTACCAATTTGTTATTCCTAACCCACAGCAATACCTTCGGAAAGCCTTGCTGTCAAACTGAATTCCGTTATCTGAGACGAGAGTATGGGGGACCCCAAATCGGGTGACAATGTTCTTCTAGAGGAATTTCTTCATGTCTGCGTCCTGGATATTGGCCAGTGGTTCTGCTTCAACCTATTTGGTAAAATAGTCTGTGCCGACCACCAGATACTTCTTATTTCTTGCTGTTTTGGGGAAAGGGCCCACGATATCCAGGCCCCATTAGGCAAAGGGCCAAGGACTGGATAGAAGGTTAAGTTCTCCTCCTAGTTGGTGCATGTTCGGGGCGAATCTCTGACATTAGTCACACTTCTTTACTTACTCCTGGGCTTCTCTGTGCATATTGGGCCACCAATATCCTTGAGTGAGGGCCCGGTGAGACAAAGACCTGCCCCCGGTATGACTTCTGCAAATTCCCTTATGTAGCTATTCCAGGAGAATTTCGACTGCCTCGGGATGTATGCATAATAGGTACGGTCCGGAGAAAGACCTCTTGTACAGTTTCAAGTCCTCGGATAGCCAGAATCGAGGAGCCTTCCTCCGTATTTTATCAGCTTCCAGCTTGGTCTCAGGTAGAATATCATCTTTGAGAAAGTGTACGATAGGATCCATCCAGCTGGGGCCCACCTTTGTCTAATGGATGGCTGACACTTCTTTTCTCAGCCCAAAAGGTTCTAGGAGATCTTCAACAAGAATTACCCTTGGTAAACCTTGTGCCGAGAAGGTTGCCAGTGTTGTAAGTGAGTCAGCGTGTGTATTTTCGCTTCTACGAATTTGTATCAAGTTGAAGGACTCAAATCCGGACTGCAAATGCCTAACCTGGTTCAGATGCCCTTGCATTCTTGGGTCCCGAGCCTCTAACTCTCCTCGGACCTGGCCTACCACCAATCTCGAGTCTGAGAATATGTCTGCGGCCTTTCCTCCCATCTTTCGGATCATGTCCATTCCCACTAGCAGAGCTTCGTACTCCGCCTCGTTGTTTGTGGCGGAGAATCCGAGTCTTAACGATTTTTCAACCGTAATGTTCTCGGGGGAAGTTAAAACTAGCCCCACTCCAGACCCCGTGAGGTTTGAGGTGCCATCAACGTACACCTTCATGGCATTGCTCACTCAATAGAGATTATTCCAACTGAATTTTCATCCATGTTATGTTTATTTCCATCTCCTTCTGTTGGGGCCTCGGCGAATTCAGCTAGAAGGTCGGCGAGGACCTGACCCTTTATGGAAGTACGGGGCATGTACTTGATGTCGTAGGCCCTCAATTTTGTTCCCCACCTCGCAATTCTCCCAGTATAATCAGCATTTCGAAGCAGGTTTTTGAGTGGCAATTGGGTCAAGACAACAACTGTATGCGCCTGAAAATAATGCGGTAGCTTGTGTGTGGCGTGTACTACGGCTAGGATTACATTCTCCAATGGCAAGTACCTGACCTCAGCTTCATGTAGGGATTTGCTTATGTAATAGACGGGCCTTTGTACTCCGCTGTCGACCCTCAGTAACACTAGGCTCACCGCATAGGCGGCTCCCGTGATATAAGCGAATAAGACTTCGTCCGCTTCAGGTCTAGATATGATGGACGACCGAGAAAGATAGTTTTTCAACTGCTGGAATGCTAAGGCACACTCTTCGGTCCATTCAAAATATTTCCATTTGTTCAACAAACGATAGAAGGGTCTACACCTGTCTGCGGATCGGGATATGAAGCGATTCAGAGCAGCAATCATTCCTGTTAATCTCTGCACTTCCTTAGGATTCCAAGGTGGTTGCAGTTTATTAATTGCCTCGATCTGGTTCGGATTGACCTCAATTCCACGGTGAGTGATCATGTAGCCTAGAAACTTTCTAGACCCCACGCCAAAAGAACATTTGGAGGTGTTGAGCTGTAATTTACGCTCTCTCAAGACTTCGAAGATGTTTCCGAGGTTACCAATATGCTCGGCCTCCAACTTGCTTTTGACCACCATATCGTCGATGTAGATTTCGATGTTTTTCCCCAGCTGTGGCTCGAACATCCGCGTCATCATCCTTTGGTACGTAGACCCTGCATTCTTGAGCCCAAATGGCATTACCTTGTAATGTAGTTGCCAATAGGGGTGACAAAAGCCGTTTTCTCCTGGTCTTCTAAGGCCAGAGGTATCTAGTGATAGCCTTGGAAAGCATCCAGAAAGTTCATTCAAGGATGCCCTACGGTTGCATCCACCAGCTGGTCGATCTGAGGCATAGGGAAACGGTCTTTTGGGCAGGCTCTGTTCAGGTCCGTGTAATCTACACATACACGCCACTTGCCGTTCTTTTTCTTTACTACAACAATGTTAGCTAGCCAATCGGGATAGAAGACCTCCCTAATAGCCCCAGCTTACTTAAGCTTTGCCACCTCTTCCTTGACGGCCTCAGAATGCTCCTTTGAAGAGCACCGAGGAGGCTATTTTTTGGGAATAACAAATGGGTTAACGTTCAGGTGATGGCAGATGAAACTCGAATCCACCCCCAGGGCTTCATAAGTACTCCAAGCGAATACGTCAATGTTCTGCCTCAAGAATTGTACCAACTTTTCCTTCTCCTGAGGAGACAATTGAGTGCCGACTTGAAAAAACTTTTACGGATCATTGGCAACAAGGACCTTTTCCAACTCCTCACACCTTACCTCCTTGGCCCCGCCACCAGATGCCGAGGCTGTGGACTTTAATTGCTAGAACTCTTCATCGGCCGCGGCCGGGGATTCTGATTCTGTTTGGCGCGTGATAGCGGCCACTAAACATTGCCTGGACACTGCCTGACTTCCAACCAACTCCTCGACCTGGTCTCCCGACGGGTACTTACCTTGAGATGAAGGGTGGAAGAGACGGCCCCAAGGGCGTGGAGCCAAGGTCACTCTACAATAGCCGTGTATGGGGAGAAGGCATCCACCACTATGAAGTCTACGTCCACTACCTCCGAGCCGGCCTGAACTGGTAATTTGATTTATCCCCTTGGAACAACTACTTTCCCATCAAAACCGACCAGAGGTAAATCATAACTGGTCAGATCCTCCTATTTGAGATTGAGCCCCTTATACAGGTCCGGATACATAATTTCAGCCCCACTACCCTAGTCTACCAATACCCTTTTCACATCATAGCCGCCAATCCTAAGAGTTATAACTAGGACATCATCGTGGGGCTGTATGGTCCCGGCTTTATCCTCGTCCGAGAAGCTCAGTGCTGGAGGAGTCCCTATCCTGGCCCTCTTTGACTCATGACCAGAGTTTCCGATATACTACCCAGCTACAGTCATTACCCTGGAGGGGCACGATCCTGTTCTTCCTGGCGAGGCGAGGATGACATGGATTGTGCCTATAGGGGGTCTAGAAGCATTGCTGCTTTGAACCCCCAAGCCTTCCTAACCTCCTTGCTCGTTGGACTGATTCAAGAATTGCTTCAGCCTGCCTTCTCGGATCAACTGCTGTAGATGGCTTCATAGGGTCCCGCAGTCCTCGGTCGTATGCCCGCGCTCTCTGTGATACTGGCAATGCAGACTTTGGTTACGCTTTGCGGGGTCTCCACTCATCTTGCTCGGCCACCTAAAGTACGACTTGTTTTTAATCTTATCCAGAATTTAGTGTACTGGTTCTCGGAACACAGTGTTAACAGTTTGGGGGGTCTTGGGTCCAGATTCCCTTCCAAACTCTCGCCATGGTCGATTATTTCCGTAACGATCTAACCTGAAATCCCTCCTCTCCTGAGGGATAACCTTACCCTTCCCTTTCTCCTGCTGTTGGTCTTCCTCGACTTGCTTGTACTTGTCAATCTGATCCATGAGTTGACGTACACTGGTGACTGGCTTCCCTGTCAGGGACCTCCGTAACCCGTGCTCGGCAGGCAGGCCGACCTTAAAGGTTCTGACAGCTACGTCGTCAAAATCACCTTCTATCTCGCTGAACATCTCCTAGTATCGGTCTAAGTACGTTTTCAAGGTTTCCCCCTCTCTCATGGACAAGGACAGCAAGGAGTCCAAAGGGCGAGGAACTCTACTGCATGTAATAAAACGGGACCCAAAGGCCTGGGTGAG
Organism: Lithocarpus polystachyus; assembly: GCA_033629205.1. Taxonomy (NCBI): domain Eukaryota; kingdom Viridiplantae; phylum Streptophyta; class Magnoliopsida; order Fagales; family Fagaceae; genus Lithocarpus; species Lithocarpus polystachyus. The sequence continues at coordinate 14,653,192 of CM066163.1, read as the reverse complement.
ATCTTTGAAAGAGTTAATAGAAACTGCTCTCAACCCGTCGAACCACCTCATCGCTACTGGCCGCAAGCTGGATGGGAACACTTTGCACATCAAGGTCTCATTATTCGAGTATACCGCCATTCTCTGGTGGAAATAGCTAACATGCTCAACTGGGTCTCTACGGCCATTGTAGAGAGTGAAAGTGGGTTGATTGAACCGCCTGGGAAGTTGTCCCCCATCAATCTTGTGTGTGAAAGGAGATTTAGATATTCGGTTAAGCGCTTTGCTCATGGCGTCATTCCCGAGGCCCCTAGAAGATGAACCTTCACCCCTACGTTCCCGGCGATGGTCCTCCTCATACGAGAAGGTTTCGCTTGGGGGCGTTCTGGATCTGCGTCTATATTCATCACCCTTCTCACTATCTGATGAAAGGTCAGGGCCTGAGGGACTCTACTTCCTCCGTTCTTGACGTAACTTCTTCTTCAGGTAGTCGATCTCCTTCTGCATGGCTTTGGCGCATTCATCTTGAGAAACATGGCTGTCGCCTCTAGAATGACTTTCACCATAGTGGATGGTGTGCACGCTTCCTTCTTGGCCCTCCCGAGGATGTTCTTCTCGTTGAGATCCCATCGATTCCAAGTGGTGTGGACTTGAACCTACCATGATTGAGAACCTAAAACTCTAACCAATCAGCCCTTCCCACAGACGGCGCCAATTGTAAGGCCACAAGTTTCAAAATCCAGCCCAAAGGTAGGGGGATCTATCTAGAGGGCCCAATTACAATGAATTTGTAGAGATTAGGTTGTGAAGGACTGGGCTAGTGAAGATTAGATCACCAACTGGTTGGGTTAGGATCACGGATTGGGATTAAAGACAATTTGCTGGCCTATGGGACTGTTCTCAACCTACGTCCGTGGATAATCGTCTGGTATGAGTATTGCTTCGTAATGGGTGCCAATCATCATCCCCCTTTCTTTCTTCCTTCTTTCTTCCTTACATATTGCCTTCTTCCTTCTTCCCAACCCTCCACGTATAGATGTCATAATTTCTTTACTGGCACCTGTTACTTCCAATTTTTCCAGAATCCTCTACATAAGGACGGCAAGACTGGAAATCACTGTTTAGATTTCTTCTCCACATAAATGTGGACAGGGGGTTAGTTGTGGAGCATTCAATGCGGTGTTGGCAGCCGTCCCCCTTGATATTTTGGGATCTTTCTTGGTACCTGCTTCCACAATATTCACCCGGTCTAGTAGGACCTTCTAGGATGTTTTCCTAACCGACAGAGCTCCAAATCCTACCTCAGTTTCACCTGCCTGAGGTGGTATGGGTCCTCGGCCTAATCTAATGGTTGCTAAGTCCACATTCGACTTTCCTAATTGCTGACGTGTACCATCTAGGCCGAATTGAACTGTTCTCGGACAAACTCAGTCCTCGGCTCGAGTTTGGAAGTGTGCTACATAAATGGATGAGGCGTTTTAGGCCCATTGTCCCAGCTGGCGTGTCGTCCATTTCGGCCTATTACTTTCGCCGGCCCATTGCCCCTACAAAAATCATAAAGGAAATTTAAAAAAAAAAAATGACGTGGTTGATGAGGTGGCTTAACAGAAGTACAGGAATATTAAATTTTGCATCTCAGCTTTTAGATATACTAGTCGCAGACCCGCGTGTTGCGCGTGATTTTTTTTTTTTTAAAGGTGGTTTCATTATTATCATTATTTTGTAATTTGAATTAACTTAATGAAGAGAAATGCATTTCATAATCATATTTATCGCAAAATAATTTTTTTATTATTGTAGAATTGTTTTATTTAAATTTTGAAACCTTAATTCTATCATAGTTAGTTGACTAATTTGTATATCTCTAAGTCAATTAAAAACATTTTGCATTCTATATGTAAACCTTCTTTTTCCATAAGGGTAGAAATAATGTGGAAAATATTTGATTCTATAGAAGTTAAAAACTATTCTTATATCCTGCCTTAATGTTGCCTCAATAATGTTAAATGAAATATAAAAAATGAGATTTTGAAATTTTCCATCTTTATTTCTTATATATTTCTATTATTATTGAAGAACGTCTTCTTTTTAGTTTTGATAAGAAACATGGTTTTCCATATTAGATTTTGATTAGTTTTAAGTTTAAATTTTGTATGATTGTATTTAATTATTGATTATATGATTTAATTAAGTGAATGTAACAATTGATTTTATTGACATTCGTAAGATCATCTTTAATTAATTTTTTACTCCTCCTGTCAAGCTCTTTGTTTTCCAATTAATGGTTATTAATTGACGTTTGATTTTTTTATAAAAACTCTAATGTACTAAATATGCATTGTAACGTTTATTTATTTATTTATTTATTCCATTTTACTGCCATTAACTTAGTGTATCCATAACTATTAGTTTGTTTATGATATGTATGGTTTGATTTTCTATTATTATTATTATTATTATTATTATTATTATTATTATTATTATTATTATTATTATTATTATTATTATTATTATTATTATTATTATTATTATTATTATAAATTTAGTGTTTCTAAAATAGCATGTGTTTTGTATTCCATTTTTCTATAGATGCATTGTAGTATTTCATGGGAAGACTTTATGAGGACAATTTTTATTTATTCGAATTTAAGTAAAATATTTTATGTTTAATTCTTTAAAATAAAAAATGATAGAAATATAAATTATTTTAGTTATGCTATGTAATAGAATAATATGATATTATTACATACTATATTTATAATATAATAGGATAACATTAAACAACCAAAAAGAATAAAAAAGAAACAACTTGAAACACAAAAATAAATCATAACAACCTCTTAGAATTCTAAAGAATACAAAAATCCATTAACCTAAAGTACAGATGCAAAACAAAAAAAAAAACAAAAAAAAACCACAAAAACTCAAAAAAAATATGTGTGTGTGTGAGAGAGAGAGCGAGAGAGAGAGAGAGAGAGAGATAACATATTTTTGTTTGAGAAAATAGAAAATTATGCATAGAATGGGAGAGAGAATAAAAAAAAAATCCAAAATAAATGTAGATAAAGGGCTAGATGAATAGTGATATTAAGGTAGAGAGTAGTGGAGAGATGAAAATGTAAAAAGGAATGAGAAAGGTTGGAGAAAGTGTAAAAATAAGTTGAGAATTTAATAATAAGAAGAACAGTTTAAAAAAAAAAGAAAAATATGATATTTTGATTATAATATAATAGATTTTTTAATTCACTTTAAATGTTAAAAAATTATAGAAAACTTTGGAAAGAAAAAAAGATAATAACATGGTCGCTGACGTGACTACACTGGAGCGTAGTAAAAATAAATTCTACAATTGATTTTGTTACATTATAAAGTTGTTAATGTCCTCCTTTAGGTCATCTTTTTCTTTTTCTCTTTTTTTTTTTCACTCCTCCTGTCACGTACCCATCAACCTCTTTATTTTCTATATAACGCTTACAAATTGACGTTTGATTTCTTTTATTTTTCTTTCTCTATCTACTCTTTATTACCTATAAATTTCTCTCTCTTTTTTTGTTTATCTGTGGGCATCCTATTGTTTTCTCAAATTTGATGATAATTCTAATGTACTAAATATGCATTGTAATGTTTATTTTATTTTATTTTTTCATTCCATCTTGTAGCCATTAAATTAGTATAGCCATCACTATTAGTTTTTTCATGTTATGTTTGGTTTGGTATTCCATTATTATTATTATTTTTTTAATTTAGTGTTTCTAAATTGATATTTGTTTTGTATTTCATTTTTCCATTGTTGCATTGTAACATTATATGGAAAGACTTTATAAGAACAATTTTTATTTATTTGAATTTAAGTAAAATATTATATGTTTAATTTTTTTTTTAAATAAGACAAAATATAAACAATTTAATGATATGGATTATGGAAGATGTTGTTGAATTTAAATGTTGAATAAAATAAAATGAAAGAGATAATGACTCTTTATCTCCACTATCTCTCTCTCCTAGTTTGATTGTACTGGGTTTTAAACTTTCAATTTGGATAATAATTCATTGCTGATGATTTAATTTATTAGGAATTGATTGCAACTGATAGTTTTATAGTGTTTTCCTTCCTAGGGGTGAGCTTCCAAACTGGGTTGAGTACAAGAGTAAGGGATCAATTTTATATTTTGTTGTGCCCCCGCTAGTAAAGCAAAAGATTTGCAGATGGTCTTTATGTGCGATATTTGCAAGTAGTTTTCTTGATATTAATGGATTCACTATAATCTATGAATTAAAAAATTATACCAAGAAAATCACATGGCAGCATCGACAAAAGAATTGTCGTGTAATACCATGATAGGAACATCTGTGGTTGCACTCTATTAGAAGCCAAAGATGAAATGGAGTACTCAATAATACACATAAGCGGAGGTTTCCAAGTGAAGAAGTTTGGGGTCAACCTGATTTATGACAATGATAAAAAGAATAAAGATTCTAGCCTTTTGCCCTGGCTGGGCAAAATATTTGGCATTATGCCCCTGTTTTGAAACTGTAACTGTAACTATATTTGGGCGTGACAATGGTTTTGAACTGGTTTTTAATTCATATAGTTTGAAACTGTAACTGTATCGAATCAAACTCTATAGTTTCGACAGAAGAAAAAAAAATCTAATCTTTACCCTGGAACTATATTGTATTTGGGCGGGTCTATTTTGCTCTCTTAAAGTATGAGGTTTAAAATATAATTTTTCTAAATACTTATAATAAACTGACTAGAGTTCAAGTACATGTGATTGTATTGATTATTGTAGCAAAAATAGTATGATCTTTTCCAATAATAATTCAATTCAGTCAAGTTCATGTGACTGATTGGTCAATGCAATCAAATGGTTAAATATAATTTGTGAAATTAAGGTAGAAAAACTTCAGATTTGTATCTAAGTTTATCAACATGATTGCATGCGTGTCAGATATGCAGCAACAGCCAAATATGGATCCTGGACCTGCGGTTGGTACACAGTTGACGCAGCAGCTGGCTCATTGATCCACGGCGTTGTGGGAGATGCCTGCTGCCGGTGAGGTACGTAGTTGCAATGAACTTTGGACATGTCAAAATCATTTCTTTTTCTTGTTGTATGGTTCTTTGATTACTTGTAAATAGATGTTGGAAATGGTATCATTTCTCTTTTGGTTTAGGCAGAATTTTATTTAATCCAATGAGAAAATGTTATGACGAGAATTTCATTAACAGCATCAAGTGTTATGATGAGGTATATTGAAACTATAATGTTAAACAATATATTAAACATCAGTAGCGGCTAATGAAAAGGTATATTCAATGTCAATAGATTTCATTTAAAAGTTATATTGGAAATGATCTAGCAATAGCCTATACAAAAGCAAGTATTGGGGTCATTGATGCATCATCAATGATCAATTATATGTAGGTTTCAATTAATTCAACTAGTAAAATCTTTTGTAGTTGAATAAACGATTTGGCATTTGATCTCTGTCTACACAAAAAATTTGATGTCATAGTATGATAATAAAGAACAATTATCAGGAACAAACGTTATAAATTGAAATTGTCTCTATTTGTCGTAGATCTAAGTGTTTAACTTCTCTATTAAAAAAAAAAAGTTCAATGTGTTTAAGATTTTCTTACGATCAAGTTCAAGTGTGCGAGCATGTTTAAAAAAAAAAAAAACATGCTCGCACACTTGAACTTGATCGTGTGTACGCTAATCTTAGTGTCTGTGACTAACTAAATAGACCATTATAGTTTTCATAGTATTGGCCTTGTCTAACTAAAAACTAAAATAGATCAGACTGCGTGGACTAGACAACAGAAATTATTGTACTAGTAATCGATCAGTAGTAGCCAACAAAATCTCGGTGGTCAAAGAATTAGGACTCAATCATTATTATAAATTGTCTGATTAAGAAACCCAAGTGCAGCTATACTCTACTCTTAAATATAAGTCCACCTTACGATTACCATTTTGGTTTTTAGATAAATAGTTCTAAATTTTCTCTCATTTAATTATTGTCTTTTTTATGGCACTGGTTTATAAACAATTCAACCTCTCTTCTATTCCCACCATTGATAGGAATTTTTTTTTTCTTTTTTATTTTATTGCATTCAGTCTAATGATCCCATGAGCTGCCTTTTGGAGAACCCCAAAAAAGCTTTCTCATTGCAAAACGCCTAAGGCTCCCCTATGACATAAAAAAATCAAATGCAAAACATATAATACCACATGTCAATAAGCTTATATAATCATTCAACTAATTTAAATTTGGGGTTAATATTTAACAAATGGCATGTGGAATGGGAATAAAGTGAACTAGAAATTTCTATTCACAGAATCATGAGGGGGCTGCTAATATAGGCATAGTGTGCATTGCCAACCAAACAAGGACATTGTCTGATTCAGAAATCAGGGTCTCCAAAATATGTTTGGTAGTTGTGCCAAGTGTGTCACCTATATGAATATTATCATACATAAGCAATGTCACAGTCTATAAGCTACTTAGGAGGGGGGTCCAAATTAAAGCCATTTTCAATTGTGTGTCAATTTTATTGGAACAAAATTAAAGTTTGTGACTAGTTAAGACCTAGTCACCCTCAATCACAATCTTCCAATTCATCAACCACAACGACAAACTCATAAAGATTAAAAAAATTAAGTCCCAATAATTTGGATACATTAATTTGCAATGTCATTAATGAACCTTTCCACCCATTGTAAACATGTATTTTGGAGAATCTTCTTCTATTTAATGTCATTGATCTTGAATTGATCTTATCTGCTATTCAGCTAGAGTGAATAACCGTTAGTATCGCAACTAACATATTGTATAATGTTCGTAACTAACCAGTTAGCCTATTGTTTATTGCATATTATTATTATGTAGCATTATTATAGTTATTTCATGTGCAATATCGTAAGACAACGCTCTTTCGTGTGCAGGTAGTGCCAGGCGTGCTAAAGTGTAGACACCGATCTTGCCAGTTACCCCAGCATGGGCTAGACCCACGAATTGCCCATTACATAGCTGAGGCGGGTTTCGAAGGGTTATTTAAGGTTCCAAACATGGAAGTTGATCATAGCTCTAGTCGAGCGATGGCGTCCGGAGACGCACACGTTTCACTTACCGCATGGAGAGATGGGTATCACCTTACAAGACATTAAGGTGATGCTAGGGGTTCTGATTGATGAGTTGCCGGTGACTGGGAGTGTCAAGTTAGAGTGGCCTGTGTTGTGTCATGATTTACTGGGTCATCGTCCTCCAGACCCAGTACCGCATCCCCATGAAAACATGTCTATCCTTGCTGGAGCGAGGTTAAGAGTCAGCTGGCTTAAGGAACAGTTTAGAGGTCCCCTACCTGCGGATGCAGCTGACGAGGTAGTGCAGCAACATGCACGCTATCACATACTAGTGTGGTTGGGGTCCATTCTATTTATGGACAAGTCAGCAGACCGGGTGTCAGTCATGCCTCTACAGTTCCTGAACCCAATTAGCGATGCGAAGATGTATAGTTGGGGCAGTGGAGCGTTAGCCTGGCTGTATAGGCACCTATGCAAGGCATCGGAGATGAAGGCGAAGCAGATTGGAGGAGCACTGATGTTGGTGCAGTTGTGGGCGTATTCGAGGTTCCCAGTTATATGCCCTGTTACGAGGCCGCCACAACCACCAGTGGAGGCAGGTCCCCTCGCGAGGAGGTATGTTATTTGATTAATACACTTGGTAGAATTGTCATGCCATTTGTCATTCACCGTTCATGTGTCTATAAATTACCAAATTAGGATGGAATTTCAAGTTCAAGTCATTGTAGCACTATATGTGTTCTTCGCTCTTAGTATTTCTAATGGCCTTCCGAAAATTAGACTTGCCTTTTCATGAATAAACTTCTAGACACCGTGAAAAATGTTGTCATCGAATTGATTAGCAACATTGGGAAAAATATAGCCCTTGGATGGCTAGACAAAATTCAAGGCAATATTATTGTAGTAAGACTGTTTTCCAGAGCTTTTTACAAATATTGCCTTGAATGCGTGACATGAAACTGTGAGAGAGAAAGCCTGCAAGGGCTTTGTTAAGACATATTGGACCTTTATGACAGTGACCTTTATGACATATTGTAGAGTCCACAATACAAAATATAATTTCCATTAATTATATGGTTAATATAATTATATTGACAAATACCTTGAAGCATACATTAACAAATACCTAAAAGACTAATGTATACATTAACCGGATCCGAAATCAAATATAAAATTGTCCTCATTCTTGCTGAGTAATGCATAGGCAACTTTGTGCAAAAAACAAAAAAAATTCCAATTTGCCTACCCTCCAGCTCCAAGCAGATACCCTAAGGTGGCAATTAATCCAACAGTTCAATTGTATATTGGAGAGTCAAAAAGACAAATTTCTTGACCTTTTTTAAATAACAACTTACTATATGTATCATGCACCCAATCCGAATCAGCATCTTAAATTGCATCAGCCAACATAGGATACACATGAAACAACCTTTTCTAAAATACAATGCAATTTTGGGGGGGGGGGGTATTTAAAAAAGCTAGGTTTGGAATACAACACAATTTCACAATAATATCAAAATATTTGAGATTACAAATCTAACACTAACCCATACAGTCTTACAAATTAAATATATTTACAGGATAGCTTGTCAATGGCTCTTCGCACTCACTCATCAATCTATTTTACCCAAAATCATACTCTTTGATACTTCTAAAAATACCATATCTTCCTTAATACCCTTTCAAGTTGGACAGTGTCCACCTTTGCCTCAAATTTTGGAACCCTTAATCCATAGTATCTACTGTTGTTAGGTGCCCCTTTCCCATGGCAATTGGATTTCAAACAGAAAAGCTTAAGAAACATAATTGTAAGACTTTTGCAAAGCTTAACAAACACAAAACATATTGGATGTGGATGAAAATTATAAATTGGAAAGCAATTGGATTTGCAAAGCAATTACAAATTTCAAACATAAAAGCAACATAAAAGTACCAACGTACACTAAGTGTGCATTTGGATTTGTATGAAAATTAGAAATTTTTTTACTAAGTCCCCTAGGAGGAGGACCAAGTAGAGTCCACAATACAAAATGGGTTAATGCAATAGACATACAAGGAGTCAAAATAAAATCTTGGACCCGAATCAAAAAATAACAACAATCCAAAGAGATTCTAGGGTTTTGCCCCTACTGAGCAAAGTAATATATATATATATATATATATATATTAACTCTTTTTATATATAAGTGAAATGGCTTTTGCAAAGCATTTTGCTCTTACGGCAGCATTGTTGTTTGATATTAACTAATAGACATTGTCTGAAATTGTATGTTTACTAGATGGAAGGGGCCGAAGGGCACGACAGAGCATGCCACACATGTGCTAGCTGCGTATCATGCGTCACTGTCGAGTATACGGGCACACCAGGTATTCTACCTCTTCATGTCATGATGATATAGTTCTCCCTAGTTTTGTTTTTCACTTGGTAGGGTTGTCAACTACTACATGTGTATAGTTAATAATGTAACTTTGGTCGACTAGACCACATATACAGGGAATTAGTTACGAACCTTCCACAAATTCAATACAGTCAATATTTACATTGATGTTTGTGGTTTTGATTCCGCACATATTTAGCTGTGAACCCTTAAAAATTCTCCCTCGCTTTCCATGTCAAATCCAATAAGATGGGGAAATAGGTCAAGAATGTCTTATGATTTTTAGTTAAGTGGTTCTTCAATGGTCTTGTACATATTTGCTCAGATTGAGGATTGACACAAATAAGTACGTGTTTGGTTTGTTTTTTTGTTGACCGTTTATTCAGGTTGTTTGGGAGCCGTATAGGGATGTCCTAGACTTGCTGCCCCCATATTGCACTGCCGGCCGACACATATGGAGGGCCATTGTGCCGTTGATCTACTTCTGGATAGTAGAGGAGCATCATCCCGAACGTGTCATTCATCAGTTTGGGATGAAGCAAGTGCCACCGGAGATTGTGGATATATTGGTTGATCTCCATAGAATATCCCTCCAAGGTAAATTAGAGAGAACTTGGCCGCAAGAACATGCTGGCTACATTGAGCGATGGGCCCATAGAGGGGAACATGTTGCCAAGGCACCGATATTGGATGGGGACACGACATACCTTGTTGCTTACATGGAGTCGTACCGAAGGATGACTAGACGGTACATTACACGAGAGTCGGCATATTGGGATATGTTGGTAAGGCAACAATTCCATGCTTCTTTTATGGATCGACAATATATGTGTGTTGCTGCATGCATTATGAAAATTATGTTTTATGGAGCCATTGAATCAATATTTTGACATTCATTGTAGAGAACATTTCATTTATTGTCACTACATATGCATTTGTCGCAACCAATATGTACTGGTGTGCCATTTCAATAGCCATTTCATACAGACTCGCTATATATATATGAATAAGGTGATCATAGTTTTGCACAACAGTAAAGTAAGTAGAAAATAAAAGTTTTAACTTGACGCATTTATTTCACAAGTTGAGTCAAATGTTGCATCACTATTGCAATGCGAACCAGGATTTGAACTATACAACCAGCTGCTACGTACGCTGGATCTTGTCGGAGAGTTGAGCCTAGTCCAATTGGAGAATGCACGTGCGGTGAGTGAGGCGAGCACACAGGCCACGGGCCGTGGCGAGCGAGGTCGTGGGTCGGGAGGGCGTGGAGGCACTGGAGGTCGTAGAGGTGGTCGTGGCCCTGCGCCTGCGCCTGTACGCCATTCGGAGGATGAGCATGAGTCAGGTAACTTCCACCTTTAATACCTCCAACTCTTACTGACTTCCAATTATAGTACTTTCAGTTGTAATTCATTTAGACGACGTATTATAGTAGCAAAGTATATATTGGTTGGTAAGTGGTTTTCAGGGTTAATTTGCACTAAGATGGACGTAATTATGGTATAATGAGTTACAATGTTCTGCCAAACTTGAAAACTTAAAACTAAGCATATCGTTCGTAACCAGTGGAAATAAGCACTTTATCCCAAACTATTAAATTCAATTTTGCCTACAATTTAAAGAGAAATCTTTAAACTCATAGGAGACAAAGTACTTGATTAAGGGTGGACATCCTAAAGGGTATGCTCTATACTCTTTCTTAGGATATGGTATCTATATTTTCTTTTCATACAGTAAAGGGGAAAAAATTTTATTCTTTAGTATCACATTGTATGCAATAGAGATGAGTCCAGTCCAAGTGTCCAAGAAGAGAGAGGGAGAGTTGTTTGTTGTTTTACCCTATACAAGATGTGTATTACGGAATCGCACTTTATATCTAAAGGTTGTGTGTATTGTATTAGTAGTAGTACTTTCAAATTTATAAGGTAACAAAAAAGAACAAACAAACAAAAACTTCGAAGTTGTTTATCAGATATTGTTTTTTTTTTTTTTTTTTGTGTTGGATACCAATATATCTGTACTGTCACTTTGTGTTATACGGTAACAAGTAGTGACAATATGTGTGTATTGTCACTTTGCATTATAAGGTAACAAGTAATGACATCTTAGTGTTCTTTAAAATATAGAGAATCTTAATCCCTAAAGGCTTATTTGTATTCAATCTCTTTTTATAAATCTTATTGACTCTTTATTTATCATCTTCATTTATTTTGTTTCTCCCAAGCAAAATATATATGTATTGAAATGTAAGACATGCAAACCTATTTCTTCATCTTCTTTATTTATTCTGACTCAATCCCTTGTTGCCATCTTAATAAATAAAACTGTTTTGGTACAGATGATGAGGCGTTTGACGGCGGTTGGGACATGTACATGGATGGCGCCGGGTCATCGCAATGCACGTCTGATGCTGCTGCCCAGCCATCCCACCCCGCTGGCCATGACGATAGTGCAGAACTCGGCACCCAAGCTCAAGCCGGCCCTCGATCCCTACTACCCACGCGGCTGTCTCCCTCATTGGTCAGTGGCTTTGCCCACGACGGTGGCTGTATATTTGTTCCGACACCTAGCCGAACGACTCCACCTATAGTTCAGCCTGAGCCGACCCAAGAACCTTCACTTCCTAACCCTGACGAACCGGCTGCACAGATTGAACTGATAGGGAGTGAAAATATTGAGCGGGTACCCGTGTTGCGAAGATCACTCCCCACTGACATAATCCCCCTAGTTGTGGGACCGGTGACGATAAATACCATGCACTCCCTGTGAACTTAAACTAATGTTATTTATTATGGGACTTTGATCTGAGAAGCATGCATGCATTCATATATGTGATGTAGAACTTAATCCAAATGTACATGCATATATAGCACAGTTGTTGACTTCATGTAGGCTTCCATCCCGTTAAATGTTGCATTAATGTCAACCTAATAGGGGTTTCATTGTAAAAAACCAGGTCGGACTAAATGCATCTAATATTATCAATAATTGTGAATTAATTGTGAATGACTATGGTTGTGTATATGATAGTTTTTCACAAACACGTGGTGTAGAAACACTGCTTTTAGTCCAAACAATAATAACAGCAAATGATATTAATAGTAATAATAATAATAATACACATACCCGTACACAGTACAAACCATGGGCTGTCCCTCTTTAAACTTTGCTTTGGCTGTTAGGGAATGTGTGCATGTAAGTAATGTGCTCTGCTTTCAATTTCAGGTAAGACGAGATCGGCCAAGGCAAATGTGAGGAAACGAAAAGATCGTTGAGTTGTTGATGATGTGGAGCATGTGGGGGTAAAACCTTACCCTATATCTGTTGCAATTATTAGATGTGCGGTTGTTGAGGTTTAGTTTTTGATAATTAACATGATGTTTGTAAAAAAACATCATGTTGATAAGCATCGATAACAATATTAGAAAGTTGGGATTTTTATTCGCTACAATTAGTCGATTGTTACTTTTAAGCAACTAAATTCACAACCATTTTCAAAGTGGGTTTGGTTTAGGTTTTTGGGGTTTTGGGTTTGCTTTGGCCGTGTTGGTATGCTTGTGGGCTCCATGGGGTAGCCGCGTGTCTTGCATTCAAGTTTTCTCCCCTGTTTGAGTGTTACCTCCCTTGTTTTCTTGGTCATTAGCTATAAAAGAAGAAACCTTTGGAACATCTATTTCTATCTTTTTGATGAATAAATATGCACAACTATGCCCACATACATTAAACTGCAGCGAGTGGGTTTGTATAGCGTTTTTCGAGTAAAAGCAAGAAACTTAGTTGAACCAAATGGAAAAGCTGGTTTGTGTCAATGTTTTCACCGTAGACTATTTCGAAAATGGTTTATATTTGAAACAAATGAGGATGATTGGCGAGTAAATTGAAAGTGGACTAGGCAGGGTAATATGCTATTTACGTCTTTATCCTGTTGACTGAAAAAGGATGAGAGGGATGATTGTATTTGTGTGTGGCAGAGCCTACTTGAATGTGATCAGAATTAGTCCTCTATTTGTCAAGAACTTACAAAAATGAGTTTGGTTTACTTGTTGATTGTATTAATTAAAATTCTGGCTCTTGATAGGTAATGAGGTTCAGTGTTTAGGAGTTTAGGATAATGATTCTTGATTTGTTATGCACAACTGGTTTGAGACAGCTATATTGCTACCTATAGGCATTAGGAATCTACTTGAGGCTACACACACACACACACACACACACACACATTTTACCTTCTCTTTCTTTACTTACTACCTTGTGCCTTAAGACTCAAAACTATATCATTGCACCATATTGGTTGTTATTGCACCTGATAGCCAATATAATATTCCTTTCTTTTCTTCCCTTTTGCTAACAAAAGGTTTCTTAGAAATGTATTAATTAATATCTTCCATTGTATATTATGTGTGGATAAGTGTTCTGTCTCAATTACATTTCTTTTTTTGTGTACATTTCATTAGAGTTGTTTTGTAATTTATGATTATAGTTTACAGGGCACTTACATATGTAATAGTTTGGGTGATTATAATGGACCGAAGGCACTTACATATGAACACATTCCATTGCTAGAGGAATAATCAGGTGCATAGACTGCAAAATCTGAAATAATTCTTGATGAAAATGTCCATATTGATTATGTAGCCTAAGTTCAAAGTGTTGATACTGGGACAATCCAACAAATGATGATCATTCCAAAACACAGCCAACGAAGGTAATTAATAAACTATGGGTATTTTGCTGGTGGATAATATATTTTGTTTCTTGTAGTTCATTTTAAAGATATAACCCATGGCTCTTTTGGTTGCTTGTGGAAAATATTTTCATTTTTTGTTTCTTGAATTGTTACCAATCATGCCTAACAAGTTTAGCCCAAATTGGCGCAAGTTTATATGTTAAGGATTTCCAAAATATTCTGCTGATGCTATGTTGGTTCAAAAGAATGTTTGAAATTTTGGTGATGTTATTTTTCATTTACTAAATAATTGTCAAATATTTCTAGTTGAACTTTAATTCTTCTTGGGCATTTCTATGCTATATAGATATGGCATTCATTTATTAACTTTAATTCTACTTGGGCATTTCTATGTTATACAAATATGGTACTTTGACATATTTACAGTTGGATTTGGGCACAACTGAGCTTATGAACAAGGGTTAGTTTAAGCACTTTTTAATTCCCCATTTATTTTCGAAAACGATTATACGGAGTAATAACTACTAACTATGTCGGTATGATATCTTATTAGCAGGATAATATATTAGCCTTTGTTGCAATTCAACAACAATGTATCTTGCCAGAAATATGTTTTGAAGCATTCCATGAAGCATTGAAGCCAAGTATGTTGCTGTCAATATGCTAATTTTCAGTATCAATGAAACACTGAATGTATTCTTTAGTTTTGATACTTGGTTAGTTTTCATGTTCATTTACAAGAACTTTTACATGGATTTAGAGTACAAACCAAGAAGAATGTAATAAACTATAGTTATTCTTTTATTGATATTGGGTTGAGAATTTAATAAAATCTAATTGATTGTGTGCCTTCTATTTATAATTGTAAAACTTTTGTAAAGCTTAACAAGTAATTAATATAAGAACAGAATTTTCATCTTATTATTTAAGTGATGCTACAATGATAGCGAAAATTTAAAACAATACACAATTAAAGAAGCCTATTCACCAACTTAAACATTTCAAGGTCAATTGAGCATCTTTTGCATGTAACCACAAATTCTGAATAACCGTGAGGATAAGGTTCATTTTGGTTCCAATGTCCCATTCCAACTTTGTGGCATGCTTGAAAGTTCAGAATTTGAAACTGGGTGGTTCCCGCAACTACGTGTCGAAGCGTATTTCGGCAATTTCGAAGCCAATGTTTCCCATGTTCATCCTTTAAAACTTCCAAAAGGTTTTCAATGCCACCCCGATTTGACTCACAAAGTAGCATGATTCCCTGCATATAAGTTGCAATAAACTTGCCACATGGAAGAGCTTTTTCAATTAAATTTTTCCCTTCCTCGACTTCTTCATTCAAAAAGTACTGCCAGCTTCCCACTATCAGTAACGCATCAGGATTTTCTGCTTCATAACACTGAAAAATTAGGGTTTTTTCTGCTTGCTTCAGTAGAGTTGGGTGATTGAAGAATGGAGTCAATTAAATTTGTTGGAGGACTAAGTTGGTTTCTATTAATTGGTTGAAGCGTTTGCAGCTAAGTAAGAAAAAATAAAAAAAAATTAAATTAATAGAGTGGATAATTTATATAGCGGGGAATAAATAAATACATACAACTTGAAATAAAGTTTTTTATACCTTAACTTAATTTTCCCCATAAGTGTTGCCGAATCTTTGCCTACTTTTGAAAGGATTTTAACCAATATCTCGTCAGGAAGATTTTTTTTGGTATTCATTTTTTTCTTCGAAGTGAAACGTGAACAATGATTAAGTATTTATACTAAAACAGATTTCAAGGTTCATAGTATTGTATTAATTAACAATACACAATAATAATATGTTTACGAATTTCGAAATGAGTATACATGAATTTGTTACGGACCTAGGTTATTGGAAAATATTAACTAGTACTCGGTCTTTAGGAAAGCGAGTAATAACTAAAAAACCCGATACGTAGGTGGCCGAGTATGTTTGAGAGGTTGTGGATCAGTCGAACCACCCATCGAATTGTATGAGTCCAGCCAAATGTCTCTGTAAGCCTCGTTCGCTCTGCGATTAATGTGTGATCGGTCGAATAACTCGGTCTTAAAGAAATCGAGTACTGTGTAACGCCCCCTATTCCTAGTCAGGACCACTTTGTACTCGGCTTTTGAGGCAGCGAGTTCTTGGGCTTAGTAATCAAGTTTCTTGATATTGAGTTCCTACTATACTACTCGGGTTTAGGAGTAGCGAGTATTGATTAGTAGTACTTAGATCAGTCGAAATCTATGTCGATCCATCGAATGAATGCATGAGTCTAGCCAAACTTCTCTGTAAATATTGATTGGTTCTTGATTGGTTGGAGATCGTTCAAACATAATACTCGATTATACTTCGATCGAGAACTGTTTACTATGTACTCGGTTTTCTAGGAAGTGAGTTTATGGAACTCGCCTAGCTTGTAGTCGAGTATTTCTTGAACAAATGCAAATCTCAAAATTTTCATGATTATCCTCTTCTCAATACAAATACAAAGCTCTTGAACAAATACAGACTTCTCAATTATCCTCAGAACTTGTCAGCCCTCTCTCAAGAAGAGTCAATTCTGCATTAATCTTGTGTCTCTTCGTTACTTGCCGTCAGCCTTTACTCGGTCTGTGACTCTTCTTCTTCTTCCCAAAACTCCAACCGCCTCTCTATCAAAACCCTACCCTTCCCATGTCTCAGAACATTCTACTCTCTCACCCCCTCAAATCCTTAGCCGACCCCTCTAATTTATCTTCTCCTCAAAACCGTGGCTGCGCTCTGTTCTTTTTCTTTAGCTTTCAACCACTGAATCCAGTAGCAAGGTATATATGTTATATATACTTGTTTTGTTTTCTTACAAATGAAATGAATCTATAATTGTAGATTTTCTTTACTGTGTTAATCATTATCATGTTCATTGTTTAGTAGTAATAGTAGATTTGTTTGTTTGTATTTTAGGCGAGTTTAAAATATTTGGGTCTTGCTCGAAGATTTTGTTTCAAGTTTCTTTGTTTCTGTCATCTTAAAACAAAATAATTGTAGATCCGTTTGTTTATTCTGTTAAATGATATATGATGTTTGTGGGTTTTTTCTTTTCTATTTATTTATTTTTTTAGATAAAGGATTTAACCACATATTACATATTTGTGAGAAGCATGTTTCATTGAAAGGAGAAATAAGATAACTTTTGCTTTGATTCAAAATAAGATAGTTAGAGGGGTATTCTTCATATTTTTTCTTTAATCCAAACTTCAAAAGCTCATAAAAAAAAAAAAAAAGATCGATCCTTGTATTTTCTCAATTACTTATTTTTTTTTTCTTTCTTACAAATGTTTTATTGTATTTGTTTTTTATCTTACTTTTTTATTTATGAATATGTTGTTCTTTGTTATGCATTATGAAGGGTTACATTTTGCATCTTCATTTATATCAAAGACATGAATTATGTGAATGCTTTATGACACCTTACTGTCTTACCAAAATACATGTACAAATTAAAAATAAATAGAGGGGACCAACACTTTTTTTTTTTTTTTTTTTTGTTAAAGAAAAACTACATTATTAAAGACATGAAGTTTATGTGAGTGATTTATGAAAAAACAGAAAAAAAAAATATGATGAATTAAAATAGTAAATAATCATTATGAGAATCTGAGTAATGCTTTCCATTCGTTCACCAAGTACTCGAGTTGGACAACAATATTTTCAACTCTTGTAACACTGAAAAAAGGTCAAAACTGTGGAACAGTATCACACACATACAATGTGCACATTGCATAGTCAGATTTTGAAGAAAAAATACCAGAAAGAATTTTCTAGCCTGACGGATGACAATGGTGGATATGAATGTTGTGTATAATGACATTGCTTATAAACTGGAGAGTAATGCACCCACCACCCACAATGTGCACATTAGCCCCTCGGCCATCAAGAGTCTTGTAGCTATTAAAGATGAGCTCTTGAGACAGCTTAATGAGCATGTTGCTGGGAAACACAATCCATAGAGGCTCAATCTGAATCACTGCATATCTTAGCGTGCCTGGCTTAGGATTCACAGCATCATCGTCTTTTTTAGATAAAGGATTTAACCACATAAAGTATAATAAACACCACTGTGCTTTCATCATCTGTTTTCCCTGGGTCCGCATTACTGATTTTATCAATGCCACCACGTTTTGGTCTATGATTTCTTAATGCTTCTCAAGTTTTTCCTGTTTCCATCATATTCAAATGAAATAATTGAAGATCCATAACGACTACCTTTTTTGTAATTAATAGTACTAATTGTAGATTCAGTGTACATCTGTTGATTTTAAATTTATTTTTCATTCTATAATTTTTCAAGGAATTACTAAATTCCTTATGAATAATTTTTCTTGAAATTGGTCTAGATGGAAAGTGATGAGATGATTCCTATTGACCTTAAGCGTGAAGGAGAAGCCATTGCATTAGAAGATGAAGTTCATGAAGTAACAGGGGAATTGGCTGCACCTCCTCCGCCAAAGAAGGCTAAGACTGAGTCTACGAATAAGACAAATGTGAAGGTCTACAAGAGGAGGACTTCAACTGTTTCGCGTTGGTTTCAGCTACTTCTGACAATGTCCAAAGAAATGTCTACCCACAGCAAGGAGTGTGGAAAGGAACTTATTGCTTCTAGAGTAGATGGTCTTGGAGATTTGAAGCGCCATTTGGAGTTATGTCCAAGGAATTCTGAGGTGCCATTGAGCATTCCTGTTTCTACAGTTGCAGATATAGGTAATGTTTTTTCTATTTATATGTTGGCTGAATGAGTTCTACATATTACGATGATTTTATGAAAACAAATTATGATAATACAAATTATTATCAAATTATGATAATACACCAACTATTTGAACGTTGTACAATTTAAATCCCAATTTGAATAACTTTTACAATTTGCATTATTTGAATGTATGTCAAAAAGGTTCTAGATTTCCCATATCATAAAAAGGTGTAGAGAAAACTAGAGAAAACAAAAACAATATGTATGTTAAATATTAATCATGAAAGAGTGTAGAGAAAACTGAAACACGACGGAAAAGTTGCTCCGATGCTCTTAAGCAAGACTTGAGTTACATATATCATATAGAATATGTATTTAGATAATTTAAATGGAATAAATTCAGCACAACTGATGCATGATGGCATGGTTGACCAGTATTATACAAATTATATTCATGCATATTCAAAATATATTAGTTTATAGATTTTTGTGGCAGACTTGGTAGATAGTAGACACGACAATTTTATTACTTGTGAATGACTATGCGAATGACTTATTTATTTAATTGACCAAACTTGCCTCAATTGCTGGATTACCCACAGTTTTTACATTTCATAGGAATGTATTTATGATGCACTATAATGGTATTTAATGTTTCATGAAATTTATTTGATGTAGAACTTGCACAATCACATTCACAATTAGAAGAGCTCACTGCAGATAAAAGGACCATGAATATCAATAACGATGAGCACAAAGAAGACACCTCTGAGTCCAGGACCCTCAATCTCTTCTAATCCAGCAATGGTAATCAGTGATGGCTTCTACTTTTTGATATGGCACTTGTGTCGTGAAGTCTGGATTTTGCCATGAAGGATATTTTGATATGCCATGTAATCATTTTGGGTCACTATTTTATGGGAATGTGTAATGTCTTTTAGTATTTTATGTGGAACTTGGATGGCATTTAATAATCTTGGTTTCCTATTATCTAACTTTGACATATTATAGAATTTGATAGTATGGAGGGTGTAACCTTTTGGAATAGTGATTTTTTTTGGGAGGAATGAGGGAATTATTTGCTTTTGTTATTATTTTTTTTTTATTACTTCATTTATGGTTGAATTATGAATGTAGATGCATGAGGGTTGATAACAGGTTATTCGAGTTACGTTTAATGTATAATTGAACAAGTTGTTCTGGTCATAATCGAGTACAGGTTGTTAATAGGTTATTTTCGTAGACCTTCACATCACCTACTAATTAAATGGGTTAGACGTGTCGTGTCAAGTTATCCGTTTAATAAACAGGTTGTGTTAGGGATGACCCATATAATGGTACTATAAACTAGAAGAGTGTGATTGTTTTAATTACCTTGTGTACAAATTTCATTCTTAAGAGAAGGAGAGCAAGATTATAGTAGATGAGAAATTGGTACAGAATTATATATAAAATTACAACCGCACAAGATTGAGTCAAATGCGTAGATATTTTTATTCTAATCACTGCATTTTTATTATAAACTGAATCATAATGTCATTATTTATACTTATAAATGTCTAAATGAAACTTTTTTTTTTTTTTTTTTTTCTGTTTGCCAGAAAAGTTAAAATAAAGGTAAATGAATATGTAAAAGTAAAATTATAGGAACCGTTAAAACTACCCAAACTGAACGTTTAACCACTTGTACAAGAGCTTAATGCACAATTGCTTCTGAACGTGGAACAATATACGTATGCAAAACAGATATTTCATTTTTCAGGAAAACTAAACTTAAATTCATTTCGTGCCAAGTCTTTGTTTGTTTGTTTTTTTTTTTTTTTTCTTTTTTGCCGAAACAGCTTACGAATATTAACACTTAAGTTAACACGTGGTAATTGTAAAACATGTCAATGATATGAAAAATAAAAAGATTTAAATATTTAAAAAACCATATTGTGCACACCTGTAATATAAAACATTTTCTCCTCAATATTTAATTTAACTTTTCCCATAATATGATCAATGTTGGCCTCCTTTAAAGATGATATATAACATTCTGCCCTGAAGAAGAAGAAGCAGAGATAATGCTAGCATATAATATAAGTATATTGACCGGTCTCCTTCATTCATATTCATGGCAAATATCTTTAAATGCAATGAAAATGTACATTTCAATATGTTAAGCTCCATATGTGTATAATTGCATATTATGTACTGCATGCGTGTTGGCAAATGCCCATACATGTTTCATTCCTAAGTGGTGTTGATTGGTTGGATTTTATGTTCCAACATGGGGTAAATGACATCTTAGCGTTCCTCCATTTCAAATTGCCCGTTATATTCGGAATTCTGTTCCTAACAAGTGCATTTCTTGTCGAAAGCAAAAAAGATATAAAGAAAGTACTTGTTGGTATCCAAAGTCCGAAACAATCACATGTTTCATTCCTAGCCAATGTTAACAACAATACAAGCAATTACAGCACAACAATCCAAGATAGATTCCAAATTAAAGTTCAAAAGGGAAATGAAAATGCAATTCAACAACATTTCAGCCCATCTGTAGTGCAAACTTGAGGCACAGCCAGCATAAAAACACGTCATTAGTATTACTTGATATCGGTACCACAGCAGCAGGAGCCATAGTTTCGCCTTCATTTTGTGCCTCCTTGTCGTGTTGAATCATGAACTTCATCATCCCCCATAACATGGGTAACCACTTCACTGAGCATGTTAGTACTCAAGGTTGCAATCCTCCTTGCGTGGTCATGCTCCTCAATGGCAACGTCTAACTGATACCTCAACAATCTGTTCCTAACGTCTCCATCACAATAGCTGGTTCCTTCGCTTTGAGACATCCCCCCTGGGCTTGATGCTGATTTCTGGGTAGGAGATGCGAACGATGGGCAAGCACCATACTGCACGTTCCTACCATTACGTTGCAAGAACTCCGTGTATGCAGATTCTGCTTCCCGTCGATCTTTGAATGACCTATGTTCGGCGTTTGCGAATTTATGAACTTGTCTACTTGCTTCTGCCCAATTGTCGTATATGCCAGGAGCACGACCAATGAAAACTACATAGTATCTGCCACCCTAATAGAGGAACATAGAATAGCATTGTATGTGAAAACTGCATAGGGTGTTGCTGGGGTTAGAACTTACCAAGTTTATAATTTGAGCTACTAGATAAACATGTACCATGTCGCTTTACCAACAGCTACCAGTGGACTACAACACCCTTGATATTTGCTTCTTTCAAGATCTGATAAACATTTGCATAAGCTATAATTGCATAGTGGTAAATTATTTAAGCACAAGTATAAAACATGTGGGCAATGTACCTTCAGAAGCAAAGGAGGCTTCTCTTCTCCGTTTCTGACTGTTTACTAATGCTCATACACACCCAACCAGAATGAGAGGAAGTTGCCCTTTATGAAGTGTATAATACTCAACTTCCATATGGTCGAGTATGGTAGTCCCCTATAATTGCACTGAACGTATACAACTCGCCTGTAAGAAAGACGAGTTTTTATAATTGCTGCCCACCTGTATTTGGTGAAGTAAATAATACTCGATTTTCACAGGGCCAAGTTATATTAGTTGATAAATAGCCCTTTACACCACTAAATGTACGGACTTTTAATGGTACTCGGCTTCTCAGTAACCAAGTTATTATAACTCGATTTACTAAAATTCGAGTACTATGTGCATTTCCTCCATTTCCTTGGGACCACTGACCATTTTCCATGCAACATTTCAGCCTAGTTGCCTTCTGAACATAGTCCGGTCCCCGAGTTTGACTATTGTGTTACAACATCTACTGCCAGTTTCAAAGGAGATTGACCAGCTTCATTTCTTAACACAGTTCTCTGTTCTCTACATTTTATGCACAACTGTCAACATCTCACCTTATAGGTAACAACTAATAACAAAATTTAACAACACAAATTCTTCCAATGTTGTGGGTCTTCAATGATTGCAGTGAACGTAATAATGTGGTCTCCTTCATACTAACACAAATTCTTTGAATGTTGTGGGTGTTTAGTGGGGGTATCTGAACGTATTAATGTGCTATGTCTAAATGATAACACAAATTCTTTCAATGTTGTGGGTCTTTAGTGGGGGTTATCTGAACATAATAATGTGGTATTCTTATAACTAATACTTTGACATATTTGAATGTTGTGGGTGTTTCAATGGGGGTTATCTGAACATAATAATGTGGTACAATTTATGATAATGCAAATTATTTGAATGTTGTGGGTGTTCAATGGGGGGTATGTGAACATGAGAATCCATGTGGTATATGAACAATGGTACGAATTATCTCCCCTATTTGCAATGCTTCTGAATTCTGATTTGTTTAACAATATCCTACAGGAAACCCAAACACAGTGTGCCCACATTTTTATTTTCGATGATTTCAGTCTGATGAACTACATTATTTATAAGGTAACAATTGTAAATTTTAGGCGAGTCAACACTTTATGACTCGCCTAAAATTTATGATATAGTTAGCCTATGGGGTTTTTAGCACAATTTGCTTAGGTTTGTTTATCTACATGAACAGCCAAGTATAGGGAATATATAGTTAGACAAATATGCACAATATTACACAGCATGATACATTTATCACTATTTCTGGTTCAGGTCCATTATGAGTCTGCATTAATTCTACGTTTACTATGACAGGGAGGCATATATTATTGACTTGCATGGGCTATCATACCGAGGTCCAAACCACAAGAAGAAGCTTGTTGAAGTGAAATGTGGGATACACATGAGAAAACTAAAACGGAAGATAATGTCGACGTTGGGGTTACAAAAGGATTTCCATGACATCTCCATTATATTTCGGGCTCCTCAGCAATTGGTGGGTACCCAAGTTTTCTACAATTCAATTCAGTTACAGTGCGATGATGATGTATCAATAATGTGGGGAGTGATAAAGCGGGCACCACAATTCATAGGTTCTGACTTGTATGTAACTGTTGACACTATTGGGTTTAATGTTGACGGGGCTTCGCAGTGTGCCAATAGAGATGGAGAACAAGAATCAGTTCCTGTAACCATTGTGTACCCTTCAGTTATAGCTGAGATGTCTTTGCCCAACAACATTCGACCAAGCAATGCGGTTGCTATAGACAATATTGAAGACGCTGAAGTGTTAGGGTCTATCCATCCCCGTGAGGGTCGCGGGTATACTAATGGAAATGAACATAACCAAACCTACTTGGACGAGGCAATCGAAATGGATGACACTCGAGATGTGTACGAGGAGTTCATTGATAACGATGGACTGGAGGACAATCCAGAATTTGTAGATGAACTAGAAGTTGAAAACAATGTGGATGCTTCCCCCAGTCCAAACCCTAACCCCAAATGGTTCACGTCAAACACATTGGATAATATTCATAACCCATCACCTTCCCTAGAATCAGGTCTGATGTGTTGGCGACCAGGGGCCGAACCGAGGAAGGGGATGCTATTCAAGAACAAAGTTGCAGTTTAGCAAACGTTAACCATGTTCTCTGTGGGGCTCAATAAGAAATTTAAGTACACGAAGTCAGACCCCGGGAGACTAGTTGTAAAGTGTGTACACGAGGCATGTTCATGGTTAGTTCGAGCTATTT
Source organism: Lithocarpus polystachyus (assembly GCA_033629205.1). NCBI lineage: Eukaryota > Viridiplantae > Streptophyta > Magnoliopsida > Fagales > Fagaceae > Lithocarpus > Lithocarpus polystachyus. The sequence goes on along the minus strand of CM066163.1, from coordinate 14,628,707 downwards.
GTAGCAAAAGGCATAAGATGTGGATGATGACAACATGTTACGGTCCCCACAGTTGCTCATCACTCCAAGTGGATCATGATGGAAGGATGATGGATTCAAAAATTCATTGCTATCACACTTGAGTCGTACGTCTGAGAAGACATTTCAAGAACAATAGCAACCCTGCGCAGTCTTCTGCATGCGAAGCATGACCATTGGGCATCTCATTATAAGGTTTGGGATGCAAAGCTGAAGGCGGTTGCGGCCATCTACGGGGATTTTGATGAATCATACTCAGAATTGCCTCCGTTTCTAGCAGCGTTAAAAGATTCAGATCCAACCACAGTGACACAGTTGAAGTACGACAGCCGTGATGTGCTGGGAACTTGCATATTTAACTGTGCCTTTTAGGCTTTTGGTCAGTGTATTGAAGGGTTCAAGCATTGTAGGCCGGTGATAAGCATCGATGCAACGCACCTCTATGGCAAGTACAAGGGGAAGTTGTTGATAGCAATGGCAACGGACGCTAACAACGAGGTTTATCCGCTCGCGTTTGCCGTTGTTGAGAGTGAGAGCAAGGAGACATTATTTTGGCATGCTTGACACGATTTGTTACAGACCGGACCAATCTTTGCATTATCTCTGACCGACATTCGGGGATAAAAGCATGCATTGATGACACAAGTATGACTTGGTTACAGCCCCCCAAGGCCCATCACCGGTACTGCCTCTGCCATGTAGCCAGCAATGTTAACACAAAATGGAAAATTCTGGAGTTGAAGAACTTGGTATGGAGGGCAGCAAGTGTGAATCAAGTCAGAAAGTTTGAAGTCACCCTATAATTAATTCGCAATGTCAAGCCGGCTGCACACAAGTACCTCGAAGCTGAAAACGAACAAAAGTGGACACTTGCACACGACGGCGGGCATCGATACGGAGCAATGACAACCAACCTATCGGAGTGCTTTAATGGAGTACTGAAAGGTGCACGCAGCGTGCCAATAACAGCAATGGTAAGGTTCACCTTCTTCAAAGTGAACTCGTACTTTGACGCCCGTCGTAATCTCACTCTAGATCAGTTGGAAGCGGGTCAAGAATGGTGCAAGTATGCCATGGACAAGTTTGAAAAAAATCAAGCGAAAGCAAAGGACCATATGGTGACACGGATGTGCGCACAAGCGCGGTTATATCAGGTTGACACACCAGGTAATCCTCTAAGTAATAGGGGCAGACAACACACGCATAAGGTCGATCTTCGGGGTATGACATGCATATGCGGGAAATGGGAAGCGTACAAGATCTCGTGTTCACATGTAATAGCAATTTGTGCTAAGTATAAGCATGATGCGCAACAGTTTATTGATCCTTGCTATAGTGTGACTCATAGGTACCACAGCTACGAACCGGTATTCCAACCGTTGAAAGACAGATTAGCATGGCCGGAACCAGAAGAAACTAGAGTAGTGATGCCCAACCCACGATTGATCCGGAACAAAGGTCGGGCAAAGTCGACACGAATCCGCAATGAGATGGATAAGGATGATAGGGAGTTGCTGAGCTCCCTCTAGATCGAGAATGGACCAAAGTCAAGATGTGGGTTGTGTCACGAAGAGGGGCACAACCGTAGAACATGTCCTACTCAAAATGCGGAGTCAACGAGTAGTGGAGCTGCATCAGAGGTAAAGCTTCCATTTCTTAACAACTTTGGTCATATAAATTGTTACGTGACTGTTTTCACGCTTGAGTCATTCAGCATAAATTGTTCTCCATTGAAATAGTAAGTAGTTCAGTCATGAAACAAATGTTGGTGTGAAACCGTGAGGGTATTTAAATATGATGGTCACTGCAGGCTTGTGAAATGAGGTTTTTCAATAGTTCTGTTACATTATTCGTCGTCAGTGGTGATCAGTCTGAGCATTGGTCTGGCTATTTTGCTTGTTAATAACTTATATAGGGTCCAGTGTACATAACATATTTGAACTCGTTTACAGTAGGTACGGCAGCCAAGGTGGATGGGTGATAATGGACGTACGTTGCGCAGCCAGGATGATCCCTACTGCCTAATAAAGCACCCAAACGACAGCTGAGATACAGGCACGTGACACATGGAAAACTGGAGAGTGGTCATTTTTTGCTTGGAAGTTGATACTGTTAGGTTCTAAGAGCTTAGAACAATTGGCAAATCGTGAGCACACAAGAACATACAAGCTACAGAAAGAAGATTTCAGAATCTGCCTGGTTCGATCGATCGAAAAACAGGCTCGATCGATCGAAAGTCGTATCTGCAGAATTTTAAGTTGGCCCAAACAGCAGTTCTAGCCCATTTAGGATTAGGGTTTCAGATCTACTTCTCCCACTATATAAGGGAAACCCTAAGCACGTTTTTTAAAAGGCTTTTTAGAGAGAGAAGAGTGTGCCTCTTTTGTATTTAGGGTTTTGCTCCTAAAACCTCTCATATTACTTTTACCGGTATTGTTCCTTGAAGAATCTCAAGATCCGGTATTGTTGAAGTTGCTGCCTTCTCTAGTCATCAAAGGAGCTGATGATCTAAACCTTCAAGGGTGGTCTTGGAGTCACAAACAGGTGAGTTTGTGTTGCTAAACCTTTGAGTGGGATCTCAAAGTCACAAACGGTGGTGTTTGTGTTTTGCAAAGATTAAAGAAAGAAGGAGTCCATGGATCTCGGAGCTATCATGGGGTCGTGGTAGTAAGTTTCCTACACTTGGGTAGCAATAGGATGTTAGTGGTCTAAGTCGCTATTGTGTAAACTTCAATTCTTTCTAGTGGATTTGCTATTTTACCTTGAGGATAGCTAGGTTAAATCCTCCCCAGGTTTTTTACCGGTTTGGTTTTCCTGGGTCATCATATCGTTGTGTTGTTCTTTATTTTTCCGCTGCTTTACTTGATATGATTGACATTGTTTTAACCTAGATCTGAATAATAAACCTAAGTATTCACTTGGTTAATTAATTAGGTTAAAAAATCTAAGTTTACAGGGGTCTAAACGAACTTACAGATACTAATAGGGCACTTTGTTATGTACTTATGTGGGCATGCACTTTGTTAATGGCATTACTGTTATGTACTAGATGGGGTAAGACTATAAGCTGGTCAAGCGAACAATTCAGATACTTGTATAATATTATTACTACCACTGCCTTTTGTGTGACAACGGTTCATTTCAGCTTCCAGAACGTGATGTATGATTTATTTAGGGTAGGGCCAATCTCAAAAGCAACAAGTTTATTTATTGCAATATGCACAAGTGCTTCATTTCTTCATCTTATAATGGACCTACCCAGTGTATTCATAAAACTGAGCTGTAGCTGACAACAATTTCATGTACATAACTCGAATATAGGGATATCGAGTAATGTACAAACAATACTTGGACTCGGAGTAAGCGAGTAGATAAGTCGAAAACAAAGTACTCGAGTTACGTGGTTCGTCAATCGAACCAACCTTCGACCCATCGAAAAATACAACTGTCCAGCCAAACTTATCTATAAAAATCAATAGGTCTTTGATCGGTGTTGGATCGGTCTAATTTACAAAACTCGGGTTTACAGATAGCGAGTAGTAGACTACTGGTAATGAAATATTGATTTAGTACTCGGTTTTACAAAAAGCGAGTTATAATAAATAACTCGATTCCGAACTAGTCAAGTATTGTGGCCCATTCAACTGTCCAGCCAAACTTCTCTGTAAAAGTCGATAGGTTTTTGATCGGTGGGCGATCGGTCTAAAGTAAAACTCGGGTTTAAATATAGCAAGTACTATACTACTGTTAGTATTAAGTTAGCACTCGGTTTTAAAGGAAACGGGTTATAATTAAATAACTCGATTCCTTATTAGTCGAGTACTGTGGCTCATTTCCCTCCTTACAATTGGTCGATTGGTATTTGATTGGTCAACAACTAAAACTCGGTACTTTTAAGGGTGAGTATTATTGTACTCGACTTTCTTTCAAGCGAGTTATGAACATTCTCCACCTTTAAGTTCTGTTCTTCGATGTTGATTAACTGCTGCACTCGAGACCCCACTGAAGCACCTCGTCGATTGCATTCGATTGCTCACGCTCAAATCGACTTCCTGCACTCCAAAGATCGATCCTCACTTGTAGTAAGACTCGTTTACCCTTGTTTCCAATTCAAATTTCTTAGAAAATTCTGCATTAATCTCCCTCTGAATTCTGCACTCGATAGGTCTTTGGGGATTTTCATGATTTTGGGTGTTGTGATCTGCAATGGTTGATGGGTTTTTACATGTGAATGTTGTTCATATGATTTGTATATAGTTAACTGCATAAACATTAGCTGATTTATCAATTCTGCATTAATTTCAGGTTCATGTTTTCATAAGAAATTTGGGGATTTTATTGATGAGTAGTTTTGATGTGAGATATGTAATGAGTTGATTTTGTACATCTGTTGTTAATAGGTTGTCTACACTTTAATGCTTTGAAGAACTCATGATTTGTGAAAAACATGGAAATTAGAGTTCATGTCTTGGTTTGAGAATTTGGGAATTTTGATGAGTATGAGTAGTGTCAGTTCGTTTAGACCCCTGTAAACCTAGATTGTTTAACCTAATTAATTAACCAAGTGAATACTTAGGTTTATTATTCAGATCTAGGTTAAAACAATAACAATCATATCAAGTAAAGCAGCGGAAAAATAAAGAACACAACGATATGATGACCCAGGAAAACCAAACCGATAAAAAACCTAGGGAGGATTTAACCTAGTTATCCTCAAGGTAAAATAGCAAATCCACTAGAAAGAATCGAAGTTTACACAACAGCGACTTAGACCACTAACATCCTATTGCTACCCAAGTGTAGGAAACTTACTACCACGACCCCATGATAGCTCCGAGATCCACGGACTCCTTCTTTCTTTAATCTTTGCAAAACACAAACACCACCGTTTGTGACTTTGAGACTCCACTCAAAGGTTTAGCAACACAAACTCACCTGTTTGTGACTCCAAGACCACCCTTGAAGGTTTAGATCATCAGCACCTTTGATGACTAGAGAAGGCAGCAACTTCAGCAATACCGGATCTTGAGATTCTTCAAGGAACAACACCGATAGAAGTAATAAGAGAGGTTTTAGGAACAAAACCCTAAATACAAAAGAGGCACACTCTTCTCTCTCTAAAAATTCTTATAAAAAACGTGCTTAGGGTTTCCTTTATATAGTGGGAGAAGTAGATTTGAAACCCTAATCCTTAATGGGCTAGAACTGCTGTTTGGGCCAACTTAAAATTCTGCAGATACGATTCTCGATCGATCGAGCCTGTTTTTCAATCAGTCGAACCAGGCAGATTCTGAAATCTTCTTTCTGCAGCTTGTATGTTCTTGTGTGCTCACGATTTGCCAATTGTTCTAAACTTTTAGAACCTAACAATCTCCCCCTTTGGTAATTCGTGACAAAACTTTCATACAAAATGAAATGTTAAAATACAAGAACAACCCAATACAATAAAATGCCCAATTACATCACAAATCCCAATCTAAGACTCTTAACCTAGAAGTTGCCAAGAAGAGGTAGAAGGTCTTGATCAGAATGCACCTGTCTTTCCTGAAACACTCAACAAACACATCACCGCATGTGTGGAAAGAAAGACATATAAACAAAAAGAAGCACAATATAAAAACAAAAGTAAACTAACTCTCCCCCTAAGTTAGATACATCAAAAAGTTTTATATTCTCCCCTTTTCAAAATCAATTTTCAAAGTCAATTTTCTCCCCATATTCTCCCCTTTTCAAAATCAATTTTCTCCCCCTAAACAAGACAATCAGGATTCCCACATTTCATCTATTTCTCCCCCTTTTTGTCACGTATTGACAAATACAACTCAAACAAAGAGTAAACAAGAGAGAAAAAAGAGAACCAAGGGAACATAAAATAGATTAGCTCTATAGAAAAAAGAGAGAACTCCCCCTATAAAGAGCAACAACTCCCCCTATGAACAACAAAGGCTTAAAAAAACTTTTCTCCCCCTATAAAAATAGGAAAAACAAAACAAGTTTTGGGAAAAACAGTTTTGGGAAAAATTTAGGAGGTGGGGATAAATAAAATAAAAAAAAACACAAACCCAAAAAAAATTGAGTTGAGGATACACATGAAGAAAAATATTCTCTCTTTCAATAAATGCAAACTTAACATTATGTGACCCATAAACAGTTGCATGAGTAGAGAAAATATTTGCACATTGATTATCCATCATATCTCTTAAGAAAAATATTTTCTGTAATTCACACATCAAGAAAAATAGCATATACTAAAATGTAAAAAGGACTCAAAAATTAATCAATCAATTTCTAATTCAAGTTGAGTACCCAATTTAGCAAAGTGTATGCATGTTATGTGTGAAAACAATGAGAGATATGACTGCAAAACTGCAAGATGGATACAGAAAACAATGCAATTCATGTGAATCCTAAACATAAATGATGCATGAAAAAAATTTGGTCAAAAACTCTACAAACTGAAAATTTTTCAGTTTCAATCGATCGAGTATCGATCGAATACCAATCGAGTCAGACAGAATCAAACCAAAATTTTTAATTGCAATTTCGATCGGTCGAGAGACAGATTCGATCAATCGAAAATCTGGAAAACTCAAATTTTTGAAAAACAGAGCAATTTAATGCAGTAACTCCTCAAAGCACAATATTTCATTAATGAAATGCATGAGTATGAGACTAAAAGTTTTTCAAAAACATATGAATACAACCCAGATCTTTCAAAATTAAGAATTTCAATCAATTTGTCCTTAAAACTCAAATTTTGCATCAAAATCAAGGAACATATAATCTTGGATGGCCACAATAAAATCACACACAATAACATGTACAAAGTTTAGCAAAGAGTAACTTTGTGTAGTGTGTGCAACTAGCAAAAGCTTGAGAAACATGTGAGGTGATATGTGAATAGTGATCAATCACAAAGTCTACAAAATTCATCACATAAGTTTGAAAGTGACTATCACCTAAAGAGTTACATCATATAACTCTCACATCTCCTAGAATAAAAGCTTGCAATCATGTAAGTTTTTTGATTTGCCTCATAATGTACACACCAATTTTAATTAATTTGAATTCATTATAGCCCAATAATGTACACACCGATTTTAGCATTTAAACTGAGGCTACACCTTATGGTCTTTTTGTGCATGTGCTACATTTTCTCGAGCACAAAATCTTACGATATGCACTAAGGTGTTCATGATTGGCTAGTAAACAGTGGTGAGATGGTTATTTATGCCTTTCTCATTAAGACCAAGTCCGACAATCAAAGGCATGTGACTTCAAGATCAAGATCATGTGATCAAAAACTATAAACATCTTTCCCACACAACATGCACTACAAAGCTCACACTAGTAACGTGCAATAAAATAAGCTCATCCAAGCTAAACAAAGTACATAAACATGTTATATAAAGATAATATGGCCAACCTTGATTACAAATCCATGATATGTAATACAAAGCACATAAAAATGTTTTTGGTTTTAAAAAAATTTTATGACCAAAAACAAAAAGCACACATTATGCTAAAAGATTAAAAATGCAAATGTAATGCATGACAGTGCTTAACTAAGCTATAGAGGGTACACAAACAAGAAATATCAATTTCTTAATTAACCCATGAGTACATGTACAAAATAGTACATACTCAAACAAAATCAAAAAATAGCTTAGGACTTATAGAACACATGCTATTCAAGTTTCTCCACAATGTCAAGCATGTTCTAAATCAAGAGAGATATCATAATTCATGTAATCCTCAAGAAAAAATAAAACAAGACACAAAATAAAATATTTTTGTCTTTTTGAAATTTTTCAATATTTTTGGATTTTTTTTTAAATAAAAACAACCTAAAAAAAAATAAAACAACCAAAAACGGAAACAAAATATGTCCACAAATAATTGAAAGAATTAAATCAGGGACAAGTCGACAACACTCACCTTAGAGAATCTTTTCTCACCCATATAGCACGAGACTTCGGCTTTGTAGGTGAAAATCCATGTGAAGCAGAGTGTATTTGAGGAATTACACCAATCTTCTGAGAAAGACTAAAATCCTGCAAATTCCTTTCACAAGCCAACAAGCTCAAATTTTTCAAAAGAATATGAAACAATTTATTTGGACTTATGGCAAGAGAAATATCATCACATGTCCTAGATTGAAATACAGAATGCTTAAATTTCAATTTATGACAATTAGGACGTATGTGACCAGAGACACCACAAAAGTGACAAACAGGAACAAATTTAGGAACATCAGTATTCCTAACAGCAAATCTAGTCTCAGATTTTGGTTTTTGCCTCAACAAAGAACAATTTGGTCTAATATGACCAACAACACCACAAAGGTGACAAGTAGGCACAAAAACAGATTTCTCATGCTCTCTAACAGTAGGTTTAGACTTAGGTTTAGAAACTTCAGCGTCTACATCAGAACTTTTACCTTTGTCTAACCTAGCAAAATAAGCCTTTTCTTTATTATTCCTCTTGAAAGGAGGGATATAAAATTTTTCAGCTTTAGGCTTAAGAGAAACAGAAACACTTCTGTTATTATCAGCAGGCTTGGTACTAGTCAAATTTTCAATTTTAGCTTTAAATTCAACTAACTCTTGTTCCAAGCTTTTCATCTTCTCATCTTGAGAGGAAATTTGATTTCTCAAAAATTCATTCTTTTTATTAGATTCATCTAATCTAACAATCAATTCCTCTTTTTCAAGATTAGCCAATTTTAACTCTTCCTTGAATTTCTTAGCAATTCTCATAGTTTTCAATAATTCCTTACGAAGAGTTTCACAGGCATCAAAAAGATCAACAGAAACAGCAGTGTCCTTCTTATTCAAATCATCACAATCAAAAACAGTAAGACACTTAAAATTATCCATGATAACAGGGATCAAAGATCAGCTCTTAGATCAAAAGATCTAAAATAAAAGAGCTACCCGCTCTGATACCACTTGTCAGTTTGTTTAGACCCCTGTAAACCTAGATTGTTTAACCTAATTAATTAACCAAGTGAATACTTAGGTTTATTATTCAGATCTAGGTTAAAACAATAACAATCATATCAAGTAAAGCAGCGGAAAAATAAAGAACACAACAATATGATAACCCAGGAAAACCAAACCGGTAAAAAATCTGGGGAGGATTTAACCTAGTTATCCTCAAGGTAAAATAGCAAATCCACTAGAAAGAATCGAAGTTTACACAACAGCGACTTAGACCACTAACATCCTATTGCTACCCAAGTGTAAGAAACTTACTACCACGACCCCATGATAGCTCCGAGATCCACGGACTCCTTCTTTCTTTAATCTTTGCAAAACACAAACACCACCGTTTGTGACTTTGAGACTCCACTCAAAGGTTTAGCAACACAAACTCACCTGTTTGTGACTCCAAGACCGCCCTTGAAGGTTTAGATCATTAGCACCTTTGATGACTAGAGAAGGCAGCAACTTCAGCAATACCGGATCTTGAGATTCTTCAAGGAACAACACCAATAGAAGTAATAAGAGAGGTTTTAGGAACAAAACCCTAAATACAAAAGAGGCACACTCTTCTCTCTCTAAAAAGCCTTATAAAAAACGTGCTTAGGGTTTCCTTTATATAGTGGGAGAAGTAGATTTGAAACCCTAATCCTTAATGGGCTAGAACTGCTGTTTGGGCCAACTTAAAATTCTGCAGATACGACTCTCGATCGATCGAGCCTATTTTTCGATCGGTCGAACCAGGCAGATTCTGAAATCTTCTTTCTGCAGCTTGTATGTTCTTGTGTGCTCACGATTTGCCAATTGTTCTAAACTTTTAGAACCTAACAAGTAGTTTTGATTTGAATTGGTTTATGGGTTGTTGTGTATGCATGTTGGTGACACGTTCTCTATCATTGATATTCAAATGTTTCGCATCTGGGTGTGCATGTTGGTTCGTTAGCCAATTGGGTTTGTTCATGGAATATGGGTTTGTGTTGAATTGGGTATAATTACCTAAAATTGACTGCAGTCAAGTTATAAGTTTGATAGATTGTTAGTCACTGGTTTTACACCCGTTGCACAATGTGCAGTGTGGATTCACACACCAGGTATTCTTATAACTTGACTGCATGCGTCAATGTTCGTATATTTCGAAGAAATTGATGAGTGTAAATGAATTCATTTGTGTTGAATCGGAATAGTATCCATGCATCATATAATATTTTTCTCATGTTATGTGCATATGGACATTGTTTTTATGTGTCTCTAACGCAGTTCTAAATATTGGTTTTGTTGTTTAGCTTTCATTCTTTCTCTATAGATCCTAGTTATGGCTCTGAAAAAAGTCTAAAACCATTAAACCCAAAGCCAAAAGAGTGTCTGCCTCCTCATCTGAGCCTGCAATTGCGTTTGATGAAACAAGGTTTGAAACAATTACAAATGAGCAAAGGTTTGAGAACGTAATTCAGTATAGGAATATTTGGCCTGAACGACAAATCAATCTAGATGAATTACCTCTTTCTGTCCATAGGAATCTACAGTGTAGGAACTGGTTGTCTCTGTCTAAAGATTTACAAGCCCCTTCAATTGCCCTGATTAGGGAGTTATGTTCCAATCTCCAGATTCGTTCTGATGATAATCTGAGTACTTCGATTCGAGGTCAAAGTTTTTTCATAACTAAAAATGTTGTATTCGATGCTCTTAATGTACCTCGTGTGTGTAGACCTACCTACCCATACTCAGAGCGTCCTCTATATCAGATGTTATGACTCTTCTTTGCGGAAGATCAGTGACATAGGGATCTGACCCAAGAATTAACTCGAGTGAGTTAACAGAACTTAATTATATATTCTGTAGGATAGCTTGTCACAACATCTTCCCTATCTCCCATGTCCATACTATCCCTATAGAGAGGTGTTTATTTTTGTACGCCCTCGTTACTGATGCCTCCATTTGTTTTCCTTCCCTTTTCATTCAAACGCTTACTGAGGCGCATAGGAGCAAGTGTAAGAAGCATGCTCTATTCTTTCCAGTTTTCATCTATAGGGTTTTTAACTTTTTACAGTTACAAAACTATCCTTCCCTAGAGTTGATCCACATCACAGCCCCTATAGGAGCCAACTTTCTCAAACAGCGGAGTGCACAAAAGAAGAATGTTGGACCAAGTGTTGGTTCATCAAAAAGACCTCGAGTACATGGGGATGGAGATGTTCATGCAGAGGAAAGTCCTGTTGATCCCACGACTGTTGTTGCTAACAATGGTGATGATGAGGTACATGTTGACAGCGCTACTGCGGACCCCACCGTTCCTCCTCCTCTCGCTCTTCGTGCTATGATGGAGACCTTTATTACAACTCAAGCAGCTCATGGACAGCTTTTAGATGGGCTCATTGCTAAGGTTGCTGCTTTGAGAGCGGATATCTCAGAGTATAGGAATGCTTTTCCACCTCCTCCACCCTTCGACTCTTGATGATTGCCTTTGGCAATACATAACAGACAGGGGAAGTAGGGGTTGTAGCGTAGGGAGGACAGTAGTTTTTGTAGTTTCAGTTGAACAGATTATATCTACTGTTATTTAATGTGATTTTCAAGTATTTGTATATTCACAAACATGTAGTTCGTCATCCTTAATTTTTATGTAGTTTATTCAAAACATTCTAACTTTCTATTTATTTCTAGATAATTTTTATCTGAAGCGTCAAACTTATTTTTAACAATTAATAAAGAATGTAGCGTGCATGTTCTATGAATTTCATATAAACTGTAGTGAAAAAATAATGTATTGCATCACTAACAAGAACGTGAGTCCCACATTACGTGTTTATGTTAAAAGACTATTTTATGGGTCATTTTGTTGAGTTATAATTTATATTAACGTAATTTTTGAGATATAATTAATAGTTTTAACGTGACTTGAGGCACTTTGCTTCAAAATTTACGGAAGAAATTGGATATGTTATGCACCTTTGTTTGTTATTATTAATAAGGATGAAACTACAAAAAATTCATATCATGGACTAATTCAATCAAATTGTTCTAGACTCAATTTAACTCAGGCATGCTTAAAACAAACAACGATATGAATGTTGGGGAACATTAGAATGAAGTGGACAAATTGGACTAAACTAGACCAAATGGACCGAGTTGAACCAAATGGTTTGAATTGGACCAAAGTGGACCAGCTTCACCAAAATGGACCTAATAGATCAAAGTGGTCTACATGGACTGGGATGTCAGACACCAAAGTGGACCTAATGGAGCAAAAGGCCGAATGGACAAAAGTGTACCCAAGGGACCGAAGTGGACTACAATGGACCAAAAAGAGCGAATGACCAAACTGGACTGAATGGGCCGAATGGACTTAAGTAGACCTAAGGGACTGAAGTGGTCAAAATTGGATTGGAATGGATCTAATTGGACCAGATGAACTAAATTGAACCGAAGTAGTTTGAAGGGATATTTTTAGAGTAAATTAGATACATTATGGTTTTTTTTTTTTTTTGTGAGACAACGAAAGATAAATGGAATAATCCACAATAAAATCCACAACTTGCCCATGTGTTGATATTATGAGTGATGGAGTTGTACTCTTCAAGGTCAGCAAACATAAAATTAATTTGATGATAATATGACCATATTCACAATGTGTGACGACTTTTATATTGAAGTAGCCGTGAACTCGTGCAACTTGGCGCAATCACGGCATCGAAGCCCAACGTTTGTGTTTTTTTTCCACGATATAGATAAAAATATACGGCGGAAAGCACATTTTAGTCTCTACATTTTCAGGCCATTCCCATTTTAGGCCCGATCATTTTATTTTTACCGCTTCTAGTCCCTATCTTGAAAAACGCTTCCCGTTGTGGTCCCTGCCATTACATCAGAAACGGAGAAAGTTAACGTGGCAAACGATAGGAATAAATAACACTAAATTAATGTCCACGTGGCCTAAATTAATAATATTTAATGCCACGTCAGCATTTACATTAAAGAAAATAATTTATTAATTTGAACGAAATTAAAAAAATTAAAAACCGAATTTAAAACTAAACCCAGATCGAAGTATATCTTGAATAAGAACCACAAGAACATAAACCCAAATCCTAGAACACAAGGGGTATGCTTTAGTTTCCCCACCTATTAACTAAAATCCAGCTGAATTTAATTAAGTCTTTTACTATCATTGATGACAGGGTGTTCTGTCAATTAGGGGTTTCATTGTACCTTTTTTTTTTCCTTTTTTTTGAAAATTGATTATCAATGTACCTTCAAGCAAATTAAACATATATGATTATTATTGAATTATCCCGTGCATCACACAGGCTAGCGACTAGTTTATTATAGTAACAATCATAAACTTCAATGATGGAGGGGGCCAAAACACCAACAAAATGTAAACTAAAAAAATAATTAATAAAACTTAACAATGATTAATTGAACTAATATTACGAGAAATTTTTTATTCTCCCTCACTATTAAGGTTATTTTCTTTGTAGAAATTATAACATCGGCCACCCAAAACATAAATGGAATAAACAATTATTAGCAAAATCTAAGAATTAAATTTCTATACATGCATTTTTATAAAATAATAATAATTAAAATAAATTTGCAAAAGTTATAATATGTGCATATTCAATCAATTCATATAAAGGATTAATCCAATATAATTAGTACATGAACGGTGAAAAAAAAAACCAGAAGATAGTAAAATTATTGGGAAAAAATTATCTATCTCCCAACCTAACCTTTAGATCCGGTTGCTGGAGGTGTTTGTTTGTTTTTTTTTTTTAATTAAATCTATTGAAATTTAGACCCCTGTAAAACTAGATTGTTTAACCTAATTAATTAACCAAGTGGATACTTAGGTTTATTATTCAGATCTAGGTTAAACACGAATAGTCATAAACAATAAAGCAGCGAAAAATAAAGAACACAAAGATCTGATGACCTAGGAAAACCAAACCGGTAAAAAACCTGGGGAGGATTTAACCTAGCTATCCTCAAGGTAAAATAGCAAATCCACTAGAAAGAATTGAAGTTTACACAATAGCGACTTAGACCACTAACATCCTATTGCTACCTGCCTGTAGGAAACTTACTACCACGACCACGTGACAGCTCCGAGACCACGGACTCCTTCTTTCCTTGACCTTTGCAAAACACAAACACCACCGTTTGTGACTTTGAGATCCCACTCAAAGGCTTAGCAACACAAACTCTCCTGTTTGTGATTCCAAAACCACCCTTGAAGGTTTAGATCATCAGCACCTTTGATGACTAGAGAAGACAGCAACTTCAATAATACCGGATCTTAAGATTCTTCAAGGAGCAACACTGGTAGAAGTTATAAGAGAGGTTTTAGGAACAAAACCCTAAATACAAAAGAGGCACACTCTTCTCTCTCTAAAAAGCCTTGTAAAAACGTGCTTAGGGTTTCCTTTATATAGTGGGAGAAGTAGATCTGAAACCTTAATCCTTAATGGGCTTGAACTGCTGTTTGGGCCAACTTAAAATTCTGCAGATACGACTTTCGATCGGTCGAGCTTGTTTCTCGATCGGTCAAACCAGACAATTTCTGAATTCTTCTTTCTGCAGCTTATATGTTCTTGAATCTTGACTTGAATCACCTTGAGCAATGTCTAATAAAACCTATAGACTCTAAGATCTATATCTAGACAAGTTTGTGTTCACGATTTGCCAATTGTTCTAAACTTTTAGAACCTAACAATCTCCCCCTTTGGCAATTCGTGACAAAACTTACATATAATATGAAATGCTCAAATACAAGAACAACCCAATACAATAAAATGCCCAAATACATCACAAATTCCAATCTAAGACTCCTAACCTAGAAGTTGCCAAGAAAAGGTAGAAGGTCTTGATCAGAATGCACCTGTCTTTCCTGAAACACTCAACAAACACATCACCGCATGTGTGGAAAGAAAGATATATAAACAACAATATGAAACAAAATATAAAAACAAAAATAAATTCTAACTCTCCCCCTAAGTTAGATACATCAAAAATATTTTATATTCTCCCCCTAAACAAAACAAATTTATTTCCCCCTAAACAACACAAACAGGATTCCCACATTTCATCTATTTCTCACCTTTTTTGTCACGTATTGACAAATACAATTCAAACAAAGGGTAAAGTGACAGTAAACATGAGAGAAAAAAGAGAATCATGAAAACATAAAACAGTTTAGCTCAATAGAAAATAGAGAGAACTCCCCCTATAAAGAGCAACAACTCCCCCTATGAACAACAAAGACTAAAAAAAACTTTTCTCCCCCTATAAAAATAGGAAAAACAAAACAAGTTTTGGGAAAAACAGTTTTGGGGAAAATATAGGAGGTGGGGATAAATAAAAACACATAAACAAAAAAAAAAAAAAAAAGAGTTGAGGATACACATGAGGAAAAATATTCTCTCTTTCAATAAATGCAAACATGACACTATGCGACCCATAAATAGTTGCATGAGTAGAGAAAATATTTGCACATTGATTATCCATCATATCCCTTAAGAAAAATATTTTCTGCAATTCACACATCAAGAAAAATAGCATATACTAAAATGTACAAATGACTCAAAAATTAATCAATCAATTTTTAATTCAAGTTGAGTACCCAATTTAGCAAAGTGTATGCATGTTATGTGTGAAAACAATGAGAGATATGACTGCAAAACTGCAAGATGGATACAGAAAAACAATGTAACTCATGTGAATCCAAACCATAAATGATGCATGAAAAATATTTGGTCAAAAACTCTAAAAACTGAAAATTATTCAGTTTCGATCGATCGAGCATCGATCAAATACCAATCGAATCAGACAGATTCAAACCAAAATTTTTATCGCAATTTCGATCGGTTGAAAAATAGCTTCGATTGGTCGAGAAACAGCTTCGATCGGTCGAAATTTTGGAAAACTCAAATTTTTAAAAAACAAAGCAATTTAATGCAGTAACTCCTCAAAGTATAGTGATTCATGAATGAAATGCATGAGTATGAGACTGAAAGTTTTTCAAAAACATATGAATACAACCCAGATCTCTCAAAAACAAGTTTTTCAACAAATTTTTCCTCAAAAACTCAAACATAAAACACATTTTGTATCAAAAATCAAGGAACTTTTAATCTTGGATGGCCACAACAAGATCACACACAATATAATGTACAAAGTTTAGCAAAGAGTAACTTGTGTAGTGTGTGCAACTAGCAAAAGCTTGAGAAACATGTGAGGTGATATGTGAATAGTAAGCAATCACAATTTCTACACAATTCATCACATACAATTGAGAGAGACTATCACCTTAAGAGTTACATCATATAACTCTCACATCTCCTAGAATAAAAGTTTGCAATCATGTAAGTTTCTTGATTTGCCTCATAATATACACATCAATTTTAATTGATTAGAAACTTATTATAGCCCGATAATGTACACACCAATTTTAACAATTTAATCTGAGGCTACACTTTATGTTCTTTTTGTAGATGTGCTACACTTTCTCGAGTACAAAATCTTATGATATGCACTAAGGTGTTCATGATTGGCTAATAAACAGTGGTGAGATGGTTATTTATGCCTTTCTCAATAAGTTTTAGTCCAACAAACAAAGGCATGTGACTTCAAGATCAAGAAAACGTGATCAAAAACTATAAACAACTCCCACACAACATGCACTACAAAGCTTAAACTAGTAACGTGCAATAAAGAAGCTCATCCAAGTTAAACAAGGTACATAAACATGTTATGTAAAGATAATATGACCAACCTTGATTATAAATCCAAGATATATAATACAAAACACATAAAATCTTTTTGGTTTTAAAAAAATTTTATGACCAAAAACAAAGGCAAACATTATGCTAAATGAACAAAAATGCAAATGCAATGCATGACAGTGCTTAACTAAGCTATAGAGGGTACACAAACAAGAAATATCAATTTCTTAATTAACCCTTGAGTACATGTACAAACTAGTACATACTCAAACAAAATCAAAAAAATAGCTTAGCACTAATAGAACACATGCTATTCAAGTTTCTCCACAATGTCAAGTATGTTCTAAATCAAGAGAGAGATATCATAATTCATGTAATCCTCAATAAAAATTAAACTAGACACAAAATAAAATATTTTTGTCTTTTTGAAATTTTTCAATTTTTTTGGATTTTTTTTTAATAATAAACAACCTAAAAAATAAAACAACCAAAAACAAAAACAAAACATGTCCACAAACAATTGAAAGAATTAAATCAAGGACAAGTTAGCAACACTCACCTTAGAGAATCTTTTCTCACCCATATAGCATGAGTCTTCGGCTTTGTAGATGAAAATCCATGAGAAGCTGAGTGTATTTGAGGGATTACACCAATCTACTGAGAAAGACTGAAATCCTGCAATTTCCTTTCACAAGCCAACAACCTTAAATTTTTCAAAAGCATATGAAACAATTTATTTGGACTCATGATAGGAAAAATATCATCACATGTCCTAGATTGAAATACAGAATTTTTAAATTTCAATTCATGACAATTAGGAAGAATGTAATCAGAAACACCACAAAAGTGACAAACAGGAACAAATTTAGGAGCATCAATATTCCTAACAGCAAATCTAGTCTCAGATTTTGGTTTTTGCCTCAACAAAGAACAATTTGGTCTAGTATGACCAACAACACCACAAAGGTGACAAGTAGGCACAGAAACAGATTTCTTATGCTCTCTAACAGTAGGTTTAGACTTAGGTGTAGAAACTTTAGCGTCTACATCAGAACTTTTACCTTTGTCTAACCTAGCAAAATAAGCCTTTTCTTTATTATTCCTCTTGAAAGGAGGGATATAAACTTTCTCAGTTTTAGGCTTAAGAGAAACAGAAACACTTCTATTATCAACAACAAGCTTGGTACTAGTCAAATTTTCAATCTTAGCTTTAGATTCAACTAACTCTTGTTCCAAGCTTTTCATCTTCCCATTTTGAGAGGAAATTTGATTTCTCAAAAATTCATTCTTTTTATTAGATTCATCTAATCTAACAACCAATTCTTCTTTTTCAAGATTAGCCAATTTTAACTCTTCTTTAAATTTCTTAGCAATTTTCAAAGACTTAGATAATTCCTTACGAAGAGTTTCACAGGCATCAAAAAGATCAACAGAAACAATAGTGTCCTTTTTATTCAAATCATCACAAACATGAGCAGAAAGACACTTCAAATTATCCATAATAACAGGGATCAAGGATCAACTCTTAGATCAAAAAATCTAACACAAAAGAGCTACCCGCTCTGATACCACTTGTAAGAATTTAGACCCCTGTAAAACTAGATTGTTTAACCTAATTAATTAACCAAGTAGATACTTAGGTTTATTATTCAGATCTAGGTTAAACACAAATAGTCATAAACAATAAAGCAGCGAAAAATAAAGAACACAAAGATCTGATGACCTAGGAAAATCAAACCGGTAAAAAACCTGGGGAGGATTTAACCTAGCTATCCTTAAGGTAAAATAGCAAATCCACTAGAAAGAATTGAAGTTTACACAATAGCGACTTAGACCACTAATATCCTATTGCTACCTGCCTGTAGGAAACTTACTACCACGACCACGTGACAGCTCCGAGATCACGGACTCCTTCTTTCCTTGACCTTTGCAAAACACAAACACCACCGTTTGTGACTTTGAGATCCCATTCAAAGGTTTAGCAACACAAACTCTCCTGTTTGTGACTCCAAGACCACCCTTGAAGGTTTAGATCATCAGCACCTTTGATGACTAGAGAAGGCAGCAACTTCAACAATACCGGATCTTAAGATTCTTCAAGGAACAACACCGGTAGAAGTTATAAGAGAGGTTTTAGGAACAAAACCCTAAATACAAAAGAGGCACACTCTTCTCTCTCTAAAAAGCCTTGTAAAAACGTGCTTCGGGTTTCCTTTATATAGTGGGAGAAGTAGATCTGAAACCCTAATCCTTAATGGGCTTGAACTGCTGTTTGGGCCAACTTAAAATTTTGCAGATACGACTTTCGATCAGTCGAGCCTGTTTCTCGATCGGTCGAACCAGACAATTTCTGAATTCTTCTTTCTGCAGCTTATATGTTCTTGAATCTTGACTTGAATCACCTTGAGCAATGTCTAATAAAACCTATAGACTCTAAGATCTATATCTAGACAAGTTTGTGTTCACGATTTGCCAATTGTTCTAAACTTTTAGAACCTAACAAAATCAGTTGTCAAATAAATTATCTAATATATTATGCACGTTGTTTATTAGAAACTCTTTTATGCTGCCCCCATTACAATATATACTAATATTAACTAATTTGATATAAAAATAAACAAAGTTAAACTGAAAAAGTTTTGGACCATGGAAAGACGAAAACCGAAATTTTTTTCTTTCATGGGACAACTAATTTTATCTAAACAAAATAATGTGGAGAATAACTTCGTAGAAAGAAGTTTTCTCACGACTGATGCATGAAATTCTGTCACTTTGAAAGGGTTTTTTGGGCTTACTTGTGAGGTGATATTTCCCCCACCAATGACAATTGCAACACATTCCATTGCCTACAATGATTTAGACATCATGCGTTGAATAGTGCGCACAACTAAATCTATCAATCAAGAGATGTGACATGAGAAGGAGGCCAGCTAAAAGAAAAGCGTACATAACCAACAGTGACCACAACTCTGTCTATTTACCAACTAATGAGAGGAAGTAATTTTTAAAAAGAGCATAAATAAAGAAATTAAAACAAAATCAGGTTTTAGTTACAATATCAAATATATAATTGGCAACTATTGGAACCAACCTCTTTAGCTCCACAATTAAATAGATAAATATAAACAATTGCTAATTCAAAACAGACTGGATTTTGACTGTTTTTTCAAACATTCGTATGGATGTAATTTGGGTGTCGATACATATAGTGAGAGAAAGCAATTTTTGAAAAGAGCATCAATATTTTCTATCACGGGTTTTATTTAAATGTAACCAGTCCAGAACAAAATGAAGCTATAGTTACATTTAGACAGAAGGAGGAAAAGTAGACACCAATTTCATATTTAAACTGGTGTGGTCCCGACATTCAGCTAGACACGTGACATTGGCAACAAGACGTATCCTGTGTGGATAGTGCTTTTCCAGCCTGTATTGACATGACAAGCCATAATGAGTTACTTTGGATTGTAATGCTGGGACCATGGAATGAGGTTATATATGCACCACAATGCCAAATCTTCTTTCTACTCCAGTAACTTCGTAAATTGTTTAAGCTATGAGTCGTAACGCCTCAACGTCAAATCGTAAAATGCGAAACAAGTTTGGGTCTACTTCAACATGTGGATCATCACAAATTCCAGCAGATCAACAACTACAGACATACACAGACCACTATGGAGGGAAATGGGTTGGACAGAAGAGAGAGTTCGTTAATATGCCAATATACACGTACGAGAGTCTTAGAAGTGTCGGGCACATCATGATCGGCAAACCTACAAAACTAAGTACAGATACCACCACCGCAACAGAGTTCACCGTAGCAAAACCACCATGGTCAACTCTATACAAGAAGAGGTGTGAGTTGGAGGTGTATTGTCGATGGCACGGGTTACGAGTTCCGAAGGCACGCTCAGCTAAGTTACCTAGAGATGAACCTGCTAACATACTTGCTCGTCTTGAAAAAGAGAACAATCAAATGCAAAGGCGATTAGACCGTTTTCACGAAATCGAAAAAGCTAAGAAGCATCTAAAGGGGAAGGCGCAAGAGCGAGCCATGAAGTCTATTAATGAAAGTAATGCATTAGATGATGAAAGAGATCTTTCAGACTTCTCATATTCAAGCAATGATGATTTTCAAAAATTTCTACCTATGAACATTAGACGTTGTTGTTAATACAAAATGCTGTTGTTAATGTCTGACTTACCATGATTATGTACGTTGAACTTTTGCAAATCTAAAGATTAACTGTTCATTACTTTTGGCTAAGTTTATATGAAATCAGTTTCTCATTTTTTCCCTTCTGTTCTTTGTTGGTACATATGAAAATTTACTATGAAAACTTCTTAGATTCAATACATACAGACTCATCCAAACCACACAAACCAACCACTCTTTGATAGAAAAACCATATGGCTCCTAAAGCAAGGACACGCAGAATTAGATGTGGCCCAACTGGGACCATGACAATCGAGGTGTAGACACTCACATTTGTTCAAGATAATACTCCCTTCCACCATGCGTGACATGAAACTAGTAATATATTACATTGCTATGTCAATAAGTTGCAATGTTTTTCAATGGATTGGCTAAGTGTATATGAAGTCACGTGCTCATTTTTTCCCTACTGTTCTTTTGTTGCTACGTATCATTATTGTGCTTTGGTTGGACAATGTCCTCTGCTTTGTAATATTTTAATTACCTTAGATATGTTTATGTTTCCAATATTCTGTCTGTGTAATTTGAAATGTTACCCATATAATGTCATCACCCAAGTTAGATTTATTGCGCATTACTTGTATGAAAATTTAATAGATTTAATACATACAGACTCATCCAAACCACACATACCATGGGCTCATATGATTCAATAATACAAATAATTCATATCTGTGACATCGTGAGCCACTGTATCATATTCCCGTATCCATGTAAGTTAAGAATGCTACTGTACTACTTTATATAGATATATTACATACAGACTCATCCAAACTAGACTAGCCACTCATTCTTTCTTCCTCTTTATGTAGAAGAAACCTTTTTCATAACAAATTTTTCTCTGACTTCATGTTTTGTGGGTAAATCATCTGAGGGATATGTTTGTATCATCTTTATCTAAGTCTATTATATTCTACCTGATGATCTTCCAATTTACATTTCTTGCTAGGTGGATGTTGAATTTCAATGGCAATCTTATCAAATATAAGAACATGGAAGCTTGAATTTGCTTCATATCTGAAGACTAAAAAATAACCATAACAGATAGAATGGTATTCAAAGAAATCCTACCAACCATTACAAAACCAAATATTGTTATCAGCTTTTTTCAATCCCACTTGCCAAATACCACTATAGGGAGTAGTGGGTGTAGCTATAGTGGATAGCTCAACACTGTTCAACCCTGACCACAACTATCCATCCACACTCACATGAAAACACAGAGCATCCCTTCAAAGTTTATGCCTTAGTTTTCATGTCCACCATTGGTACACTGATGTTTGCAGTGCTGCATGTGCTGCTGAATAGGTTCGCACTGTTGAACCCTTTCTAGTCATATCACCTACACGCATGTCAATGCACAAATATGAATCGCATTTTGCAATGCACCGTTTTCAAGGATACAGAGCATCACTGAAAAGTTGTTTATGATATATTTAACACAGCTCGGCATTGTCTTGTCAAGGCATGTCAGATGAACCACAGGAATACTGAACAGTCTTCAGGTGAATAAATACGCAACCTGTTTTGCAGTCTACATCACCAGCCCGCTGCTGTAGCACTTGTTAGATAGCCATATCAAACAACTGCCTCAGTGAATCACATGCACCAACAGACGCCACTGTACAACCAAGTCAAGTTCGCAATTTTGCATGTGCTCATTAACACCTCACTGATCAATGCACTGTCGAGTTATATCGTCTTTATTCACGTGAATACTTACCCTTACATGTAGTCACATCCACGTGAATAACGATGATATGACTCGACAGTGCATTGATCAGTGAGGTGTTAAGGAGCATGAGGCCTAAACTGCGAACTTCACGTGAATACTTACCCTTACATATAGTCACATCCATGTGAATACTTGCCCTTGCGAAACTCCTATATAAATTCCTATTTACAACTACCCTTGCAAAACATCTATACATACCGAAGTCCCATTTATATCTACTCTTGCATAACATCTACACATACGGATTTAAAGTCACGTTTTTCAATGTCAATGCGCAATTGGATGCTACCTCATTTTCCAGATAACTATAGGAGGGAGAGAAATTCCGACGAGAGGGAATACTATGCCGGACTGCGGCGGGAGTGGGACTTTCGTGTAAACGAGTCCAATGCTCTGCACGATGATCTTGTGAGAGTTAGAGCGTCTTTTGTCGATCGTATCTCGCTCACACTGCCACGGCGAAACATGCACCAATATGAGCGTGTAGTGACAACAATACAGATTAAGAACAATCTTATGATACTTTGTAGGTCAAGGTATCACATGCTACAACTGGCGGAAGAGCTGGCCGCCGCAACGAACAGGCAACTCACTTCGGCCGAATGTAACAATGTCCTCAACTACGAGGACTACCTGTCAGAATGAATGTCTATGTGGTGTGTGTCTTATATCTACGAATTAAGTTAATAATGTTAGTAGCGTTAGTGTTCGATATGCAATGCATGCATATTGATTGCATCGCGTAAGAATATTTAAGTTTTCTATATTATGCTGTAGGTGCAGCAGCCGCAGCCAACCGAAAACACACTCCAACAGAATGTAATAATGTCCTCAACTACAAGGATTACTTGTCTGAGTGAATGCCTATATGATGTGTGTGTGTGTGTTATGTCTGCAGTTAAGTTAATAATGTTAGTAGCGTTAATGTTCAATATGCAATGCATGCATACTGGTAGCATCGTGTAAATTATTTTAAGTTTTCTCGTTATGTTGTACGTGCTTATTGAAAAATATCATGTGTGAGAATATTAAACTTTTTTGCGTTATGTGAGAATAATCTAGATTACGAATAACGTGCATGCTCCTTACAACCAATAATAATGATTACATAGTTCAAATGCAACAACAGTGAGACACATACATATAAAACATAGTTAAGCAAAATAGTTCTCTAACAAAGTCTAATTACAATATGACAGAATTACTCTTCATCTGACATCTCCACATCTGACTGATAAATGGGATCAGCAAGAAGTGATTGCATGAATTGTGCGTGCTCGTACCACCCTCCCTCCACTGACTCTCGAATCTCAACTTGGGTCCGATATCGATTAAGACGTATCTTCATTCGATTATTTTCTTCTTTTATGCGGTTCAATGCTTTATGGAGTTCCTCGATCGTGTCTCTGGGCATCTGCGATGCGAGTTGCCGAGGCACTAGCAACTTATAACCAACCAACTCATCATAAAACATTTGTTGTTCACAAAATAACCAAGCTCACTCCTGTCTCATGGTATTGTGAACGTAAGCACTATTTCGCAAATTCGGATTGATTGGATAGCTAAACTCATCTTTCAATACCCAGCAACGACCCATAGCAGTGAACACATCATGAGGCCTATAGAGTTGTGGGTTGCCAGAACCAGACATTAACGCTGAATACAATAACATCAAATGATCAAATTAACAATGTCCAACTATTGGTAAATAATGTAATGCTGCATCAAATGGTACACAACAAACACATTCATAAATTTGTGTACTATTACATGCTCAAAATGAAATACTAACACTAGACGTTAATGTCTACACGTTGTGTACAATAAAAAATGTTGTTAATGTCGGATCAATAATAACTATGTACATTCAACTTTTGCAAATCTAAAGATTGACTATTTATTAGTTATAGATTATTGTACTTCTCTTATAGCATCAAACAACACCAAACAACTAATATAACCCTAATCTACTCACATAACACTCATTCAAGACAATGCCTAAGTACAACAAATGCAACCTACACAATAAAATTCTCTAAGTATTTCAAAAAAGAAAATGAGTTTCTTACCTAAAATGATAGAGAGATAACACCAACTTCCAGTAAAAAATTTAGAAAAGGAGGAGAAGTTGATCTGAAAATGAAAAGGATAGTATAAAGTAATGACGTATGAGAAGTAAATAGCAGAACAACTCGATTACAAGAGAGTTGAGTTACATTAATAACTCGATTTTCCATTCATCGAGTTCAGCTTCACGTGCAAACAGGGAATTTGACATCTGGCATATAACTCGATTTCCTTATTGCCGAGTTCTAAACAGTTACGCAGGAATTTTTTATTGCCCAAAAGCCACGCTGGAGTGCCAGTGTGGCGAGAACCTGCCTAGAACTCGATCACAGAGTAATCGAGTTATTAAAGTAACTCGACCACTCTGAAGCTGAGTTTCGAAACAAGAGCACGCCCCTATATAGTTTCAAAACAGGGGTATAATGCCAAATATCTTGCCCAGCCAAGGCAAAAGGCTAGAATCTCCTAAAAAGAATTACCAAACCAATGATAAAAAATGCATGTCTTCCTTGCAATGACGATTATATACTATTTTTATAATATAATAAGATAACATTTTACAATCAAATAAGAATGAAAAAGATAACAACATAAAACACAAAATTAAATCATATCAACCCAAAGTAGAATTGTAAAGAATAAAAAAGTTAAAAATTAAAAAATACACCAAAAACTGGAGAGAGAGAGAGAGAGAGAGAGAGAGAGAGAGAGAGAGAGAGAGCTTTTTGTGTGTGAAAAAATAGAAAATTATGCATGAAATGATTGAGAGAATAACAAATTTATAGTAAAAGACTAACAATAAGAAGAGACAAAAATAGAAGAAGATAAAGAGATAGGGAAATAATGATATTAAGTTAGAGAATAGTGGGGATATGAAAAGTTAAAATGGAATGAGAAAGGTTGAGGAAAGTATAATAATAAATAAGAATAGTTAAAAATAAGATAAATGTGATATTTTAATTTTAATATAATAAAGTTTTTAATTCACTTTAAATGTTAAACAATTATAGGTAAAATTGAAAAAAAAAAAAAAAAGGTAAAATTGAAAAAATAGAAGAAGAAGATGATGACATGGCTGCTGATGTGACTCAACGGGAATGTAGCAACATTAAATATTACGCTTCAGCTTTTAGATATAAATATAGATATATAGATTAGTTAGATTAACAGAAGAAAGTACCAAATGGAGGAAATACTAAGTGAAAGGAACTCAGCAAAAGATTATTACATCATTACATGTGTAATAAACAGCTTCTCACTTGCCAGTTGCCACTTCAATTGATGCTCTGTACAATAGCAGATACCCTTCTAGGAGATTTCCTCTTCTGCCGGCCCATTCTCTCATCTGCAACCTGTTCCAAGATCATGGTTCATAAAAACCCAAAATGGAAGAGAAAAAAAACAGAAGAAAGGACAAAGAACTTTTCCATACCCTCTTGGCCATGTGCCGCAAAATATCTAAAATTTTGGGGAATTCTGGTCTCAAAGATGGATCTTGCTGCCAACATCTCTCAAGCAATTCCCCAAGCTTTGGAGGAGTATGCCTCGGAATTGTAGGCCTCAGACCCTGAAATTCATGTCACCAAATCTCTATATTAATTAAAGATCTTTCTGTCTTCCACTAGTCTGCAAGGCCCAGTAAACAACTTCAGTTTTTATTTATTTATTTTATTTATTTTTTTAAATTCTCTCAAAAATAAGAAATACCCTACGCTTCACACACACAGTCTATACCAGCAGGTTCTTTGCGCAGATGTGATTTGCTCGGCATACTCATTCATTGGAATGGACTAAATCCCTCTTTGTAGGCATGGAGATTAGGTAGTTGTGTCACCCGCTTTGTGGTCAAAGGTTCAGGGGCTAGAGCAATTATATTGTTGGTGAAAAAGGGGGTGATGATGAACTAAAATTTTCACTTGAACCAAAAGGGGAAAACACATGCGCGCGCGCGCGCGCACACACACAAAGACCTAGAAACAAAGACAGAAACAGAAGATCTTGTTGGGGTAGACAAAGATTAACAAGATTTTATTTACAATATCAAAACATTTAATGGAGGAATACCATCGGAACCACACCAACTGCTGCTTGTAATGGCGTAAAGTGCTCATAAAGGAGCTGGCATTTCAGTCAGAAAACAAGATGATAGATATGAAGTCTGTGCAACCATAAATTTTTGAAGATAAAGCAAAGTAATTTTCTGAAGAGAGTTATATTTTCTTCACCGGCACTCATTATCACTACCAACAAAGTGGCACATTACCTTTCTTGTAAGCAACTCCCACTGTAGAACTCCAAAGCTGAAAACATCAACTTTGTGATCATATGGTTTGTGTTCAATAATCTTGCATGCATCAGCAACAAACAAAAAAACATGTCAAACGATTGGGGAAGCTACCAAAGCCACAAGATCAACACCATCATTTAAGCCATGCAACAGTGAGTAAACAACAAACCCATCAGAGGGTTGACAAATTCATGTATCAATATTCAACAGCATAAAAGCTATATAGAGATTTGACACAACAAAACTATATCCCAGTTTTTATCTATTACATATGTCCCTCATAACTCAAGGCCCACACCCTCCTTGGTGCACCCTTATGTGTATGCTAGTAATATAAAAAATTTGTTCCATCATTCATCTATTCAAGCATTGTTTTGAAACAACTTCCCTAAAAGCCCTAGATTCATTTTTCATTTAAAAGTATTTCTTCCCATTTTCCTCCCTGTTTGACAATCTTTTTTGGTTTTTGTGCTATTAAAAAGATGATATCATCTTGCATACCATATTCCTATTTGTGTTGAAGAAATGGCAGAAGGAAAAAAGGGAGATGTACATAGTACATTTGCCTTCTTTTTTTTTTCTTCAGTATTTTGAAACTGAATAGTTGGGTATAAGAACTAGAAAATTATGCCTAGCTAGAAACTTAATATCCTTTGTTCAACTGAAATCAAGTAAAATGTTTAAAAAGCATTGAATTCATATATAAAGAAACAGACCTCTCGAGCCATCCAAAAGTATGTTCCAGTTTCGGTAGTCAGACCAGATTGAGAAAATCAGCAATCTTGACAACCTGGTAGACAATTTTTTTTGAAATTTAGTAGACAAAAACTTAGATCAATCTTAAAGCCATGTTTACAGCCATGAAACAACCTAACAAAGCTCCCATCCAGAAGAAGCAATAAATCAAGGATAAGAATGCATGCAGCTGCCCTCTACTCTGGAAGCAGAAAGAAAAAAGAATATTAATCTAAAAGAAATACATAGGCTATTAAAAAATTTCATGACAATCAGTAGTGCCCTTTCATCAACTTTCATCCATTAATTCCTACTAAGCTCTCATACCTGTTAATTACAATATTCGAGAAAACCATAAGTAGAACTCTGACTTCTGAGTCCTTACTAAACCGAAATTAATGCCTTCACATCCTATCATGCTACCTGCAATCATGTGCTGCATCAATTAGGGGTCACTAGTCAAAATTTTAAGTTGGGGAGTAATTCCACATCATGGGTAGTAACCAAAATTGTTAATCGAAAAGCAATTCACAGTTAAATTGGTCATTTGTACTTCAGAAAATGTAGCTGTCCTCTAATTTAAACTAACTAGTCAAATAGGTTAAAACATCTTTTTGACATGATTGTTTTTAACTATGTCATCATCAACCCATCATCAGGCTATGATGGTCATGAAGCAGAGGGCATGCATCAATATCTCTAGACTAAGACAGTGATCAGTGAGTAAGCCATGACTTTAGGTAACTCCAGGGGAGGTAAGAATTAGTCCTTAATATACAATAACAACAAAAAACATACAGATCTAAAGGGCAATAACCTAAAAATGAAAATCTTTTATTCCATTTCTATCCATCAAAAGATTGGCGGCTTTCGGGTCCTGATGGATTATATTATTGTGGTGCTCATAAATGCTTCCACCAGATATGTACTATAATAATTTACCAATTATGTATTTTTAATCAAAATTCTATAACTAATGAATGTAAATCAGAGCACCACAATACATATGCAATAATAATAAATAAATAAATAAATAAAAAAATTACCCATAACAATACACAGGCTTGGAGATCTTGTACATGCCCCGAGGAACTGGATAACATTCTTGTGCTGGATATTCCTGAATGTAGGCAATGAATACCAACTTTTCTTTTTATAAAAATCTCCATAAATATTGTCTCAGCATATTAAAAGTTAATGACATTTTACAAGGCTTAAAGTCTAATGCTTGTGTTCCTTATTAATTTGAAATTATATTACTTAAGAAATAAACTTTTGTGTGTGAGTGTGTGTGGATTGGTATGCAGCCAATAGGTCTTGAAGCTCTGCCCTTCTGCTTCGAGACTCTGTATTACACACGCACAAAAACACCCCAAATTGTATTTTATAATATGGAGTTACATATACAGAAAGAAACCCAGAAAAGATAATGAATGAAAAATGATGAAATTTTGGGTAATACTACTGATTTACCAAGAAGGAAGATACTTAGCCAAGGGCTGTAACAATCATGCATAAGAGAGAGTCAAGGGTTATATAATATAGCTAATTAATCGAAGAGAGAGAGAGAGAGAGAGAGAGAGAATTGTGTGTATGAATTGTAAAAGTACCTGGGGCTTGAGGAACTCAGGCCTTTTGTGCTCGCCCTTGGACATGTTAATGGAGATAAGCTGGACACAGCTGTGGACATGGGTGGTCCGTACACTTTTACTGGAGCTACCGTTGTAGAAATGGGAAGTTCGGTAGCTTTGGAGGGTTTTGGGTTTCGCTTGCTTGCTCTCTCTCTCTCTGTCTCTCTCACACTCTCTGTGTGAGTTTGATATGTGTATTCTTGTTTCGTTTAGTAGAGTTGGACCCATGATCAAACCGGGCTGCTTCATTGCTTAGGCCTATGGGCATAGCGCAAGAATTCAATCCTGAGGTTTCCGACTCTCATGGTCTCAGCTCTGCCAAGGGCTAGCCAGTCTCATGGGTCCAATTCTACTATGGGCAATGGTCCCCTGCAGCCTTGTATGGGCCGAAATGACAAAGAAGTTTGATTCTAGGCCATCTGAGGTCTTTTTGATAATATGATTTCTTGAATCCCGGATTGGAGAAAGATAGCTCTAAGTTGGTTTAAAGCTAAACATTTCTTCTTATTAAACAGACAAACTACTAACATTTTTCCTTAACTCTTTCAAATTAAAGAAGGGAAAACTTATTACAGACCTATTGACGAAAAGAAACTTAGTAGGAGAATGAACAACACTATTTAGTTATTTACATCTCTTTTAATCCCAACTAAGTGGTCATAAGCAAAATTAAGGGTGAGCTATTACATTTTTCTCAATCATGAAAATAAATCACACATGTGGATCCAATAGATATGATCCATATTTATGTTAAAGAAATGTGTAATACACCGATGTAAAGAATAATTTCTTGAATTCTTGGGCTCAAGATTTCTAAAACCAACTGTGCTAGGATTTCTATACAATTAATAGAGGGCAAAAGTCTGTTACTTGTTGTAATTGAAACCAACTATGCTAAGGTTTCAATTTGTGGTGCTATTTCTTGTTATACATATGTAATTTCACCACTAAAAAAGGTGTTTGGTTTACTGTGATGTGTCTTTAATGTGATGCACATTACGATGATGTGATATTAATATTTTTGGTTTATTTTATTTTTTCCTAACATTATCATAATCTAAAATTACAAAATATATCACATTACTTTAATTTAATTACATTCCTAAATAATGTAATGTTGTATTTTTGTATTGAGATTACATTGATGTTAAATTACAATAACATAATATTACGGTGTAATCTAACTACATGGTGAACCAAACACGTCCTGCTCACTCTTTTTTTCAGTTAACTGAAATGTTGTACAAGACCAGCCAGAGGACGATTTATTACCTCTTTGCCAAAAAACGAAGCCACATGCAACTGAGATCTTTATGCTAGTTTCTGTGGGCTTGATGGGGGGCTACCATGTTTGAAAATTAGTACACTCTGGCAATGCAACAAACTTGAAATGTATTTCATTACTATTTTATCAGGGAGATAAGAGTTTATCTTGAGTCACCATAAATCCTTTCCTAAATCCAACAATTCTTATGGGGAACCCTTGCCAATTCCTTCATAGGCCGAAAAGGAATTGGTGCTGGGTGCCAATGCTCAGTCTAGGAGTCGGCCTTACTATATTTGTCCCACACAATCAGCTAGCAAAAGTTTTCCAATTTGAAGGAAGCCTGTCTGATACCAGAGTGGGCAAGTTCCGGACATTCACATCAAGAGGCAGTAGTCGGTATTCAATATCGAGCTCCTTGAAAACTTTGATCATCTCTTCAAGCAGGAGGTCTCTCCTAATCCATCTCTCCTTTATGTCCTGATAGTTCATTTTGTGTGTAAGCCACACTGACATCATCAGTTTGTTCATGTCTATAACGTCCCTCATTATCACCATTGGACCTGACTGCCAGTACTCATTCTTGCTTTCAATATACCTGCAATTTCAACAGCGATGAGGCTCTCAACAACAAAAAATTATTTATAAAAGGATTTTTATTTTTTGGTGGCAAAACATATAGATTAACAACAATATGTAGGTCCTATCATCAATTCATAGCTGCTGATACACCTGAATGGCCATGTCAAGTAACGCAGAGTCACCCATTAAATGGCCTTCTAAGATAACATTCCAATTAGATAATTTAACATGTCTGCAACAATCAGAGCACTGAAGGGCTGGTTTTGAGAAAGAAATTTATTAAGAATTTAAAACAAAGCAGATTATCTCAGGGTAGGTGTTGGCCCAAGTACGTCTATTAACTCTCACCAGTGATTGAGAACTGCGTGTGTAAGCTTTTGAATGGAGCTATGCAACTTTACAGAAGAAATTATATCTCAATCCAAATCCGAGAATGAATATACAGTTCTATAGTTTTACAGTCCATAAAAAGTGGAAAGGCATATGGGCTTAGTCCATGCTCATGGAAAGAGTAAAGTGATGCACTAACGAAAGTGTTGTGGTTAATGGTACCACTAATACCGTGCGTGATTCTAAATGTGTAACAGAGTCTATATCTCTAGGAATTGAGTTGTACTAGGGGAAAATTAACAATAATAAGGAAAGAAAGAAGATGCATGACCATACATACCTTGTTATTTTTTCTTTCATGCTGGTGACCTTTTCCATTGGGGTGGAGATGTTAATACAGAAATCAATTGCATCTCCCATGTCTGGACTACGATTATAGTTACTAATGGGCTTAGTAGCTAGAATACTGTTAGGGTATATGATCTTTTGGTTATCAAATCTCAAAAAAACTGTAGTTAGTATGTTCATCTCGTCAACTACCATCTGAAACCCAAAGACACATAAGTTACAACATTAATGAAAGATGAGAAACTGGCTTGTGTTTTCATTTATTTTATATGAAACATAAATTAGAACACAAATGAAAGATATATGCTTAAATGAGAGTGCATAATAAACATCATTTTAAGCCTCCTTTCTTACCTGGACTCCATCCACTTCACAACGATCACCAACATCAAATGGGTGCATTACAAATAAGAAGATGATTGCTTCAAATACTGTTCTGCAGGTATTCCCAAACATAAACACCACCAAAAGAAGCTGTGAACTTATAAAGACAAGGAAGTGGATAATTGGAACTCCGAGAATAATCAGCCATATTATCAAAGTAATGATAGCTACAAGAATGTTCAACAAAGTATGGAGTTCGTCCACAGCAGTTTTTGTATCAGTGAGAGACAATGCTAGTGCCCTTCTCTCTCTAAATGTTTTAACCTAAAACAAAAGTGAAGTTTACTTTATGTCATTGTTTCATAGAAAATAAATGAGAGCAAAATTCAGTTTCTTTCCTTTCTCCACTAGGAGATGTCCATCAAATAAATCAGAACAAAAGAGCATAATTAAGTATCTTTTACATTGACATAGAGTCATACCACCCAGTCCTTAAAGAAGGACTTGCTGAATCCCTTATTCTCAGCTGCTACTCCAAACAGATGCATTGTCTTCAAAGCTTCCTCTTTACTCATAAAGTGCATCACATCCTTGAGGTAAATGTATCTTACATAGAGGTTTGCATTGTGCAACAATCAGGACAGAACGGGATATCAATATCAAAAGCAAACAATAAGACAAGATCTACTTCATGAATGCTAGGAACATTTTTCACAATTGTTTTCCCAACTTGTTGAAAGTGGTAAGCTATGATCGGTGTTTCATCACTTTTACATTGGTCCATCATTAACATCACTTATATCATATACCAATCACAATAAGTCACATCGATGTTGTGGAAAATGTTGTGAAAAGATTTGTGTCTCATGGACTTGTTGATAGAAAAAAGAAAGTGAGGAAAAGCACTTGTATTTTATACCCTATTTTGTCATCTGATGGAAGAAAAAAACGGTGAAAGAATGTAAGAACTTACTCCGACCCTGGCTTTGCCACATTCTGAAATATCCTCTTGGCTGCCTCTTTTGCCTGGCATTCACTTCTAATTTGCAGCAAAGCTTCATCCTCAGTTTTTGACTCCAGTAACTGCTCATCCAGAGTGGATAAATCCCCATGCTGGATAATATTAACCAACCTTCTCATATTCCAAGCTGATATATTCTTCTGATTCAGCTTATGTAGTTGATCAACAGAGATCTCCTCATCTTCCCTTTTAAACCTTTTCCTCAAAAATCTAGAATTCTTCCCAACCTTGGGACTTTTTTCTAGTCTACCACTTCCTATCACCCTCCTACTACTGGAAGGCAGAGTTTCCCCAGGGTCACCAGGCAAACTAACCCCAGCTTTCTCTAGCTCTTGAATCTCAGCCATGGCTTCCTCTTCTTGTGTGTCATGCCATTTAAACAATGGTGGTCTAGAGAGCGTTTTGATCACATACTGATTAAACAAAGCCTCCTGGATTCGTTCAAAGAATGTGTTTACATGAAATGTTGAAGCTAGGACCTTAACAAGCAGAGTTTTCAGGAGCCATATTACAGTACCCACAAGAAAACAAACAAGAACCTTATTTACATAAGGCAAAATCTTGCTCTTTGTCTTCCTTGTAACCTTTTCATGGAAAATACTATGCCATACAAGCAAGACCAAACCCAACCAGAGGCAATTCTGAACAGATCTTCTTAGCCCATAAACAAAATATAATACCCGTTTTCGCAATAGAAAATTGCGTTCTATATAGAACACAACCAATCGAATTCCCCAACCTGAGACTAAACGTCCACAGATTAATGCTAAAACCATTATTTCCCACTTCCATAATGGAAGATCACACACTATGTGCCTCTTTATAAATGGGAACCAAAGGCTACAAACTAAGGCTGCAATAATCAAAATAAGACTCACAAATTGAAGCATTGTCAGTGTGCTGAATTTTATTCTCTTATATTCTTGAGGGATGTCTTCAGTATCATCATCGTCCTCATAATCTTGATCTTTCTCAGGCATCCTTCCAGAGTTTACTGAACTTTGACATGGTTCCTCTGGCGGGTCTATCAGCCTAGACTTGGTGATGCTCATCACTGGCTTCCACGAGCTTCGCTGAAATGAAACATTTGAACTACACTTTACAACCTCTGCTCCACCTGAATTCAAGTACCCTTGGAGGTTTTCTTGGTCAGACAACTCTTTATTTCTTCGTCGTACAGATTCACTTCTTCCCTGAAAGTTATTGCTGCTTGGACTTCCGTTAATCTTTTTGCTATCATCATTAATATCATCAAGCTTGATTACTACTTCTCTTTGACTTCGAGCCATCTGATAGTAGTTTCTTTCTAATTCTTCTTTGTGAAATGGTGGTGCTGTTATTGTTTAGCAGAAGAAAAGCTTGGTTTCAAGGGCTTTCTGAAAGGTTCCATAAAAGCACCAAAGGCAACAGTACACCAGATACAATTGTTCATGTAAAGCACTTTTTTTTTTTTTGGTGATTCTACAGGGTCTTAAAGCAAAAGGCAAGCCCAATAATGGCTCATCAAGACCGAAGAATCTCAACTTTAGGTGACTAGCTTGAAATTG
Source organism: Lithocarpus polystachyus (assembly GCA_033629205.1). Lineage (NCBI taxonomy): Eukaryota > Viridiplantae > Streptophyta > Magnoliopsida > Fagales > Fagaceae > Lithocarpus > Lithocarpus polystachyus. The sequence continues at coordinate 14,593,897 of CM066163.1, read as the reverse complement.
TATGGAGGGAAGTAACTTGCTTGAGATGCTCTGCAAAGTTGCTCAGTCTATATACGAGTCTTACTCCATTTTCCTTGTCTTACACTTGCATGAAATGTAATGTAATCGTAGTCAACTGTTAAGCACTATCACAATGGAAGTCACTTCTACTAAATAGTGTAGTTTCTTTCCTCTAATTATTCTTCTCAACCAAATACCGAAGATTTATACTTATTTTTCATTCTCCAACCTTTTCCATTATCTTTTATCATACACGTGTTGAAAAAACTAACCCTATGTTTCCATATCATTTGCTTTTCATCCCATCCTGACAAATGGAATCTAAGTACTAAGCATCATTTGCGGTTTGTTGCTTGTGTACTTAACCCTACCCTAAAGGGGGGAGAGAGGTAGGTACAATGCCGAATTGCCTACAAGAATAAGAGATCTAATTGTAACATTAAAATTTTATTAGATGCTTCTAGAATACTGCTGACAGCAAGGCTAATATGTGTTTCCTGATTTTGATTTTTGTTTAGACAATAATTTATGGAAAAATGCCTCCATAAAAAAAATAAAGAAAAATGCTTTACTTATACACTGAGGTTATGAGTGATTCGTTGCTGTAACGTGCATAGAATAGAACTAGAATCACTATGAAGGGGATATCCTGGCACATCGAAAATCATCTCGAACAGTGCTTATTGGCAAGGAAGTTTATACTACAATGAAAATTTCAAGTGCTAACAAAAGAATTTGAACGTGGATTAGTTGGATTCTTCTTTCAAATTGGGTCCTCATGTTTAAACACCTCCAGCCTTCATGTTTAAACGTCGAGAAAATTTGAGCCTTTTCAATTCTAGATCACTGCAGTCCAAAGTCACTCGGGAAAAGAAAGAAAAAACATCTACTGAAGGAAATGTTTGGATTATTACTAAATTCAGAAACTGTTCAGGCAATATCTAGACATTAGTTGGATTAACAAAAGAAAGTCCAAATGGACTCAATGGAGAAGAAACAAAGTGAAAGGAACCCAGCAAAACAAGATTATTACATCATTAACATGTGTTATAAACAGCCTTCTCACTTTGCCAGTTGCACTTCAATCGGCTCTCCGTACAAAAGCAGATACCCTTCTGTTGTGATTTCCCCTTCTGCCGGTCCATTCTCTCTTCTGCAACCTGTTCCAAGATCATATTTCATAAAAATCCAAAGAGGAAGAGAAAAAAGGACAAGGAACTTTTCCATACCCTCTTGGCCATTGGCCGCAAATTTCTAAAATTTCTGAGAATTCTGGTCTTTAAAGATGGATCTTGCTGCCAACATCTCTCAAGCGATTCCCCAAGCTTTGGAGGAGCCTGCTACGGAATTGTAGGCCTCAGACCCTGAAATTCATGTCACCAAATCTCTATATTAACTTAAGATCTTTCTGTCTTCCACTAGTCTGCAAGGCCCAGTGAACTACTTTCGTTTTTTTTTTTTTTTTTTTTCTTCTTTTTTTTAAATCTCTCAAAAATAAGAAATACCCTACTCTTCAAACAAACAGTCTATACCAGTGGGTTCTTGGTCCGGATGTGATTTGCCCAGCATCCTCATTCTTCAGAATGGACTAAAACCCTCTTTGTAGGCATGGAGGCTAGGTAGTTGTGTCACCTGCTCAGTGGTCAAAGATTGCGGGGATAGAACAAATTATATTGTTGGTGAAAAAGGGGATGATGATGAACTAAAATTCTCTCTTGAACCAAAAGGGGAAATCACACGCACACAAAAACAAAGACCTAGAAACAAAGACAGAAACAGAAGATGTTGTTGGGGTAGAAGAAGATCAACAAGATTTTATTAAGACAGCAATCATTGACATTTTCCCAGAATTTTACGGAGACCTCTTTGAGAGGAAGTCTTTTCTGTGCAATTTCACAATATCAAAAATTTTAATAGAGGAATACCTTCTGAACCACACCAACTGCTGCTTGTAATGGGGTCAAGTGCTCATACGGGAGATGGCATTTCAGTCAGAAAACAAGATGATTGATATGAAGTCTGTGAAACCATTATTTTTTAGAAGATATAGCAAAGTAATTATCTGAAGAGAGTTATATTTTCTTCACCGGCACTCAATATAACTACCAACAAAGTGGCAAATTACCTTTCCTGTAAGCAACTACCACACCAGAACTCCAAAGCTGAAAACATCCCTCTTTGTGATCATATGTTTTGTGTTTGATAACCTTCCACGCGTCAACAACAAACAAACAAACATGTCAAACAGTTGGGCAAGCTACTAAAGCCACAAGATCAACAACATCATTTAAACCATGCGACAGTGAGTAAACAAACAAACCCTATATGAGGGTTGACATATTCATGCATCAACTTTCAACAGTATAAAAGCTATAAAGAGATTTGACGCAACAAAAATATATCCCAATTTTTATCTATTATATACATCCCTCATAACTCAAGACCAATGCCCTCCTTGGTGCACCCTTATTTGTATGCTAGTAGAATAAAAAATTTGTCCCATCATTCATCTATTCAAGCACTGTTTTGAAACAACTTCCCTAAAAGCCCTAGATTCATTTTTCATTTAAAAGTATTTCTTCCCACTTTCCTCCCTGTTTGACAATCTTTTTTGGTTTTTGTGCAATTAAAAAGATGATATCATCTAGCATACCATATTCCTATTTGTACTGAAGAAATGGCAGAAGGAAAAAAGGGTAGTGTACATGGTACATTTGCCTTTCTTTTTTTCTTTTTCTTTTTTTCAGAATTTTGAAACTGAATAGCAGGGTATAGGAACTAGAAAATTATGCCTAGCTAGAAACTTAAATATCCTTTGGTCAACTGAAATCAAGTAAAATGCTTAAAAAGCATTGAATTCATATATAAAGAAACAGACCTCTGGAGCCATCCAACGGTTTGTTCTGGTTTCAGCAGTCATAACACCAGATTGAGCTTGCATTTCTAGCAATGCCAAAATCAGCAATCTTGACAACCTGGTAGACAATTTTTTTGAAATTTAGTAGATAGAAACTTAGAGATCAATCTTAAAGCCATGTTTACAGCCATGAGACAACCTAACAAAGCTCCCATCCAGAAGAACCAATAAATCAAAGACAAGAATGTATGCAGCTGCCCTCTAGTCCGGAAGCCAAAAGAGAAGGGAATATTAATCTAAAAGAAATATATAGGCTGTTAAAAAATTTCATGACAATCAGTGGTGCCTTTTTATCAACTTTCATCCATTAATACCTAATAAGCTCTCATCCTTGTTAATTACATTATTCGAGAAAACCATAAGTAGAACCCTGCCTTCTGAGTCCTTATTAAACTAAAATTAATGCCTTCACATCTTATCATACTACCTGCAATTACGTGCCACATCAATTAGGGGTCACTAGTCAAAATTTTAAGTCGCAGAGCGGTTCTCCATCATGGGTACTAGCCAAAATTGTTAATCGAAAATCAATTCACAGTTAAATTGGTCATTTTTACTTCAGAAAATGTAGCTGTCCTTTAATTTAAGCAAACTAGTCAAATAGGTTAATTTTGACATGAATGTTTTTAACTATGTCATCATCAACCCATCATCAGGCTATGATGGTTATGAAGCAGAAAACCAGAATGCATCAGTATCTCCAGACTAAGACAGTGATCAGTGAATAAGCCATGACTTTAGGAAACTCCAGGGGAGGTAAGAAGTAGTCCTTAATATACAATAACAACAAAAAAACATACAGATCTAAAAGGCAACAACATAAAAATGAAAACCTCTTACTCCGTTTCCATCTATCAAAAGATTGGCAATTTCCAGGTCCCGATGGATTATATTATTGTGATGCAACTAGTTCATTCCCTTGGAAACATCAATGGCTACACTGATTAAGGTTGGGAGTGTAAAAACACCCTTTTGTTTATGCAGAAAGTCATAAATGCTTCCACAAGACATGTACTCTAAGAAAGAAACACTCAAGCTCAGAAAGGAAAAAAAAAAAAAATTCAATAATAAGTTAATCAAAATTCTATAACTAATGAATATAAATCAGAGCACCACACTATATATGCCATAATAATAATAAAAAAAAAAAAAAAATTACCCATGACAATGTAACAACTAATCTTTTTATAAAAATCCCCATAAATATTGTCTCAGCATAATAAAAGTATATGACATTTTACAAAAGGCATAACATAGTCTAATGCTTGTGTTCCTTATGAATTTGAAATTATATTACTTAAAAAATAAACTATATTTTTTTGTGTGTGGATTGGTATGCAGCCAATAGGTCTTGAAGCTCTGCCCTTCTGCTTCGAGACTCTGTATTGCGCACACACACAAAACACCACAAATTCTATTTTATAATATGGAGTTACATATACAGAAAGAAAAACCCAGAAAAGAGAATGAATGAAAAATGATGAAATTGTGGGTAATACTACTAATTTACCGAAAAATGGAGATGCTTTAGTTTCATCTTCAAATGCTGATACTTAGCCAAAGGGCTGTAACAACCATGCATAAGAGAGAGTCATAGATTATATAATATAGCTAATTAATCTAAGAGAGAGAGAGAGAGAGAATTGTGTGTATGTAATTGTAAAAGTACCTGGAGCTTGAGGAACTCAGGCTTTTTTGTGTTCGCCGTTAGACATGTAACATGTTAATGTAGAAGAGCTGGAACTCGACATTTTTCTCATAGAGAGAGGCCAAGACCCTGGACACAGCTGTGGACATGGGTGGTCCGTACACTTTTACTGGAGTCGCCATTGAAATGGGAAGTTCGGTAGCTTTGGGGGTTTGAGACCAGAACGCCAAAGCTGCGAGAGTGTTTGTATTGAAAAAATAATTTATAAAGAGCAAACCTTTTAAGTAGGCCTCGGCTTAGTAAAAATGATCCAACGGGGGCCCAAACTTTGCTTAATTGCTTAGGCTTACGGGCGTAGCTCAAGAATTCAATCGGGTTCCCAATTCTCACGGCCTCAGCTCTACCATGGGCTAGGCCATCTGAAATTTGGTTCTAGTAAGGAAATTCAATCGGGTTCCCAATTTGGTTCTAGGCCATCTGAAATTTGGTTCTAGCCATTCTCATAGGTCCAACTCTACTATGGGTGTTGGTCCCATATATGCAGCCTTGCATGTGCCAAAATGACAAGGAAGCTTGGATGCACGTACACATAACTTGCAATTTTTGAAAAATTTTTTGAAAAATTATAATATAATATGGTAAATAGGACATTGTTACGACACGAGTATGACACCCTCAAATAAAGTGTTCATACTTTCTAGTAAGGAAATTTGGTTCTAGGCCATCTAAGTCTTTTGGATGATGCACTATTTTTTTTATGACAAAGTTTAGTTCCAAACCAATATAGAGTTATTTTATTAAACTCACTAAAATGTCAATTTATAAGACTATTTATATGTATTATTTAAATGTAACACATGGAAGATCTCTTCAATTTCTTCATAATAAATTGGGAGAAGATAGCTCCAAACCACTAATATCTTTTCTCAACTCTTTAAATTTAGGATAAAGTTTAGCTACGAACTTCATTTTAGCCTAAGGCTACAATTCTCATTAAAAAAAAAAAAAACATGACTACATATTTAATTTAACTGTTGGATTGTATTTTCTTTATGTTCTTAACATGTGTTAAATTTTGTGTCAATTGGATAATTTTTACTATTCAATTCATAAACTTATTTTTTATAAATAATTTTAGACAACAAAAATTTAAAATTTTAACATTTGATTGAAAACATAGTTATTGGTCTTTAATATTCTAGAAATTTTGCAAGCAAGGAGAATATAAGAAGAAAATGTAATCCAATAGTGGATTTCGTCAAAATTCATATTTAGTATGCGTTTGGATACTGCTTATTTTGCTGAAAATTGAAAACTGAAGACTGATAACTGAAAAAAAAAATAAAAAAATATTTTTTTTACTGTTTGCTACAGTGTTTGTCACTGTTCATTGGCCTAAAATTACTGTTCATGGCCAATGAATAGTGACAAACACGCTGCTTAAAAAAAAAAACGCCAGAAACGCAAAAAAGTTTATGGATCGAATAGTAATTAACATCCGATTAACGCAAAATTTGACTACGTGTTAAGATCATAAAGAATCCAATGGTTATATTTTTTGTGAGGACACGATGTGTGCAGTCAGACACCCTGGGGCGAGACCGGACACCGAGCCTGGCCATTAAGAGTTTATCCGCTTTGGGGAGCCAGGTCCTCACGGTTTATCTCTCAGTCCAAGTGTAGAGACTTCGTCCCACATCGGAAAGAGAGCGCTCCCACTCATGGTTCATAAGGCTCTGGACCTCCCATGAGTGTACGTTTACTCTCGTATGCAATCGCATACGAGAGTAAACGTACACTCATGGGAGGTCCAGAGCCTTATGAACCATGAGTGGGAGCGCTCTCTTTCCGATGTGGGACGAAGTCTCTACACTTGGACTGAGAGATAAACCGTGAGGACCTGGCTCCCCAAAGCGGATAAACTCTTAATGGCCAGGCTCGGTGTCCGGTCTCGCCCCAGGGTGTCTGACTGCGCACATCGTGTCCTCACATTTTAAAAATAAGTAAACATGTTTTTATTTTTTATTTTTTATGGGAGTTGTAGTTATTGGTTACAACTTACCACCATTTTTTTTTTTTTTGAGGAAAAAAAAAAAAAAAAACTTAACAGCTTATAGTCAAACTTTGTCTTTAAATTAAAAAAGTGAAAACTTATTACAACATGCATAATACCTATTTACAAAAACAAACTAAGCAGTAGAATGAACAACAAATGCTCATAAGTCAAAACAACGGCTAAGCTCTACAGCTCTGCCCTGGCCCATCTAAGGTTCACTAGAAGCAGCTTCTAATTATATGATGGGAGCTAAATTAAGGGTGAACTATTACATTTTTCTCAATCATGAAAATAAACTTCACATGTGGATCCAGTATATATGATCCATATTTACGTGAAAGGGAGATGTAATACACCAATGTAATGAATAGTTTCTTTAATTTTTGGGCTCTAAGTTTCTATAACCAACTATGCTAAGGCTTCTATACAACTAATGGAGAGGCGAAAGTATGTTACTTACTGTAAGAGAAACTTAAATATTACAATTTGTGGTGCTATTTCTTGTTATATATCTGTAAATTCACCTCTATAATGTTGTAAATAAAGACCAGCCAGAGGAGGATTTATTACCTCTGCCAAAATACAAAGCCTCATGCAACTGAGATCTTTAAGCTAGTTTCCATATGCTTGATGGGGGCTACCATTTTTGAAAATTAGTACATTATGTGAGTGTGACAATGCAACAAACTAGGAATGTATTTCATTTCTGTTTTATTAGGGGGATAGGATTTATCTCGAGTCACCATAATTCATTCCTAAATCCGACAATTCTTATGGGGAACCATTGCCAATTCCATCATAGGCCGAAAAGGAATTGGTGCTGGCTGCCAATGCTCATTCTAGGAGTTGGCCTCACTATATTTGTCCTACATAATCAGCTAGCATAAGTTTTCCAAGTCGAAGGAAGCCTGTCTAATACCAGAGGGGGCAAGTTCTGGACATTCACATCAAGAGGCAGTAGGCAATATTCAATATTGAGCTCCTTGAAAACTTTGATCATCTCTCCAAGAAGGAGGTCTCTCCTAATCCATCTCTCCCCCATGTCCTGATAGTTCATTTTATGTGTAAGCCACACTGACATCATCAGTTTGTTCATGTCTATAACATCCCTCATTATCACCATTGGACCTGGCTGCCAGTGCTCGTTCTTGCTTTCAATATACCTGCAATTTTTACAGCGACGAGGCCCTCAACAACAGAAAATTATTTAAAAAGGATTTTTATTTTTTGGTGGCAGAATATATGGATTAACGACAAAATGTAGGTCCTATCATCAATTCATAGCTGCTGATACACCTGAATGGCCATGTCAAGTAATGCAGAGTCACCCATTACATGGCCTACTAAGATATCATTCCAACAAGATAATCCAACATGTCTACAACAATCAGAGCACTGAAGGGCAGGTTTTGGGAAAGAAATTTATTAAAAATTTTAAAACAAAGCAGATTATCTCAGGGTGGGTGCTGGCCCAAGTACGTCTATTAACTCTCACCAGTGATTGAGAACTGCATGTGCTTTTGAATGGAGAAAAACCCTATGCGACTTTACAGAAGAAATTATATCTCAATCCAAATCCCAGAATGAATATGAAGTTCTACAGTCCATAAAATGTGAAAAGGCATATGGGCCTTGGTCCATGCTCATGGCAATTGGCAAGAGCAAAGTGATGCACTAACAGCAGTGTTGCAGTTGATGGTACCACGAATACCGTGTGTGATTCTAAATGAGTAATAGAGTCTATATCTCTAGGAATTGAGTTGCACTAGGGAAAAATTGACAATAATAGGGAAAGAAAGAAGATGCATGACCATACATACCTTGTTATTCTTTCTTTCATGCTGGTGACCTTTTCCATTGGGGTGGAGACGTTAATACAGAAATCAATGGCATCTCCCATGTCTGGACTACGATGATAGTTACCAATGGGCTTAGTAGCTAGAATACTGTTAGGGTATATGATCTTTTGGTTATCATATCTCAAAAAAGCTGTAGTTAGTATGTTCATCTCATCGACTACCATCTGAAACCCAAAGAAACATTAGTTACAACACTAATGAAAGATGAGAAACTGGCATTTGTTTTCATTTATTTTCTATGAAACATAAGTTAGAGCACAAATATATGCTTATAATAGAGTGCATAATAAACATCTTTTTAAGCCTCCTTTCTTACCTGGACTCCATCCACTTCACAACGATCACCAACATCAAATGGGTGCATTACAAATAAGAAGATGATTGCTTCAAATACTGTTCTGCAGGTATTCCCAAACACAAACATCACCAGAAGAAGCTGTGAACTTATAAAGACGAGGAAGTGGGTAATTGGAACTCTGAGTATAATAAGCCATATTATCAATGTAACGATAGCTACAAGAATGTTCAACAAAGCATGAAGCTCTTTTACAGCTGTTTTTGTATCGGTGAGAGACAATGCAAGTGCCCTTCTCTCTCTAAATGCTTTAACCTAAAACCAGTGGCGACGCCACTCAAAGTCCAGGGTGTTCCTAGGAACACCCTGGCTTGAAAGAAATTTTTTTTTATATATAATAATTTAAAAAAAAAATTTTGTTTACCTTTAAAAAAAAAATATAGAAACAACCTCAAGCAATATCAGGAACACCCTCAAAATTTTTATGCTAAAAAAATTTTGAACTAAAATCTAAAAAAAAAAAAAATTATAACAGAGCATCTGAAAAGAAAAAAAAAAAAAAAAAAAAAAGAAGTAAAAAATCATCAGTTTTTGTCACCACCACATTGCCGGTCACTTCCATCTCTCCAGTCACTTCCATTTTGTCAATCGCAGTTTGCCCACCTGCTTCAGCTTCTTCTTCCTCGCCTTTTCTTCTCCATTCTCTGTTTTTCTTCAACTTTTCCGCTTCTCTGTTCTTTGGTGTTTCAGTTTTGAATACCTAGCCTATTGTTTTGTACACTAGAGCCCCACTCTCCCACATGAATATTGAAGTCTTTAAATGAGTCAACTGTCAAAAGTTTTCAAACTTATCTCCAACCACCCACGTGTCCTAGTTTTAACTTTTGCACATTAATTTTTATTTTTTTTATTTTTTCATTTATGCATTTAATAAGTACATGTACTTAGTACTATTATTAAACTACAACTATTCAAAAAAAAAATTTTATATTACAACCATAATTATTAACATTTAAAGGAATTATTATGTCTGACTTTAAAATCATTTTATATTTTTAAGAGAATATATATATATATATATATATATTTAGCAATAATTCTGAAACGGTATACCGATATTAACCAGTATCGAAATATTTCATTTCTCTAGTTAAACCGAAATGACCTCTGATACGGTATCAGAGGGGCAAGTGTGTGTGCACACATAAGATGTGTGCTAGTGTGTGCTAATGCACAGTAAGGTGTGTGCTAAACTGCTAGTAGTTAGTAAAAAAAATTAATGAAGCAACTAAACATCAATAATTAATAATTTAATTAATTAACATATTATAAAAGACAAACAAATTAAATTATGTTAGGCTAAACAACAAATAATAATTTAATAATTAATAAAACAACAATACAACAAATTATAGTTTATAAAAGACAAACAAATTTAAGAAACAACTAAACAACAATAATTAATAATTTAGTAATATTTCAAATGAACTTATAGTTTATTGTACAAGTATCTTTGTTCATTTTCTTTCTTTTCATTTTTTTTTTTCCTTTTGAGGTTTTTCAGTATACAATACACAAATTTATTTTGGTTTTAAGAACATTTTTTTTTAAGCACAAACTTCATGCTAATCAAATCTTGAATTTCAACCGGTATTTACCGAAACGTCCCAAAACAGACTGAAATGACCCGAAATTTTTTCAAAGTGGAATAGGAACACCCTGGACAAAATTCCTGAAGTCGCCACTGTCTAAAACAAAAGGTAAAGTTTACTTTGTCACTGTTTCATAGAAAATAAATTAGAACACAATTCATTTTTTTTTCCTTTCTCCACTAGGAGATGTCCATTAAATAAATGAGAACAAAAAGAGCATAAGTATTGTAGGGGTAAAGGTCCAAAATCATATATTGGGCCTCGGGCCCTATCTGGGGAGATTGGCCTGTCCGAGAAGGATGAATTAGTATGGAAGACTCTGGCCTAGACTCTCCTGAATACGAGAGATAGGCCTGTTCGTTGATCCACCGGCGCTAACTGAAACCGGTCTGACCGCACCGATCCGCCCCTCTCAGGCCGCTGCCGAAGGTTTTTGGTACGGTGGTCGGCGACATCTCCTTAGCATCGCCGTCGGACCGGTGCGGCCATTGGCGCAGAGATATGCACACAGCCAAGAACTGAATCGCATCGAGGATCAACGAATAGGCCGTGAGTCCTACTCCTCTTAGTCCTCTACCTCTGGTCCTCTACTGCTCTCAACCTCTCAGTTTCTCACAATCTCACTTGCGTAAGAAGTCCAAAAAAATACTCCCATTAGTGTGCTGTGTGTAGGGACGGACCCAGGATTTCAAGTTGAGGGGGCCGAAAATAAGCGAAAAAAAAAATTTCAAATACGCTTCCATACAGTACTAATAAACTATCAACCAAGACAAACACCCAAAAATCATTGTTTCTTAATATATTAAGATACAATCATGTACCAACAAAAACAAAAGACATGAAACACTATTGTTTCTTAATACAATCATTTATGAAAAGAGAATTCAATGCTCTTTCAAATCTTCAAAATCATCTACGATTGAATCCAAACTAAATATCGAACTTATATCATTTTCAATGTATAACATCAAAGAGTCCGTCGAAGCTATTCTGCTTTCTGCACAACTAACAAAAACTTTTCTTAACTTTATTTCTTTTTTCTTCTGTAACTTGTCCGTTGCCCAACTCCACTTGTTCCTATTGTGCCCAACTACCAGTCAACAAAGAAAAAAGTTTTTTCTTTGTTAACTCAAAAAACTAATCTCTAGATTCTCTACAAACTCTACTCTCTCTCTCTCTCTCTCTCTCTCTCTCTCTCTCTCTCTCACAAACACAGAGTGACAGAGAGTCACAAAGCCAAAAAACCAAAAAAAAAAAAAAAAAAAAAAGAACACCACAGGCAGCAGTCGCAAACACAAAGTCACAAACATGAATGAAACACCACAAGTCCACAACCACAAGGCACAAGCATAGTTTCTATGAATCTCAGATTTTCAGATCACAAACATTAGGTTTTGAAATTTGAAGGAAAAGATAGACAGACTGATAAAGTAAAATGTAAATACCTGTGAAGGTTGGAGCAGATCGAGCGTGGGTTTCGCCGGCGTGGGTCTTCTCTCGCGAACTGTGAAGGCTGGAGCAAGTGGGTCTCGCCGGCGTGAGTCTTCTCGCGTGCTTTACGGCGACACAGCATGGGTTTTCTCGGGTGGGTCTCACTGGCATGGGTCTCTCACTCTCTAAGTACTCTCTTCTCTCTATGACTCTCACCCTATCGCGCCTTTTAGTCTCAGTCTCACTTTCCTTTCTTTTCTTTTTCTTTTTTTTTCCTTCGTGGTTTTGCTTTCTCCATTTGCTCTTGGACTGCTGAGAGTTGAGTGTTTTTTTTTTTTTAGACTTACACGGTCATGGGCTTCGGGTTGGTGAGTTGGCCAGATGATGGGTTGGGGGGGTTCATGAGATTTCGGAGGGGGGCCCGAGCTAAATTCTAAGGGGGGCCAAAGCTAAATTCTAAGGGGGCCAAGCCTTTTTTTTTTTTTTTTTAAATAGCTGCTAAAAATTTTTTTTTTTGGGCCCAGGGGGGGCCCGGGCCCCCTTTGGCCCCCACTTGGGTCCGTCCCTGGTTGTGTGCCTTTCAAAAATTAAAAATGTTTCTATCGCTTCCGTCAAAAAAATAAAAAATAAAAAATGTTAGCGTGTGTCAATCGGTCAGTCTCACCTGCGTGCGAAGTCAAAAAAAATATAACGTTACTGTGCTGTGTCATGTCACATGTGTGCCTTTCAAAAATTAAAAAATGTTTCTAATATTCTATCACTTCCGTAAAAAATAAAAAATAAAAAAATGTTAGCGTGTGTCAGTCCTCATGTCTGAGACTCTGAATAGTCTCACTCACTAGTCACTCCCTCTCAGGTCTTGTCTATCAAAGACTCTAAGGCTCTAAGCTGTCTTGCATTAAAAAAAAAAAAACAAAAACAAAAACAAAAACAATGCCGTATTTGCCTATTTGGTAAGTGTCTAAGACTCTAAGTCACGGTATAAATTTTTTTTTTCTTGTTTAATTTCAGCCACACACGTTCCCTCATCCCTAAGTCCTGACTGAGTTAGAGTGTTTCTCCTTTTTAGACTTTTGCTCTTAAACTCAACTCACTCAATCACTCAGCTCAAATCAGTGCCTCAGTCACATTTATTTTCTTCCAAGTTCCAACCTCTAATCCTGCCGAACAAACCCTCTCAACCTCAGAAAATGTCATTCTCCCACCCAAATATTTTTTGCTCTCAGTCCATAATTTTTCTTCCAAACCCTAATCCCGCTGAACAAATAGTAAATTTTCCCTCCCAATCTCAGATTCTCAGGCTCCCACCTAACCATTTTTCTCTAATCTTTTGCCCTCAGCCACATAATTTTTTTTCCATACCGTAATCCCGCCGAGAAAACAGTAGTTTTTCCCTCTCAAATTTTTCAATCTATATAAGCTAATAACCTTCTACTTTTTAAGAACACAAGTCACAAGCTCTCAATCTCACACTCTCAGCAAGACTCATCTCTGATTCTTAGTCTCTCTCTCACAAAAAAAGACTTTCCTCTTAGTTAGTCTCCGTCTCATCTTCGTTTTCCACCGTGGCTCTGCCACTATATAGTTCTGTCTTTTGTAACTTTAACCCCTAATATTTTTGGTTTTCTTTTGAGTTCACTGAATGTGACTTGTTTATTCTAATTTTTGTTTTATTTGGGCTATTTTCTTGTAATTTCAGGGGTAATTTAAGAGATTCAGTTTCAGCCTAGTAAAGGACTGAATCTCAAAGGCTTAAAGAGTTCCTGAGTATTTTCTCATGCTATTTATAATATTTTTTTGAGGTCACTAATGTTTGATTTTTTTTTTCCCTATGTTGTTTGATTTTGTTTTAAGGGTTTAAAGATTGTAAATTTATTTGTTGATCATCCTATTGATTGATTATACTACTGTGATTTTAGTTTATTATATCATGCTATTGATTGATTATACTATTGTGATTTTAGTTTATTATATCATGCTATTATGGTTTAGTTGGTTATCTTGTTGTTGTGATTTTAGCATTGAGTAAGTGCTATGTGTATGGTTTTTGTTTACTGATATGTTATTAAATTAGAGTATGACAGTATGGTTTATAATCAAACGAACCACACCGAGCCACTAAGATTAACCGCACCTTGTGTAGACCGGTTTTTACTTTCCAAAAGTGAGGTGCGGTCAAGCATAGGGTGAAACCATACCCTATAGGCGTGGTGCAAAAAATCTCTTCAAAACTGACCAAACCGAACTGAACCGTGTACACCCCTAACGAGAGAGGGAGAATGAGGCCAGAGGAATTTCTCCTCAGACACAGTTAACATTAGTCAAATTCCTATCCATGCAATGGAGGCAACCCCCATAGAAACCTCGGAAATAGGGACACAGCCCATGAACTTGCCAGAAGGAAAGGGAATCCAAAACCACCCAGGGAGATCCATCGCATTAAATGCACAACAATTACTTTTTTGGCCGCATTTATGTGTCGAAGACCCCTAAACAGTGCTGCCTTGGCTACCACAACTCACAAAGAGCCAGAAGGGGTGTCTGATGGGACAGGTACTCAAGTGGTAGCGTGGATAATCAACAAGTGTAAGGTCAAGATCACCAAGAGAGTGATAAATGATGTAAGAGACCCCTGAAGAAAGAGGGGGCACTTGTAATGGAACTTGAAAAAGCAATACAAAAAGATCAGTCTCCTCGGATTTGGCGGAGAATGTTGCTCTCTTTTAAATGTTAATTGTCTTTCTTTCCTTATTGCCTTAACCAATTGGCCCGTTACCTATCTCACTATAGCCCAGTTCTTTAACCCACTTCTCTACATATTTATTGTTTGGGCTCTTTGGATTTGGGCCCAGAGTTCAAATCTAGCGCCCACAAGTATCTTTTACATTAAAAACCATAGCCAGGGGCCAAGAAATCTAGAGTCATACCATCCAGTCCTTAAGGAAGGACTTGCTGATTCCCATATTCTCAGCTGCTACTCCAATCAGATGCATTGTCTTAAAAGCTTCTTCTTTACTCATAAAGTGCATCACATCCTCGAGATAAATATACTTTATATATAGAGGTTTGCATTGTATAACAATCAGGACAGAATGACATCAATATTTAAAATAAAAAATAAAAATAAAAAAGAGACAAGAACTAAGAAAGGAAATCATGAAAGATGAAAGAACTCACTGCGACACTGGCTTTGCCACATTCTGAAATATCCTCTTGGCTGCCTCTTTTGCCTGGCATTCACTTCTAATCTGCAACAAAGCTTCATCCTCAATTTTTGAATTCAGTAACTGCTCATCCAGAGTGAATAAATCCCCATGCTGGATAATATTAACCATCCTCCTCATATTCCAAGCTGATATATTCTTCTGATTCAGCTTATGCAGATGATCAACGGCGATCTCCTCATCTTCTTTTTTAAAGCTTGTCCTTGAAAATCTAGAATTCTTCTCAACCTTAGGACTTTTTACTAGTCTACTACTTCCTATCACCCTCCTACTACTGGAATGCAAAGTAACACCAGCTTTCTCAAGCTCTTGAACCTCAGCCATAGCTTCCTCTTCTTGTGTATCATTCCTTTTAAACAACAGCGGACTAGAGAGCGTTTTGATGACGTACTGACTAAACAAAGCCTCCTGGATTCGTTCAAAGAATGTGTTTACATGAAAGGTTGAAGCCAGGACCTTAACAAGCAAAGTTTTCAAGAGCCATATTAGGGTACCCACAAGAAAACAAACTAGAACCTTATTTACATAAGGCAAAATCTTGCTCTCTGTCTCCTTTTTAACCTCGTCATGGAAAATACTATGCCACACAAGCAAAACCAAACCCAACTAGAGGCAATTCTGAACAGATTTCTTTAACCCATAAACAAAATACAATACCCGTTTTCGCAAAATATAATTGAGTTCTATAAAGAACACAACCACTCGAATTCCCCAACCTGAGACTAAACGTCCACAGATTAATGCTAAAACCATTATTTCCCACTTCCATAATGGAAGATCCCATACTATGTGCCTCTTTATAACTGGGAACCAAAGGCTACAAACTAGGGCTGCAATTATCAAAACAAGACTCAAATATTGAAGCATTGTCAGTGTGCTGAATTTCATTCTCTTATACTCCTGCGGGATGTCTTCAATATCCTCGTCCCTCCAGTCTCGATCTTGCGCAGGCATTCTTCCAGTGTTTACTGAACTTTGACATGGTTCCTCTGGTGGATCTATCAGCCTAGACTTGGTCATGCTCATCACTGACTTCCACGGGCCTCGCTGGAATGAAACATTTGAACTACACTTTACAACCTCTGCCCCACCTGAATTTAAGTACCCTTGGTGGTTTTCTTGGTCTGACAACTCTTTATTTCTTCGTCGTACAGACTCACTTCTTCGTTGATAGTTGTTGCTGCTTAAACTTCCATTATTAATCTTTTTGCTATTATCATTAACATCATCAAGCTTGATTACAACATCTTCTCTTTTACTTTGTGCCATCTGATATTGGTGTTGCTGTTATTGTTTAGCAGAATAGAAGAGCTTGGTTTCAAGGGCTTTCTGAAAGTTTCCATAAAAAGATCAATTCGACCAACTTTTATAATCGCCAAAGTTAACAGTACGCCAGGAACAGTAGTTCATGTAAAGCACTTTTTTTAGATGTGATTCTACAGGGGCTTATAGCAAAAGGCAAGTCCACTACTGAGACATCAATACTGAAGAACGTCAAGAACCTCGACTTTAGGTGGCTAGTTTGAAATTGCATGGAGGGAAGTAACTTGCCTGAGGTGCTCTGCAAAGTTGCTTAGTCTATATACGAGTCTAAACTCTTAATCTGTTTTCCTTGTCTTAATCTTTTCTCACTTGCATGAAATGTAATGTAATTGTAGCCAACCTTTAAGCACTATCACAATAAAAGTCACTTCTACTAAATAGTATAGTTTCTTTCCTCTAATTATTCTTCTCAACCAAATACAGAAGATTTATACTTATTTTTTATTCTCCATTCTCATTTGCGTTTTGTTGCCGGTGTACTTCGCCCCACCCCAAAGGGGAGAGAAAGGTAGGTACAATGCCACAAGAATACGAGATATAATTGTAATAATGAAAATTTATTAGATGCTTCTAGAATACTGCTGACGGCAACGCTATTATGCATCTCCTGATTTTGATTTTTGTTTAGACTTTAATTTTTGGAAAAATGCTTTTCTTATACACTGAGGTGATGAGTGATTTGTTGCTGCCACATATAGAATAGAATTAGAATCACTATGAAGGGGATATCTTGGCACATCGAAAATCATCTCAAACAGTACTAATCGGCAAGGATGGGTATACCACAATGAAAATTTCAAGTGCAAACAAAAGAATTTGAATGTGGTGGATTAGTTGGATTCTTGTTTCAAATTGGGTCTTCATGTTTATCTACCTCCAGCCTTTACTTTTAAACGTCAAGAAAATTTGAGCCTTCAATTCTATATTACTGCAGTCCAAAGGCACTCAGGAAAAGAAAGAAAAAACATGTACTGAAAGAAGTGTTTGGATTATTACTAAATTCAGTAACTGTTTAGGCATTATCTAGTCATTATTTAGATTTACAGAAGAAAGTTCCAAATGGAGAAAAAACAAAGTGAAAGGAACTCAGCAAGACAAGATAATTACATCATTACATATGTTATAAATAGCCTTCCCACTTGCAAGTTGCACTTCAATCGACACTCTGTACAAAAGTAGATACTCTTCTAGGTGATTTCCCCTTCTGCCAGTCCATTCTCTCTTCTGCAATCTGTTCCAAGATTATAGTTCATAAAAATCCAAAGTGGAAGAGAAAAAAGGACAAGGAACTTTTCCTTACCCTCTTGGCCATGTGCTGCAAAATTTCTAAAATTTCTGAGAATTCTGGTCTTGAAGATGGATCTTGCTGCCAACATCTCTCAAGCAATTCCCCAAGCTTTTGAGGAGTCTGCTTTGGAATTGTAGGCCTCAGACCCTGAAATTCATGTCACCAAATCTCTATATTAATTTAAGATCTTTCCGTATTCCACTAGTCTGCGAGGCCCAGTTAACTACTTTAGTTTTTTTTAAGTTCTCTCAAAAATAAGAAATACACTCTTCACACACACAGTCTATACCAGCAGGTTCTTGGTCCAGATGTTATTTGCTCGGCATACTCATTATTCAGAATGGACTAAATCCCTCTTTGTAGGCATGGAGGTTAGGTAGTTGTGTCACCCACTCAGTGGTCAAAGGTTCAGGGGCTAGACCAAATTATATTGTTGGTGAAAAAGGGGATGACAATAAACTAAAATTCTCAATTGAACCAAAAGGGAAAAACGCACACAAAAAAAAGACCTAGAAACAAAGACAGAAACAGAAGATCTTGTAAGGGTAGAAGAAGATTAACAAGATTTTATTTGCATTATCAAAACATTTAATGGAGGAATACCTTCTGAACCACACCAACTGCTGCTTGTAATGGGGTCAATTGCTCATACGGGAGCTGGCATTTCAGTCAGAAAACAAGATGATTCATATGAATTCTGTTCAACCATAAATTTTTAGAAGATATAGCAAAGTAATTATCTGAAGAGAGTTACATTTTTTTTCACCGGCACTCATTATCACTACCAAAAAAGTGGCGCATTACCTTTCCTGTAAGCAACTCCCACAGTAGAACTCCAAAGCTGAAAACGTCAACTTTGTGATCATATGGTTTGTGTTCAATAACCTTCCATGCATCGACACAAACAAACAAACAGGTAAAACTGTTGGGGAAGCTACCAAAGGCACAACACCAACAATATCATTTAAGCCATACAACAGTGAGTAAATAAACCAACCCATAAGAGGGTTGACAAATTCATGTCTCAACTTTCAACAGTATAAAGCTATAAAGAGGTTTGGCACAACAAAACTATGTGTATATCCCAGTTTTATCTATTATATACGTCCCTCATAACCCAACATCCATGCCCTCCTTGGTGCACATGCTAGTAGTATAAAAATTTGTTCCTATTTGTACCGAAGGAATGGCAGAAGGAAGAAAGGGTGGTGTACATGGTACATTTGCCTTTGTTTTAGTACTTAGAAACTGAATTGTAGGGTATAAGAACTAGAAAACTATGCCTAGCTAGAAACTAATTATCCTTTGTTCAATTTGGAATCAAGTAACCTGTTTAAAAAGTATTGAACACATATATAAAGAAACAGACCTCTGGAGCCATCCAACGGTATGTTCCAGTTTCGGCAGTCATAACACCAGATTGAGCTTGCATTCTAGCAATGCCAAAATCACTAATCTTGACAACCTGGCAGACAATTTAAAAAAAAAAAAAAAATTAGTAGATAGAAACTTAGATCAATCTTAAAGCTATGTTTACAGCCATGAAACAACCTAACAAAGTTCCCATCCAGAAGAAGCAATAAGTCAAGGACAAGAATGCATGCAGCTGCCCTTAGTCTTGAAGCATAAAGAAAAGGGGATATTAATCTAAAAGAATTACATAGGCTATTGAAAATTTTGAAAAGCACGGACGCGGCAGGGAGGGTGCCGCACTGGAGTCCGACGCAGGGTGCAGCGTCCGATGTGGCTGCCCGCATGTCGATGCAGCGTCTGATTTTTTTTTTTTTTTTTCACAGATTTGCGCCGAACCAGGCCAATATCGGCCAGAATAGGCCGGCGATCGAAACAAACGTATCGGGTCATATCGGCCCGATACGTCCGATACGACCTGATCCGTATCAGACGTATCGGGTCATATCGGCCAGCGACTGAAACGGCTGAAACAGACCGAAATTGTTGAAATATGCATTGAATCACGCTGGAACAGCCAAAATCGGCTTTAAATGAGACCCAAACATCCTAAATCTGTCTTTTCTCAAAATTTTAAGAATATTTTAATAGTAAAAATATATAGAAAATATGAATAAAAATATTTTTAATAATTTTTAAATAGCCGAGTCCCGCCGCAGCCGCACCCATCTTTTTCAAAAATTACCGAGTCCTGCACCCGCACCCGCACCCACACCTGCACCCGAATCCGAAAACGCACTCGTGTTTCATAGTGAAAATTTCATGGCAATCAATAGTACTTTTTTATCAGGTTTCATCCATTAATACCTATTAAGCTCTCATACTTGTTAATTACATTATTCAAGAAAACCATAGGTAGAACTCTGCTTTTCAGTCCTTATTAAACTGAAATTAACGCCTTCACATCCTATCATACTACCTGCAATCAAGTGCCACATCAATTAGGAGTCACTGACCAAATTTTAAGTCGGGGAGCGGTTCCCCATCATGGTCACTAGCCAAAATTGTTAATCAAAAAGCAATTCACAATAAAATTGGTCATTTTTACTTCAGAAAATGTAGTTGTCTTTTAATTTAAGTGAACTAGTCAAATAGGTTAATACGTCCTTTTGACGGGATTTTTTTTAACTATGTCATCATCAGCTATAATGGTCATGAAGCAGAGGACCAGTATGCAGCATTATCTCTAGACTAAGACAGAGATCAGCGAGAAAGCCATGACTGTAGGAAACTCCAGGGGAGGTAAGAAGTAGTTCTTAATATACAATAACAACAAAAAGACATACAGATTTAAAAGGTAATAACATGAAAAATGAAAATCTCTTACTCCATTTCCATCCATCAAAAGATTGGCAGCTTTCAAGTCCCGATGGATTATATTATTGTGGTGCAAATACTTCATTCCCTTGGAAACATCAATGGCTACTCTGATTAAGGTTAGGTGTGTGAAAACACGCTTTTGTTTATGAAGAAAGTCATGTATGCTTCCACCAGACATGTACTCTAAGAAAGAAACACTCAAGGTCAGGATGGAGAAAAAAAAAACAACAGAAAAAAATTGTAAAATTTCAATAAAAATTTCCAATTGTGTTTTTTAAATCAAAATTCTATAACTAATGAATATAAATCAAAGCACCTCACTACATATGCCATTAAAAATTAAAATTACCCATGACAATACACAGGCTTGGAGGTCTTGTACATGCCCCGATGAATTGGACAACATTCTTGTGCTGGATTTTCCTGAGTGTAGGCAATGAATAACAACTTTTCTTTTTATAAAAATCACCCAAAATATTGCCTCAGAATGATAAAAGTAAATGACATTATACAAAGGCATAACAAAGTCTAATGCTTGTGTTCCCTATTAATTTGAAATTATATTACTTAAGAAATAAAATAATTTTTGTTTTTGTGGATTGGTGTGCATGTAATGCATCCAATAGGACTTGAACTCACAACTTTACTCTTCCCCTTGAACTTATAAGGGGAGGAGATACCAATTGAGCTAGAACTCATTGGCTAAACTAAATATTATGATGTTTTTTGCCAAAATTCAGTCCCATTGTGCATTTTAAAGTAAAACTAAATGATGATAAGAAGATGTTGAATCACAACCAGTGATGCATTGCTTGCCAATAGTGACAACTCTCTCTCATGCATACGTGTGTTTTGGACAAGGCCTCCAAGATGACAATTAAGAGTGTAACACCCCATAATTTTATTACTTATTTAATTCTTAAGCGTAAATTAAAAAGGAAACCCACAATTAAATGGATTCAATTGATTTGGGCCTAAGATATTAAAAATAATATGAAGCCCAAGTGAGTCGGCATAAGTAAATATATGGGCCTTGAAAACCCTAGCCTTTTACCTTTTAAATTACACATGTATGTACATAAGAAGTTCCTTTTTGTGTTCAACCGCAACACATGAGTGAGTTGTTTCTTATCTTCTCTATGGTTGTGCACAAGTATTTCAAGTCTGGTTTGTCTAGCTGTAATTTTAGAATATTGAAAGATTTAGAGAGTTGAAATTATTATATGACTAACAATTGTCCCCACGCTTATAGGAAGACATGGGTCTGTGCATATGTTATTTTGGTACCAAGTAAAACATTTGGCATGGGGTTCACAAATCTAACCTATCACTATATTGGTGGGAAAGCCGACCATGATGATCACAATATTATAATAGGAATTGTTTATATATATAGCCGTATGGTCCTCCATAGGTTTTGAAATGGATTTGATAGAACTATAATATGTGGCTTCTACTTTTGATTAATATATATATATATATATATATATTTATTAGGTTGATCAGATAGGTTTATATATCATGTGGCTTCAAGGGAAAAATGTAGGCAACCGGATTGGATAAATTAAGGCTATCACGTGGCTTCCCATGTTAGATTGAATAAATATAAATATAAATATAAATATAAATATATATATATATATATATATATTTATATATAATATTAGGGTCAATAGATATCTAGCAGCATCAAGTGGGAATGCTAAGCAACTAAATGGATAAATTAAGGCTATACGTGGCTTCCAATATTAAATTGGATTGACGTAATGTTAGAGTGAATGGATATGAATAAATGATATGGCTGTTAAATTCAGGTTGGTTAGATATTTATTATTTGGCCCTATTGAAGTTTTATGAATACCTATGATTACGTTAATGGAAAAATCTGATTAGGCAGCAATATTTTTTAAAGTCCAAAAATCTGATCAAAGCTAAAAGTGAATTGGATAGTTAAGTGAATAATTGGAGGGTTTTGGATATATCAATATTGTCTACGATAAAACCGTTTAAGCGTGAAAATAGATTTTTAAGTGGGAAATTATGTATTGATGAATCTTTTTTTTTTTTTTTTTTTTTTTTTTGGTATTGCTAGGTTCTAATTCTACTGAGTTGTTGTGATTTAAGGGAGGTTGATTTCCTTTATATTTGCAACTAAAAGGTAAGTGGTATTTACTAATTTTGGGGGTTTTCCCAAAACAGTGTTGATTATTAAACTATTTTATATTAAAGAAATATGTGATATTCTATATATAAATTGATATTTTATAAATGTTTGATATGCACATTAAATATTTGTTTTATGAAAAAAAAAAAAAAAAAAAACTTGTGAGACAAACCTAAATTTATTTAAACTTGTATGTGTGAATATATCCTTATATTTTTTAGAATTATGAGTGGATTATTTTTGTGAGCATCTTGAATGGATTATTTTTGTGAGTATCTTGAATATGTTTTGAAAACCTATGGCAAGTCATGATTAAAAGCTCAATATAGTATTTAGTCCTTAGCAAGGGACAACCATACTACAACTAGTTCTTAACAAGGGACAATGCACATTTGATAGTTCCTTAGCAAGGGAGTATACTATTGAGAATCCAAAAAGGAAGCTCCTTAGCAAGGAAGTGCACCTTTAGGTTCCAAAGGAGTCATCCTTAAGAAAGGGGATGAAAAAGAGGTTCCAGTCCCAAAAAGGGGACAACATAACCCTGTCAATGGGGCGTAAACGTTGACCACGAGAAAAGCTTAAGAAATTATTTATATAGTGGTATTGGTATATGTATTATGATGGCTCACAATATAAAGATATTTTCTTTTATATGAAATATTTGATGATAAAATATTGACGAGTTGCAAGTTATAAAATTGTTGTGAGAATTATTTATTTGAAAGGGTTGTTCCCACACCCCAATGTTAGTGAATTCCACTTATTGAGTTATCTCACCCCCCCCCCCTTTATTTCCCTTACAAATACATTAGAGGAATTATTGGAGTAGAGATTCTTGGAAGACAACAGTTATGAACTATTTTGTGGAATTAAGGATTTTATTATTATTTTTATGGCAATAAACATTGTATTGGAGAATTATTTTGAGGATGTTTTTTTTTTTCTTTGGTTGATTAGAGCTCTGACATTTGTGATGAGATTTTATGTTATTGGTTTCTTTATTTGAATATTTTTATGGATCATATTAAATATACTTTTGTTGCTTATGATTTTGGGGCATTACAATTGTAGTATCAAAGCTTAGGATATGATTCTGTAGACACTTGAAAAATAGGTCATGATCTTGTAGACACGTGAAACTAGGTTATGATTTTATAGACACTTGAAACTAGGTTATGATCTTGATTTTTGTCAGAGCATTTGGTATTTAGGTTATGTTTGATGAGAAATTCTAAATAATTTTGGCGATGTTACTTCTTATGTTTAGTATTAATAATTGTTGCACCATCTATATTTTTTTATTTCTTTGTTAACTAGGTATCATGCCACCCAAAAAGTAAAGAGTAGCTAATTCTAATAGTGAGGAACCAATTGTTAATTTGCGAAGGTCAACCAAAGCAAGGGTTGATACTAAGGCTGAAGTCACTCAAAACGTGAGAGATAATGAACATCCAAGGGTGACACGCATTGATCCTTTAGATGAAGCTACTACATGATTGTTGGACAGGTTGACCCATGTTGCTAGGAGAGGTGCAAGTAAAGTAGAGGCAAGGGCTGATTGCTCTTTTGAGACTTTTATGAAGCAGAATCCCCCTTCCTTTGATGGGAAGCCAAATCCTACTGAAGTTGAGAACTGGTTCTTGCAAATGGAGAAATTATTAGAAGCTTTAGATTGCACTAACTCTTAGAAGGTGTGTTTTGCAACTTTCAAGTTGATTGGAGAAGCTGAGCATTGGTGGAGATCCACTAAAGCCATTTTGGAGGGAATGGGCACTGAGAGAAACCCCATCACTTGGGAGAATTTAAAGGGGTTTTTTATGATAACTACTTCCCTGAGGTGGTTGAAGAACGAAAAGAGAGGGAATTTGCTGATTTGGTGCAAAGAAGTATGACTGTTGAGCAATATGCAGCTAAATTCATCGAGCTATCTTGATTTGGACCCCACTTAATCCTTACTGAGGTGAAGAAAGCAAGCAGATTCAAAAGGGGTTGAATGAGAGACTTCGACACCATTTGATTGCATCAGGGGTTGATAATTATTCAGAGTCAGTTAAGAGAGCTATGAGACTAGAGGAAGATTTCAAGAACAATCTTAGGAATGAGAACCCATCTAGAAGCACTAGACAGACAGGCTTTCGACAAGGCAATGCTCAAGGTCATTGGAATAAGAAAGGATCTGTTGGGAGGTCTGGGAGTAATTCATCATCAAATATGCCAGAAAATAAGAATCCACCCCAAAATGCTTAAGGCAGAAGTTCAAATGCTTGCCCTACTTGTGGAAGGTTTCATGAAGATAAGCCATGTTTCTTTGAAGGAAAGGCTTGCTATAATTGTGGGAAGCCAGGGAACTTAGCTAGAAGTTGTACCTCTCCTCAACAAAACTCAATGGCACAACCTAGAAAGGATGATCAGAGGAGGAAGGCACAAGGGAGAGTGTTTGCACTCGCACCACAAGACGTTCAAGCTTCAGATACTGTGGTTGTAGGTATCCTCCCATTATTCTTAAACTTTGCTAAAACTCTATTTGATTCTGGATCTACACACTCTTTTATCTCCTCTCGATATGCTAAGTTATGTGATAAGAAACCTGGACTTATGGACTATGACCTGTCTGTGGTCACACCCATGGGTGATTCTTTGGTGTGTAATTCTATGCTTAAGTCTTGTGTCATCCAAATTCAGGATAGGGAATTGTTAGCAGACTTGATTTTGATGGACATGTATGACTATGATGTAATTTTGGAAATGGACTGGCTGGCGGCTTATTATGCTAGTGTAGATTGTTTTAGAAAAGAAGTTGTGTTTCGGCCTCTAGGAGAACCTGAATTTCGGTTTAAGGGCTCTAGGATGCATGCTTTACCAAGGGTGATATTAGCCCTTTGAGCTAAGCGTCTATTATGGAAAGGATGCCAAGGGTACCTAGCTCATGTGGTGGACACTAGAAAGGAGGTATTGAAGTTGGATGATATCCCTGTTGTGAGGGAGTTTCCTGATGTCTTTCTTGAAGACCTACCAAGGATACCTATAGATAAGGAGATTGAATTTTCCATTGATTTGCTCCCTGGAACTTCTCCTATATCGAAAGCACCATATCGGATGGCACCAACTGAACTTAAGGAACTCAAGGAACAGTTACAAGAACTCGGGTTCATCAGACCAAGTGCATCTCCTTGGGGTGCACCAGTTTTATTTGTGAAAAGTAAAGATGAGACTATGAGGTTATGTATTGACTACCGTGAGTTAAACCGGGTTGTTGTGAGAAACAAATATCCTCTCCCTCGTATTGATGACCTATTTGATCAATTGCAAGGGGCACAAGTCTTCTCTAAGATTGACCTTCGTTCTGGGTATCACCAATTGAAAATCAAGAATGAAAACATACCCAAGACAGCTTTCAGGACTAAGTGTGGGCATTATGAATTCTTGGTAATGCCTTTTGGATTGACCAATGCTCTTGCTGCATTTAAAGACTTGATGAATAGGGTGTTTCATTAGTACTTAAACCACTTTGTTATTGTCTTTATTGATGACATTCTAATCTTTTCCAAAAGCATGGAAGAACATGAAGAGCAC
This sequence comes from Lithocarpus polystachyus, assembly GCA_033629205.1. NCBI lineage: Eukaryota > Viridiplantae > Streptophyta > Magnoliopsida > Fagales > Fagaceae > Lithocarpus > Lithocarpus polystachyus. The sequence goes on along the minus strand of CM066163.1, from coordinate 14,567,677 downwards.
TTGAGAATTGTTTTTCAAATTTTGAGGGAGAAGAAGCTATATACAAAGTTTAAGAAGTGTGAATTTTGGCTTGACCAAGCGGTGTTCCTAGGGTATGTGATATCTGAGGCAGGGATTTCTGTAGACCCTAGTAAGGTTGAAGCTATGGTGGATTAGGCAAGACCGACGAATGTGAGTGAGGTTAGAAGCTTTTTGGGCGTTGTTGGCTATTATAGGAGGTTTGTGGAGGGATTTTCCTGTATTGCAGCCCCATTGACTCAACTAACTCGTAAGAAAACCAAGTTTGTGTGGACAGAAGAATGTGAAAAGAGTTTTCAAGAACTTAAGTAAAGGTTGGTCACTGAACCAGTACTAATCATTCCTAGCAACTTGGGAGGCTTTGTCATCTATAGTAATGCTTCAAGAAAAAGGCTTGGTTGTGTGTTGATTCAGCATAGTAAAGTTATAGCTTATGCTTCCTGCCAATTAAAAAGTTATGAACAAAATTATCCCACTCATGATTTGGAGTTGACGGCAATGGTGTTTGCATTGAAGATTTGGAGACATTATCTGTATGGTGAAAGGTGTGAGATTTATATAAATCATAAGAGCTTGAAGTACTTCTTTACTCAGAAAGAATTGAATATGAGACAACGAAGGTGGCTTAAGTTGATTAAAGATTATGATTGCTCAATCAATTACCATCTAGGCAAGGCTAATGTGGTGGCTGATGCACTTAGTCAGAAGTCTTCTGGTTTCTCAACTGCCTTGTTAACCACTTAAAAGGAGATTATTAATGACTTGGAAAGGATGAGAATTGAAATGGTCATAGGTGATCCCCAAGTCTTATGGCCAGTTTGACAATACAACCCACTTTGATTGAGAAGATTAAGAGTTCACAAGTTGATGATGCACAAATTGTAAAGATCATAGGAGAAGTACAAGAAGGGAAGAGACCAGAATTTAATGTGTCTAATGATGGTGTTTTGAGATTTAGAAATAGACTTTGTGTCCCAAATGATTTTGCATTAAAGAAGGAGATTATGGAAGGAGCCCCTCATACCCCATACTCAATGCACCCTGGTAGCACTATGTATTGTGACATTCAAGAAACTTATTGGTAGAATAACATGAAGAGAGAGATAGCTCAGTTTGTGGAGCAATGCTTGACTTGTCAATAAATTAAGGCACTACAATAGAAACCTTCAGGATTGCTGCAACCACTTTCCATCCTCGAATGGAAGTGGGAGCATATATGTATGGATATTGTGACTAGTTTGCCAAAATCTCCTAAGGGACATGAGGCCATTTGGGTAATTGTGGATAGGAAGACAAGAACAGCACATTTTATTCCGGTTAAGATGACTTACTCACTTGATTAGCTAGCACAAATATATATTGATGAGATTGTGAGTCTTCATGGAGTTCCAGCATCATTTGTGTCTGATCGAGACCCAAGATTCACCTCAAAGTTTTGGGAAAGCCTACATAAAGCCTTGGGTACTAATCGTAGCTTTAGTACAGCCTTCCACCTGCAAACGGATGGACTATTAGAAAGGACTATTCGTACTTTGGAGGATATGTTAAGGGCTTGTGTATTGGATTCCAAAAGAAGTTGGGAAAAATACTTGTCTCTAGTGGAATTTTCCTATAATAATAGCTACCACTCTAGTATTGAGATGGCTCACTATGAGGCTTTGTATGGTAGAAAATGTAGGTCCCCATTGTGTTGGGAAGAGGTTGGTGAGAGAAAATTGTTAGGACCAGAAATCATTCAGATGACATTTGAGAAGATTAATTTGATTCGTAAAAGATTGCAAACAGCACAAAGTCGACAGAAGAGTTATTATGACAACTCGAGAAGGAAAGTTGAATTTGAAGTTGGGGATATGGTATTTTTGAAAGTTTCCCCAATGAAGGGTGTGATGAGATTTGGAAAGAAGGGAAAGTTAAGTCCCAGATTTGTTGGTCCATTTGAGATCCTAAAACGCATTGGTAAAGTTGTCTACAAGTTGGCCTGACCGCCTACACTTGTAGGAGTGCATAATGTGTTGCATGTTTCCATGCTAAGGAAGTACATCCCAGATCCTTCACACGTCTTGAACTATGAGCCACTCAAGATCAAAGACAACTTAACTTATGAGGAAGTTCCAATTCAAATTCTTGACCGCAAGGATCAAGTACTACGCACCAAGACCATATCATTGGTTAAGGTCCTTTGGAAGAATCACACAGTGGAGGAGGCATCTTAGGAGCGAAAAGATGAGATGAAATCAAATTAGCTAGAGTTGTTTGTTAACAAAGGTATGTTTAATTTCGAGGACGAAATTTTTTTTAAAGGGGGAAGGATGTAACACCCCATAATTTTATTACTTATTTAATTCTTAAATGTAAATTAAAAAGGAGGCCCACAATTAAATGGATTAATTGATTTAGGCCTAAGATATTAAAAAAAATATGAAGCCCAAGTGAGGTGGCATAAGAAAATATATGAGCCTTGAAAACCCTAGCCTTTTACCTTTTAAGTTACATGTGTATATACATAAGAAGTTCCTTTTTGTGTTCAACTGCAACACATGAGTGAGCTGTTTCTTTTCTTCTCTACGGCTGTGCACAAGTATTTCAGGTATGGTTTGTCTTGCTATAATTTTAGAATATTGAAAGATTTAGAAAGGGAATTATTCTATGGCTAACAATTGTCCCCACACTTATAGGTAGACACGGGTCTGTGCATATGTTATTTTGGTACCAAGTAAAACATTTGGCATGGGGTTCACGAATCTAACCTATCACTATATTGGTGGGAAAGCCGACCATGATGATCACAATATTATAATAGGAACTGTTTATATATACAGTCGTATAGTCCTCCATAGGCTTTGAAATGGATTTGATAGAACTATAATATGTGGCTTCTACTTTTGATTAATATATATATATATATATATATATATATATATATTAGGTTGATCAGATAGGTTTATATATCATGTGGCTTCAAAGGAAAAATGTAGGCAACCGGATTGGATAAATTAAGGCTATCACATGACTTCCCATGTTAGATTGAATATATATATATATATATATATATATAATATAATATAATATTAGAGTCAATAGATATCCAGCATCATCAAGTGGGAATGCTAAGTAACTAGATGGATAAATTAAGGCTATACGTGGCTTCCAATATAAAATTGAATAGATATAATGTTACAGTGAATGGGTATGAATAAATAATATGGCTGTTACATTCAGGTTGGTCAGATATTTATTATTCGGCCCTATTGAAGTTTCATGAATACCTATGATTACGTTAATGGAAAAATCTGATTAGGCAACAATATTTTTTTAAGTCCAAAAATCTGATCAAAGCTGAAAGTAAATTGGATAGTTAAGTGAATAAATAGAGGATTTTGGATATATCAATATTATTTTGGATAAAACCGTTTAAGTGTGAAAATATATTTTTAAGTGGGAAATTGTGTATTGATGAACCTTTTTTTTTTTTTTTTTTTTTTTTGGTATTGCTAGGTTCTAATTCTACTGAGTTGTTGTGATTTAAGGGAGGTTGATTTCCTTTATATTTGCAACTAAGAGGTAAGTGGTATTTACTAATTTTAGGAGTTTTTCCAAAACAGTTTTAATTATTAAACTATTTTATATTAAAGAAATATGTGATATTCTATATATAAATTGATATTTTATAAATGTTTGATGTGCACATTAACTATTTGTTTTATGAAGAAAAAAAAACTTGTGGGATAAACCTAAATTTATTTAAACTTGTATGTGTGAATATATCCTTATATTTTTTAGAATTATGAGTGGATTATTTTTGTGAGCATCTTGAATGGATTATTTTTGTGAGCATCTTGAATATGTTTTGAAAACCTATGGCAAATCGTGATTTAAAGCTCAGTATAGTATTTAGTCCTTAGCAAGGGACAACCATATTGCAGCTAGTCCTTAGCAATGGACGGTCCCAGAAAAGGGGACAGTGCACATTTGATAGCTCCTTAGTAAGGAAGTATACTATTGAGGATCCAAAAATGAAGCTCTTTAGTAAGGGAGTGCACTTTTAGGTTCCAAAGGAACCGTCCTTAAGAAAGGGGATGAAAATAAGGTTCCGATCCTAAAAAGAAGGCTATATAACTCTGTCAACGGGGCGTAAATGTTGACCACGAGAAAAGCCTAAGAAATTATTTATATGGTGGTATTGGTATATGTATTATGATGGCTCACAATATAAAGATATTTTCTTTTATATGAAATATTTGATGATAAAATATTGATGAGTTGCAAGTTATGAAATTGTTGTAAGAATTATTTATTTGAAAAGGTTGTTCCCACACCCCAATGTTAGTGAATTCCACTTATTGAGTTATCTCACCCCCTCTTTTATTTCCCTTACAGATACATTAAAGGAATTATTGGAGTAAAGATTCATGGAAGATAACAATTATGAACTATTTTGTGGAATTGAGGATTTTATTATTTTTTTTATAGCATTAAACATTGTATTGAAGAATTATTTTGGGAATATTTTTTTTTCTTTGGTGAATTAGAGCTCTAACATTTGTGATGAGATTTTAAGTTGCTGGTTTTTTTTTATTTGAATATTTTGAATATTTTTATGGATTATTCATATTAAATAGACTTTTGTTACTTATGATTTTGGGGCGTTACAAAGAGGCTCTACAACTAACCCTAAGTTTCTTCGTTCATAGAAGATTTTTTTGGACTATCCACATTCCAACAACTAAAGGTGCTGCAATCTATAAAATATATAAAATTCAAGCAATTTGACTTTTGGTTGACCTTAAAATATTGTGCTACATAAATTTTTGAGACCTTACAATTTTACGTGTCACAATTTTAATATATCTTTTTTAATTGAATTTAAATTCTATTCTATATTTAAACTCTCCATAGAATCTTGGCACGTCATATTTTCTTTTAATGGTAGAATATATAGTTTTACTATTACCATGAATTTTGAATGGAATTTGTAGTGTGCCTTTGTGTTAGAATCTTTTTTCCTCTCCCTTGTGTGTGTGTGTTTGTTTCTCAAAAAAAAAAAAAAAAAAAAGTCTATTAATAACTATCATAATATGAAATTTCATATTTAGACAAGAAAATAGAAGAGAAAAAAAAAATCATGGGAGTATATAATAATAATAATTGAAACAATAATATTTTTAAACTTCCTGGCCTTAACATAGAATTGCTTTATTTGAATAACCACTACCTTATTGGGAATGTTTTCACATGAACAACAACTACTTGATTGGAGGATGTTACAAAATATATTTAATGACCTAACAAGTAAAATGATTAGATTATTACCAGTAAATTGAGAAGTGTGCTCATTTTAGTAACAAATGAACACAATTTGAGAATGCCCTCCTGATAATTATATATAAACCAAAGGTCCAAAATAGGGGGAAAAAAGAAAAGAAGAAAAAGAAAATGATGATGAGTGATAGTAGTGTTTGCGTAAGTTACACAATATAAAATGACAAACCTCATCATAATGACTTCTTGAGTAAATTCCCTCTGCATATTTTCATTCATATGTTCAGCCCTAAGAACTTTGATTGCCACATCTTGATAACAAAAAGTACCTTTATACCTGCATGAATCCAATCATTCTCTATTGATAAATTACACACATGCCCAATTTGAGCCAAGACCATAGGTGCGTCAATCCAATCATACAATTAATAAATAACCATAAAAAACAGATCATAGCTAGAAGGAATAAAATACTCACAAGTCGCAAAATGATACAGATACAATTTTCTTTTCATATGTCAATGAGCTAGGGTCAATTTCTCCGACATCAATTCCGTTAGAGGGTACATTTACATAGTTAGAGATAAACTTGATCCCACTTTGGTTTTGCTTCCCAGCAGAAGGAACACTGCCACATGTCAACAAAGGTTGCTTCTGCAATGCGTTACAGGATATCAAATCTAATGAGATGTGGTAAGCAGGAAAAGGCATGCAAGTTTATAATTTTTAGCATAACTCAAAGAGCAGGACATGAATATATCGATGGGACATGTAAGGACTCCATATATTCCTTTTTTTATTTTTATTATTTTTTTTAATCATGAGAGAAAAGCTGGATATGGCAGAAATAGAGCACAGTACAGATATGAAGCTTTTAATCCTTACCAAATTTAAACCGAAGTATGATGAGAAACTTTTTCTAATGAAAATTGTCATTGTTCTATCATAGATAAGTATAATAATCATTGATGCTAGCTTTGACTAATAATTATAAAATTCAAATGACGAAGGCTAGCATCCAGAAACCCTTCTTCACGGATTCTATCAATGCAAAGTTAAACCAAGCCCTATTATGACAGCAAAGCAAAACCACCTTGTTATTTATTATTTTCATATCATTCACGTATTATCAACCCTTCTGAAGTCACTTTCATGCCTTTCATTCAAACATTAACCAATAAGAATGGCTCTCACTTAAGGACTGGCATTTGAATAAAAAAGGGATTCTTAGAGATCATTTTTCTTACTCAAACATATCACGGTTTCTGAATGCCACAGAAAATTATTATATTTAAAATGTTAATTTTTTTGGCCTCTGGTATCATAACTTGTAGAAATTCCATCCTAAATAAACAGAAAGCCCATTAAGGCAACTAAAAATGCAGTTATCTGGAATTGAATCTTAGAATCATGCATGAAACTTAAGTAGCTAGCAACAATGAATGATGATATAAGTCTTTTACTAAAAAGTGGGAAACTAACTTTGCACCAATTCTGACACATATGTTCTTGATCTCTTTCAACAAAAAGTTGCTAGCGCTTTAGTGATTATACCCATTGAAGCATGAATAATATCATTAGTAGTAGAGTTATTGATCCATTGCTAGTGGCGTGAAATGAATATGACATTTCTTAATTTTTAGTAAATAGGTGTGAATTTGATTAGATTAAATCTTTCTATGAACACATTCATAGAAAGATTTGAAAATAAGACCATGTCTTAATCAAGTTCAAAACATTTCATAACTTTTAGTAACTCAAAAAAACTCAAATTTAGATTTTGAACTAGTCAATTCTTCCAAGTTTTGTCATAGGGACCTCACGATCATCTTATAAAATGTAAGACCTAAAAAGAAAGGTAAAAAAGGATTGGTACTTGTATAATTAAGGAATATGACAGCTACTCGGTTGCAACACATAATGATGAGTTCCATACAAATTCCCTTTTTTTTTTAAGTATATTACTACTGTCCTACTAAATTATAATACCATAATGTATATAAAGGTGAACTGCACATTAAGCATGAACACTTCAACAAGGAGACAAAAGAAGCCAGCACTTGCCTAAAGATATAATGTTACTCTAGAATTTTATGTCAACCAGTATTAGTTAAACTGAATCAGACAATAAGTAAATTCAATTCTAATGCCTTAAAAAATAACACTTTTTTTTTTGTTTTGTTTTTTTTTGGGGGGGGGGGGGGGGGGTTGGGGGAGGGCGCGGGAAGGGAACACCCATCTTTAAACATAAATCTGAAAATCTAGTCAATAATATAAGTTGTTCCAACAAGTAGCTTGTAGAGAGGATACCTCAAATCTTGGTATTTTCTTTAACAGCTTATTTTTAAGCTGTTCGGTCTCCTAAAAAATATCAAACACGCACATTAGTCAAGCAGCTCACAAGGAATTAAAAAAGAGAAAAATAATTACAGAACATGAGTACAGTTCTAGAATACATTTAAGATAAACACAAGACTGTAACTTGAGAGCTCATAATCACTCCATTATGACTTATATTTAGCTTCAATCAATTGGAAGTCACTAATAAGCAACTAAGCAATGAGTAATTGTATTAATTCCATGAAAAAAAAAAAAAAAAAACGAATAGTCTTCACAAGTACTAGTAATCAATTGATGAACTGCATAAAAAATCAAGAAAATGAGAAAAAAGTGTACCTCGAGTGCAAAACCATCAACAACGAAAACATCCAAAGAGTAGCCATCTACAGTGGAAAAAGCATGTGCTTCTTGAATGTTCAGTCCAATCTCAGACAGTAAGGAACTCAACTGAAAATGTACCATAAAAAGTATAAATAGTAACTAAAAAAATAGCTCAAACAGGATAGTGTTTCTTTTTTTTTTAACAAAAATTAATAGGTGATTTTTGGCCCCAAGGGAAAGGGGAAAGGGGAAAGGGGAAAGGGAGATTCAAGCTAGTGACCTCCGCTTCATAAACTGATTGTGCTACCCTTAAGGTTAACTTAGTATTGTCACTGACAGAATGTCTTACCGAGTAACTTTTGGAAGTTCAGTATACAAGTATAAATCACCTATGCTATCCACCATCACATCTTACAGAAGCATGATCTATTGCAATCTGTCTTCAGGCATATAAATTACAAAGAACTTGCTTTGGTGGTAAACAATGATGTGTTGGAACAAGGGTAAGTAATAGAGAAGTTCTGTTACTTATAAATAACTGCTTGGACTTATATAGACTGAGAATTATTATTTTATGTATTTAGTTGACATCAAAAGTTCGTAAGGTTTTAAAGTGAAATCCTGACTAGTGCAGCATATAGAGACTGAAATTCAGTAAATCTAGGAGTGCAGCACAATAAGATAATAAATCTTAGCAGTAGATCCTACAGAATGCTAGCAGGAGACTAAAGAAAAATGCAGGATTATTAAACTAGAACATGATTGATAAAAGAAAAGAACTATCAAAAATGTAATATGAAATGGCAATAAACCAACCAGGCCTTGTGCCGCACACCATTGAGAACATAACGAAAATGTCCATAAATGAGCATGGTCAAAGAAGAGTGTCAAGATCAATGTGAGAAAAAGAAACAGTATAGGCATTATAGTTGGAGAAACAACAAATTAAGCACAATGCGAAAGGAACACAGGGTCAACTGCAGTGACAAGTGTGAATCTCATTTCTTCTTTTTCTCCTCAAGAAGCGGCTAGCCTTTTAATTCATCAATCATTAACTTCAACTATGTCGAATAACCCATGATGAATGAACAATCGGGTGTCTTCTCTTGGGTAGGTTTAATTTTGATAGTATACAGCAATTAAAGTATTTCTAAATAGTAGCAAGCCTTCTAGATGCCCACCCTTAAAGGTTAAAGGTTGGAGAGATGAAAGCTTAGTTACCACACAGTTCTAGCAGGTCTTTTTGTGTGTGTGTGTTTTGTGGAAGAATGGGCGAGGCTAAGCCTTCTGGACATCACTGGCAAGTGACTCCAATCAGGTTCAGTAGGGCTGAGGATCAAATGTTTCATTGCTGAATAAGATTGCAGAATTCCAACCTTCAAAACAATAGTGTTCACTAATAACATCAAATATATTTCTCACTTTTGCAATATATTTATTACCTTGTCCAAAAATTTAAAGCTCAAATTAGATGCTTCAGAAATGTCAAGAATGTTCATGCACGACTTATTATGCAGATTACATCTAAACAAAGGATGCTAAAATAAGAATCAGAAAAATCCTGGATATGTCTTTGATGCTGAAAACAGTAGGCATTGAGAGGTGTACAAGTATACAACGCAGATGATTGCAAGAAATGGTTTAGCTTTAGACCGTAGAAAACTCCACATGCTTCCTATGAGAGAAGGGGAGAGAGTGGTCAGCTACCTGATTGAAAATTTTGGGCTTGTCGAATGTTGAAATTGTAATTTCATGCATTGCCCTACAAAATTTGCAAAATATTACAATGTTAAGTGGCTAAGAAACTACAAAAATGTCCAGCAATCAGTGAAAACATTTATTTCTAGTGAAAATTCCTTTGAACATCTCATCTTAGAAAGAAACATTAAGATGAATATAGATGGGGGAAAAATTATACAACACATATAAACTTACAAAAACAGAAAGTATAAATAACAGGATACTTCTAAGAAATGTTCAAAGCAAAGTCACAAACCAGCTTGAGTTAAATGGGTAATTTTTCCCAATTAGAAGAGAATATTTTGATGAAGCCACAGATCTCAACTTCTTCTGGTAGGAGAAAACTTACGTACTAGGAAGACTTGTTCCTCCTCAAACTTTACTCTCGGGATCCTGGAAATTCAGTGGTATGATTGGAAATTTTCCCAACTCTTCTCATTTACTTTCAAGAAGAGACTTAAAATAAATTGCATCAAACCTGAAATTATTCAGCTTCTTGAATTATCTACTATAATATATCATATATCTATAAAATCCAGCCAAACCTAATGTATGCATGTCTGGATTTCAACTTGTATCTGTAAAGCATCCATGTCAGTATTGAATACAAAAATTTGCAACAGTAACTTGAGAGACTAGATATATGATGAATAATACATTAATTGGCCACAAAATTTTATGTTAAGGACAACTATAGAAAAAGCTAACAATCAGGAGAACCTTTCAGAATTATTACCGGGAATAAAGACGATTATCATTCACGTTGTCATGCCTGTCTTGAACGCGTAATTGGTTGACTTCAAGAGTGAGTTCAACATCAGGTGATGAACCAAACGCAGGTGGTGGATGAACACTGAAAACGTAAGGGAGAGAATGGGGTACTAACAACTCACAAATTCTCAAAAATGAAATAGGAGGAGGTCCTTTTAACCATACCTATGTTTGCTGAGACAATCAGAACATTGAGCATCCACTTCTCTTCGAAAGTTCGAATGCCAAGCAGAACTACAATTTCCACCCGAAGTAGAATGAACCTACACATTATCAAGATGCATTTGGACGGGGGAGGAGGAGTAACGAAAAAGTCAGAAAAGGGCAAGCCATGAAATTTCCTTCAGTGTTTTTTGTTCCGTCAATATGTCAATTGCCTTCAGAAACTTGCACAAAAGCAAACCATTTGCAGAAATATCCCTAATTCTAAGTCAAATCAAGTAGTCAAATTTCATGGTAGTGATGAAATAGTAAAATAGTGGTATCTTTTATGAATGGAAGTAACCAAATATATAACAAGAAAAGAGAAACCCAAAAGAGAAGGGAAGAAAAAGAACCAAAAAAAAAAAAAAACTTATAGCCAATATGATGCAAAGAAAGAAAGTTTCTTGTATGCCATGAGTCTTGTTGCTCTACTGGCACCTCCTGGTATTTCCAACAAAGACTTTCAAATCCCCCTCCCCAACTATTGAATTAAACAAAAAAAAAAAGTTTTCTCCTATAAGGTACCTGCACAAGACGGACTTCAATTGCATGTCTAATAGAAGGGTTGCGTGCCATGTTCAGTAATCCTTTGTGCATAAGAACATCTTGTGCCCTCTCGGCATTCACATCCACAGCATACCTATGAGGCTAACACTACTAAATTAGATTCACAAACGATCATAAGCAACAATAATGTCAAACTATTCCAATTAAGTCAAAAAAAAAAAAAAAAAAAATTTGAATAGAAAATACTCCTCTGGCTTTCTCTAATGCCCTGTTTATTGAGGGAACAAAGATAATGGTTCACTTAGTATTAATTAACAAACACGGATACCAGGAATTTGAATTGATATTAATTTATTATATTACTATTTCTTAAAAAGATTTACAAAACTATAATCAAAATGAATGAAAGAAAGAAAACACAAACGCAAAGATTTGGTGTTTTACCGAGCAGGGAGGCTATGAAAATGTGCCCAGAGTTCATCTTCAAAACCAGGAAGATTGGTCTCTGCTACGTTCAAGTGCTTAAGTTGGTAAAGGACTTCATTGTACACACCTATCTTCTGCCTCTGCTCTCTGCTGAATCTACTCTGACTCTGACTCTGACTCTGAGTCCGTGTAAAATCCAAGATTCTGCTACTGCTGCTCTCTGTATCTTCCATGATCACACCAAGTTCAACCAAAACGAGCAGTTTTTTGGAGTTTTAAAAAGAACTATGGCTGTTTATATTGGGAAGAGAAATAGTGGCAATGCAAAATGAATCAAAGATCTCATACAGGCATAAGGAAAAGGATGGAGACAATTTTAAAAAGAAACTATTAATGGCTTTTCGAGCTGTGCCATGGCTTATTTATACGTGCTTAATTTTGATTCAGCCAAAAAAAGGAAACGTGATTCATTTGCAACTCAACAGAAGGACTTTAATAAAAGCACATAAACCTGTCCTGTAGTCTATTGAGTTTTTCTTTTTCAATTTGACTGGCGTTTGCAAGTTCCACCCATAAAATTTGGAATAATTTTTGTTTTGTTAAAAAGTTTTAAAATTTGTATCTGTAATGTATTATTTATTTAAAGCATTCCACCAATGCATCGGCGATGAGGTGTCCATTAAGTGCCAACTAAGCTCAAAATGATGTTGTTTGAATCACTAGTTTAAAAAGTTTGGGATGATTTTGATTTTGCCACCTAAAATTTGAGTTAATTTGGATTAATAAAATAATGTCGTTTTGAGTTAACGTGGTACTTAACAGACACCTCATCCTGAAACAGGGGCAAAATGGCTTAAATTCAAATGATATGTAACGTTTGGGATACAGATAAATTTTGGTAGATTGATGGCACACATAATTGTGACTAGATTCACTACAAATATATGCTAGATGTCCCCTACTAGCAACACACTACATTGGATATTAGAGAATCCATAGCTAATTCCAAAAAAATTGGAATTAATGGCTTGTTTGGGAGTTAAAAAAAGGAGGGGGAGTAGAGTAGAGGGAGGGAGAATAATTCAATTACCTTGTTTGGAAGTTTTTTAAGGAAGGAGGGGCCAAGGGGGAGGGGTTTGGGGGAGTTTGGAGGGGTTTCAATTACCTCTAACCTCTCATTTTTAATTCCTCCAAATTAGAGAGATTTGGAGGGAGAGTAGAGTGAATAAATTATTGGCCAAATGAATTCCTTAATTTACCCTTTCTAAATTAACAAAATTACCTTTTCTAAAGGGCTAATTACTCTCTACTCTTTACTAATTATAAAAATATTCAAACAATGTAGAGGGGAATCATTCCCCTCTACTCTACTCCCCACTACTCTCCTTCCCTCTACTCTCCTCTACTCTCCTCCCTCTTTAAACTTCCAAACAAGCCATAAGAATGTGCTTGGACGAAGTGAGGGGAGAAGGGAGAAGGGAGAAGGGAGAAGAGAGAAGAGAGGGGAGGGATTCACTTGTATTAAAAAAATTAAAATTGTTAATTTAACCTGAAGGATATCAATTTATATCTATTCTTTTAATTAGCAAAAGAGTGCTAATATAATCTAATAATAAAGGAAAAAAATTATCTCTTGAAATTTGTTTTTCAAACAAGTCAACATTCCTATTATAAAAAAAATTTAGGCAAAACTTAAGTATATCTTAAGCTTCTATTCGTCAATAAGTCATACAACTTAATTTAATTTAATTTAATTTAATTGTACTTGGAAAAAATAACATATTGTTTGCACTATGTTGGTATATACAACTAGTCGTTAACCCGTTCTATACACGGAAACCTACATATTTGTGAAGTAGACTAAAATAATTTTATAAAATTTGAAATTAATTAAAAAACTACACCATTGCATGATTTGCTTTTGTATGACTTTAATTTGTGTTACAATTTGACGAAGAAGTCATTGCTTAAACGTGCAATGGCTTACAAAAAATTTGTCAGACAGTTTCATATATTGCAAAAAAATAACTCAAAAATTTAGATATTAAAACTTTTGAAAGACTAAAAAATATTAAAAATTATTGAAATAAAACAAAATATATATGACTAAACAATATAAAAACATAAGAGAAAGATGAATTACATTCAAAAGAATAATCTATGGCTATAACTATTAAAAGGAATCAAAAGACATATGTTAAAACTTCCAAAATGCCAAAAAAGATATATAATTAAGGAATAAGTTATTGAAACAATTCAAAAAATATATGACTATTCAAAAGAGAAATATAAGAAAAAGAAAAAAAAGTACACAAACCCATAAAACAATAAATTTTAAATTTTAACGGGTCTAAACTTTAAAAAAACCTTATCACTTATCAACATATGGCCCACGCTAAAAAATGTTGAGCAGGAACTCACATTGAAATAATGAAAGCCATGCCTTCTTTTAATATATCATATATAAGCTTTATGCTCAAGAAATTAACATATTTAGATATCGTGAGATAAAGCAAAGACATATGCAGTAGCAGTAATCTTAAATTTTAATTATTGCAAGCTTTTTTATTTTGTAAAAAAGGGCTAAAGAGAGATTGGTGCTTCATGTACCGAAATTACTTTCTAAAAAATACATGAAAAACCATAAAATAAAAAATAAAAAAATTAACAAAGTAGAGGAGAAAAAAATAACAAAAGAAGAGCTCATACCTCTACTTGGCTTTAAAAGAAAAAAAAAATTTGGATTTGCACTACTTTTATAGTGTTCATAAAAGTTTGAATTTAAGTTAGACTTGTTAGAGAGATTGAGTTTCACTCGTTAAGTTTGGATTGAGAAAAAATAATTTTATTTAAAAAAAATGATAATAGCAAGAGGTGAATAAAAAGTTAAAGGCTTCGTTTATAATAATAATAATAATAATAAGGTTTTAACAAAACAAAACAAATCCTCCTCCACTTTGTTTCTTACGCAGTAGTATACTATAAAAATAGTTTTATTCAAAGACTGACACCACTCCTTGTTATACATGTGTCCACTGCCCCACCCCCTCCCTCCCATTGGTCACAACGTCGTGTGAACTTTTTTTTTTTTTTGCAGCAAATATTAATGTTTCTTGATTAATATTTTTCTTGTAACCGGTTATGTACTCTTAATATTTTTATATTTTATGAGTGGACTTTTTTTTATATAGGAATTATGAGTGGACTTTTAAGGATGATGATAATTTTTAGTTAAGTTTAACCCTTAGTTAAAATGAAAAATATAAAAAAAAAATTAAAAAAATAGAAGAACAAAAAATTAAATGCTGTCGTGAAAAATTGTGGAGCTTAGCAAAAAAGTTGGAGGCTTCGGTTTTTGGAACTTTTTTTTTTTTTGCAGCCAATATTAATGTTTCTTGATTAATATTTTTCTTGTAACAAGCTATGTACTCTTAATATTTTTATATTTTATGAGGGGCATTTTTTTTATATAAGAATTATGAGTGGACTTTTAAGGATGATGATCATTTTTATTTAAGTTTAACCCTTAGTTAAAATGAAACATATAAAACAAATTTAATAAATAGAAAAAAAATTTAAATGCTAACATGGAAAATTGTGGAGCTTAGCAAAAAAGTCGGAGGCTTCAGTTATATATATATATATATATATATATATATAGATTATGTGGTTGTGTCTGAGGTTTGTATCAGCCAATAAGTCATGTTGTTTAATTTTTTTGTTATTTTTTTTTATGGGTCATATGGTTTAATTTAATTGTCCTTAAAAATGATAACATTGTTTGCACTGCATTAGAAGAATTTAATTGAATTGGTGAACATTAGATACATCACCCAAGTAATTGTATATCAATTTGCCAAAAATAATATATTACAGCTACTATCCTCCTTCTTTGGGTAACTTTTTTTTAATTATTTTTCTTTATATTTTTTTTCCTTTAATTCCTATATTAATTCTCAAACTTCTAAAAAAATGGAAAGTGAAAATCTACTGACCAAATTCAAATTATCGAAAATATATTATTCTATAGAATAATAAGTAAATGTATTAAATATAATAATATATACCATGAAATATTTATCAAAAAAATATACCATGAAATAAATACAGTTTTATAAATTATATTAAAGTGCCTTAAAAGGAAAAAAAAAAAAAAAAAAAGAACTTTTTCCAACAAATTTATACTTTTTTTGACAAATAAAATATTTATTTTTTAAAACTATGTATATGATTAATGCATCCAATCAATTTGGAACTTATTGAATATAAACAGAATAAGGAGAAGAAGCAAAAGGATAAATATGGTAGAATATAAACAGAATATGCTGTGCTGTGCTGCGCTGCTTCTTCTTCTTCTGTGCTGCGCTGCTTCTTCTTCATCTCAGACTTGTGTGTGTGTGTGTGTGTGTGTGTGTGTGTTGGGCGGGGGGGGGGGGGGGGGGTGCTTTTGTGTGGAGGAAAGTGATAAGAAGATCAGGACAAAGTGAATGTGTGGCTGAGAAAAAAGTGAAAGAAAAAAAAAATAAAAAAAGAGTTTTTGGGTTTGGGTAAAGCAACGGAAAGAAAAAAAATAAAAAAAGAGTTTTTGGGTTTGGGTAAAGCAATGGTAAACAAATATTATTTTACAATTTTTTTTTTTTTTTTTTTATAATTGTGATGTTACAAAGTATGTGGTAGAGAAAAAATTTTAGGTACTAGAACAATTCATTTAAAAGATAAGTGTTAATAAAATTTTATTTTACAAAGATTAATTTTAAATTAGTATTGTGAAAATATTGTGACATTTTATTATATCTCTAAACTTTTTAAGTCAGTACTATTTTTCTTTAGAAAAAAAAATAGTACTATTGACAGAATATTTTTATAACAATTTCATAATAAAACTTACATAGGAAGTTGTTATTAGTTCTCATTTAGATATGCTAATGACATTTTTTTTTTCCTACCATCAACAACTTGTTATATAGACTTTATTGTGAAATTTTTGTGAAAATATTGTGTCCATAACTTGCATTAAAAGTGGTAATTAAAACAAAAAATTTTCTTTATATAAACATTGTCCTTTTTAGTAATTTACCTCTTAAACCGCTACTTTTATAAGTGCTAGCCAAACACTCAGCTTTTTCAAAAAGCACTTTTTAACAGCTTTTACTAAATACAGCTTTTTGAAAAAGCACTTTTTCATACTGCACTTTTTGAAAAAGCCACTTTTTTTAAAAAGCCATTTTTCAAAAAGTTGAAACAAACTCACCCTAAGAACGGTGAACCTTTTTTTTTTTTTTTTTTTTTTTTTTTTTTTTTTGTGGTATGTAAGGAAAAAAAATTAATAGAAAATATATGGGCTAAGATATATATATATATATATTGGTGTATGGGCTAATATATATTTAAACCTTATTCGTCTTTTTCAAGTGTCACCTATTACTTTTTTGCCAATAACAAATCATTGTACCACTAACATCAATGATTCAACAATAAGACAATACTTTATCTTTGTGACATCCGTTGATAGAAGACAGCCTACCCGTCTTAAATACAAACCTTTAAATATATGCATTTTTTATATCAATAGATTGTGACTAATAAGTATAAATTATGCATCATTGAGATTTATATTACTTTTGTGCTCTACTAAATTACTAATGTAATAATGGGGGAAGTCTTGAATAGCTGTGTAACTTGGCGTCATTGGTGGTAACGATAACTATTGAAGAATATTCATGTTTATGCATCATCAGTCATCACACACAAGTTGTAATTAAAAATTTCTTTTTTTACATGCAGAAGTTGATAGGGAACTTATAAGAAGTGTGTGTGGGTGGGTGGGAGGGGATCTTAAATTTTATGAAATGCACGCTCAAAATAGATTTAATCAGATATCTCTACCTTTTATTATTCGATACTTTAGAAGTATTGTAAAAACTCTTACATAATAATGGATTATGATTGTATCTTACTTCAGAAGGAACTTATCCATATTATAAGAAAAATTTTCAGGAAAAATTTGTTTTCAAAGTGTTTGATTTCATTACCATATTAACAATGATACAACCCAATATAATGAACATAAATTTACGATTTGGTGAGGTGGCGGTATTGTTGGAATGCGCAAAACAATTTACACCTTCAAGAGGTTTTTTTTTTTTTTTTTTTTTTCGGTCAAGTAACATAATTTTAGGAAAAGTTTAGGAAAAATGCTCCCGGCCAAATTTATTTAGTTATGTAGTAGTTTTTTAGAACTTGAGTTTATTAAACTCAAGTTTCAAGCAATATGGGCGTGCATGACAATTATAATACTTTTTTTTTTTTTTTTTGAGAAACAAATACACACACACAATCATAATGCTTGTGATAGGCCAAGAATGTATTGACTCATTGCGATATATTAATTGATTAATTAGCCGAGTTTATTAATTAATCAAATTAACCTGCAAAGCGCATGGTAGTACAAACAAATCACCAATTATATAAAGTATGCAGTAGAAAATAAATTGACATGGTGATTTGTTTACGAATGGGGAAAACTTACACGGCAAAAATCCCACCGGGTGATTTTAAGGTCACTACTCTCGAGAATCTATTATTATCAAAACAAGCGGTTACAAGTAAAAGAATCTCAATACCTTATACCAACCTACAGTTGAACCCTTACCCTAATACCTAATTGAACTTGTTCTGGAGTGACAATCTTTCCTTTTTATTGCACGACTCCCAGTATGTGACTAACGAATTGTGCGGATCCTAGTACGCTACTTGATCACCAACTTAAGAAGGATGTTGACTGTAAAGTTCTTTAGTTCATCCAAACGATGAAGATCAAGAAGTTTCTTGGTCACAAAACCCTACAGTGCACAAACACAACAACTTCTTCAAGAGAAAGATGGACTAAGACAAATTTTGTCTCTGATCACAATTTGCATGAACTTCTGCAACTGTGTAACCTATGACGGCCCTTAAAACAATCCTTATATACGACTAGGATTGTGAGAAAAGAAAGCCCGAACAAATTAAATTGAAATCAGCTTTGAAAAATTGAATTTCATAAACTTCGATAGATAGCCATCTATCGAGATAGCTGTCGAGCCACGGGCTGACACAGCTTTTAAACCTCGATAGATGCTAACTGTCGAGCTTTAAAATCCAACACTTTGTCACTTGATTCTTGGACAGACTTGTATGATTTTAACACTTGAACTTGAAACCTTATTCCTTGAAGTATTAAACACATCCTAGATCTACCCAATTACAAGTAAAGTGCATTTTGTCAAAAGATTAGCCATTTATATAAAATAGTGACATATGTTCCTAACATTGAATCACATATGTCCTAACAATCTCCCTCTTTGGCAATCCGTGACAAAACCACAACAAACAAATGAACATATGAGAGAAGTCATAAATCACTCAACTCATATTCACTTATTGAATACAATAAAATCTATCCTAACACAAACTCTTGAAAAACTTTGTAAGAAAAGAGTTTATGGCAAGAAGGCTTTGACAACTTATATTTCTGAAACACTTTAAACAAAAACTCATCAAGGTATCTTAGTGTGAAACAAAAATAATAGATTGTATACAATAAATAAGAAACATGTGTATAAAGAAAGAAAAGAAACAACACATGGAGAGATAGGTGAATAACATACATCAAAATATATATATAAGCCAAATATAAGTACAATGTATGTCAAATGGTCAGAAGACCAAACTACATGAGGTAAATGTAAAAGAAAAGAAAAGAAAAGGAAAAACATAAAAACCTTACTATATCCCTCAAAATATGAACACTCCCCCTAACAAAAATCTCCTATACTAACCCTCCCCCTATGAGTATGACTACTCTCATATCCAAAACTACTTCTCTTTTTTGTCACAAATGACAAAGGGTAAGCACATCAAGTAAACATTTCATCAGCATTGGAAGAGCTAGCACCATCATCCTCAGCATCAGTAGCATCAACATCACCATCATTGTCCTTATCGTCATCCTCAAAAACCTCTAGAGTAGGAGGAGGAGAAGCAACGAAGCCACCCATGACAGCCTGTTGTCGTGCAATACGACCAATACGTGTGTTCACCTGACACAACTTATCACTAAGAGCATCAAGGCGAGCATCTATGCGCACAAGCTGTGCCATGATGTCCTCAAGAGTCATACTGCCCGCAGAAGAAGAGGGAGCAGATGTGGATGGAACTATAAAAGCTGGAGGAATCGCTATCCCGGACCACCTCGAACATAACTGCGCCTTGCCTCATTTAACAGTAGCGGCGTCTATGGCACATGACATGGAAGTGGTCAAAAACAGGAAAGGAGACAGAAAAGTGGTGTAGAATCCTCGTGATAGCTGAAGGAAAAATGAACTTATTACGGGTCGCCATATCTCGATAGACATCAATGAGGGAAAGAATGAAATGAGAGGGGAAGTCTATAGTGAGATGCTCTAAGAGGGAAAGCAATAATCTATCACGGGGCTCTGTAATGGAGTTATAGTGAGACAAATGATGCAAAACAAACGTCATCACCATGTTCATGAACCTAGGACCTTTAGCAAAGGCCGAACAAGGAGTGAACTGACGATCACCCAAATCAGAAGGACACTCACAAAAGGATGACATGAGCTCGTCTTTGGACATGGTCCTCAAACGCTCACAACCAGGGTAATTAGGATGCGCTACCTTAGGGATGTGAAGCACCTTGGATACAATATCTGGTGTGACCACAATATGCATACCTCAAACGCAAAAGAAGAAATAAGATACTGAATAATCAAAATCATGTATATTAGAGTAAAAATCTTGTATGATCATGGATGGACAAATGATCGGGATGTCACACAGTGACTCCCAACCCCTACTATGGATGACAATGGGTAGGTCAATGTCGGAGAAGTCTGATAAAATGACTTGGCATTCCAAATGAATGCCTCGTCTAGAAAACTTCTTCGAGATGTCCTTTCGGGCTTCATCATCACCAAACCGAATATGGGAAGGGGTAGGATCAAAAGAGGATGCCTTGAAACGAAGAAGGTTTCGAGACGGAGTAGATTTTTGTTTAGGTGTTATAGAGCAACTAACCGAAAGAAAAGGAGAGGGAGAAAGAAAAGTGACTAAATCACTTCGAGCCCTTTTCCTTCCACACCTTGGAAGAACCTTTCCTTTGCGTAAACCCTTAAACTGGCGGTGAGGGGGAAGAGTTGAAACCGTTCAAGTTCGAAAGAAACATAAAGGCTTTGAGGAGATCTCCAAGAGGAGCAAAGGAGGATGGAAACTGACTCTGGTTTCCCGACACGATCATGCTATTGCTCTGTTGAGTAACTAACCACTTATAACAATTAGGTCGAGTATGTCCAGCTACTCCACAATGATGACAGAGATGTTGCTTCTTCTGTTCAGGCTTTTGATTATTTCCCTTCTTAGCCCTAGGGTTTTTATTCTCTTCCTTAGCAAGTTTAGGGGATGCTCAAAAGATAGACTTACCCTTTTCTATGTTCTTACTAGCTAATTCATTTTTAACATCATTGTTCTCAATTTTATCATTATTAGCAGGAGGAAAAAAAAACAGTAGTACTAGAAGAAGCAATATTAGAAGAAGAAAAATCATACCCTAAACCAATTTTGTCGAAAGCAGATTTCTATAGGCTGAGCATCTCATCAAGCTTTACACTTGAAGTCCTCTCCAACCGAGCTTTGACTTGAAACAGCTTCGCTTCAAGCTTCTTGGTCTTCTCAGCCAAGAAATTATTTTCAAACTTCAGTGCTCTTATAGTCTGATTAGCTTCATCAAACTTTGTGGAGAGTTCTTCTCGTTCAAGCTCCACATCACTGAGCTTCTTGGTGGCCAGTCTATACAATTTCTCATCCTATATAATTTTTCATGCTTTTCAGAGACCTTGTATAACTTTGCATAGGCAGTGTGGATGTCATCTTGTTCATCCATCTTCTCAAACTTTGACTCCACCAGTTCTTCTTCTTCATCCACATCTTCTACAATCCCCTCAGTAGGATTAACAGTGGCGGTGAAGGCATTTAGGATTTCGTCATCTTCATTTTCGGAATCATCTTCAGGTTCAGTGTCACTCAATGTTGTAGCAAATGCCTTACTTTTCCCAATAGTCATGAGATACGTAAGACACTCTTGTTTCATGGGATCGAAGCATTAACACCCAAAGCACTTTGGTCCTGAGGGAACAGTGTACTAACCATCATCCTTGGAATCGTTCTTCCCTTTGTCTTGGCTCTTAGACTGAGAAGAACTTGACTGTCTACGGTCCTTATCGAAGCCCTTTGCATTCACATTCTTTATGAACTTTTTTAATTGCTTGGTGATGTAGGACTTCATTTTAGAATCTTCATCGTCGGAAGACTCATTCATATCACTGCTCTTGGCCTTCAGTGCCATGCTCTTACTCTTGCTCTTGCTCAATTTCCCGATCCTAGACAAACCCAATTCATATGTCTGCAAATTTTCAACCAGCTCTGTCAAAGGAATTTTATCAATATCCTTTGATTCCTCAATTGCAGTGATCTTGGCATGGAATCACTCGAGTAGAGATTTGAGCACCTTTTTCACAATCTTGGGTTCAGGAATGGTTTCCCCAAGATTAAAAGCTAAGTTCATTATGACTTTGAGCTTGGCATAGAACTCATCGAACGACTCATCCTCTTCCATCTTGATCTCTTCGAAGCTTGTAGTGAGCCTCTGTAATTTCGAATCCTTGACAGCCTTTGTTCCCTCATAGGTTGTCTGGAGGATGATCCATGCTTCCTTATTAGTTTCAGTGGAGGATATCTTCTTGAACTCCTCATTCGTGACTGCACTGAATAGAGTATTCAATGCCCTACTGTTGAAGTTTATCGTCTTAATCTTAGCATCATCCTAATCGGCATTCACTTCCTTTGGCTTGGTCCAGCCAATCTCCACAACTTACCACACCTTCTCATCTAGAAAATGTAAGAAAGCTCTTATGCATACTTTCCAGTATGCATAGTTAGTATCATCAAACAATGGAGGTATAATAAGAGACTGTCCTCTATCCATGACAAACGGGGGTCAATGGATCACACAGCAAAGATTAAAACCTAATCAGAGTGTGCCTGCTCTGATACCACTTGATAGGCCAAAAATGTATTGACCCCTTGTAAGATATTAATTGATTAATTAGTCAAATTTATTAATTAATCAAATTAACATGCAAAGCGCATGGTATCACAAACAAATCACCAATCATCTAAAGTATGCAGCAGAAAATAAATTGACACGGTGATTTGTTTACGAATGGAGAAAACCTACACGGCAAAAATTCCACCGGGTGATTTTAAGGTCATCACTCCCGAGAATCCACTATTATCAAAACAAGTGGTTACAAGTAAAGGAATCCTAATACCTTATACCAACCTACAGTTGAACATTTACCCCAATACCCAATTGGACTTGTTCTATAGTGACAATCTCTCGTTTTATTGCACGGCTCCCAATACATGACTAACTAATTGCGCGGATCCCAATACGGGACATGATCACCAACTTAAAAAGGATGTTGGCTGCAAAGTTCTTTAGTTCATCCAGACGATGAAGATCAAGAAGTTGTTTGGTCACAAAACCCTACGGTGCACAAACATAGCAGCTTCTTCAAGAGAAATATGAACCAAAGCAAATTCTATTTCCAGTCACAATTTTGCATGAACTTCTGCAACTGTGTAATCTGTGACGGCCCATAAAACAATCCTTATATATGTCTAGGATTGTGTAAAAAGAAAGTCCAAACATATACCCTCGGATTGAATTGAAATCAGCTCTGAAATTTATCGAGCCACGGGCTGACACAACTTTTAAACCTCGATAGATGCTATCTATCGAGCTAACTGTCGAGTTTTAAAATTCAACACTTTCTCACTTGATTCTTGGATAGACTTACATGGTTTTAACACTTGAACTTGAAACCTTGTTCCTTGAAGTAATAAACATATCCTAGATCTACCTAATTACAAATAAAGTGCGTTTTATCAAAGGATTAGCCAATTACATAAAATAGTGACATATGTTCCTAATATTGAATCACATATGTCCTAACTGCTTGAAACTCGAGGTTGACAAACTTGAATTTCAAAAAAAATTCTACATAACTAAATAAGTTTGGTCAGATGCATTTATTCTAAAATTTTCCTAAAATTATGCTATTTGGGAAATATAACTCTTAAAGAGGCTTATTTTAAGATCAATTGAAAATTATTTTTAGTTTAATCACCATTCTAAAAAATATTTTATGTTGAAATAGATCTTAAGGAAAATATATATATATATATATATATAAATAAAGGCGCCTATCACTTGTTATGAATAAATATGCACCGCAAAATGAAAACAATTGGTCCAAATGGTAAACGGAAAATAAATAAATAAACACGTCAGCATCTACCAGTCAAGCTGAGGTGTCAAATGTAAAACAGATTTCATCTGTCCCCTGCGACCAAGCAAGCCCACTCTTCATCAGTACCATCCTTAGTTGTCGGTGACCTCAATTCCACCGAATGTTGTTGCCTTGGTTTTTTTATTTTATTTTTATGAAGTGATCTCAGATATTCTAAAGAAAGAGTTAGGACCTATGAAAAAAAAGTACATACTGATCTCACATAAATCCAGGACTGTTGTATAAACTAAACAATCCTAAGGCAACAAATCTGCGAGATACACAAAGTTATTTTAAATTAAACACCAGTAAGTCAAGTGGTATTTAAAAAATTCTCTGCAACAACAACGTGATTGCCAATATCACCATATCCGAGAACTCTAGGTAGTTGAAGTGAAAAGGCTCAATAGACTCAATACTAACCAAGGGGTATAGCCATAAGAAACCAAAAAAAAAAAAAAAAAAAAATGTGAAGCGGTGGCAATCGGTGGAGCTAAGTATGGGGGTGTTTGGTTGGTAATGGAGATTGGGTATGTTTGGTTACAGAGGACAAATGAAATTTGTTTAGGATTGACACCTTAGCTTTCCTAGTTGGTGTTGATAATTTCTTTAATTTATTTGTCGTTAACCTGTTGGGCTAAATAATTAATTTAAGGGTAGTGTAAGAAATAGTTTTATGTCAAATAATTTTGCTTTATATCAAATCCTTTTACTTATTTTATAGAAGAGTATTTTGTATCAAATGTGATAGTACGCTATTTATATCAAAACTCAATAAATGAGAGATTCTTTCAAAGTAAATAAATAAATAAATAAATGAGAGACATATGTATAAAAATAACTAGTTACTAACACATGTCTTTTATTTGTTAGTAGGATAGTTATTTTTGCTGACATGTCTCACACTTATTGGATTTTAATACTATTGACATGATATCGTTTTATAGGATGTAGAGCTAATAGAGCTAACTTTTTAAGTTCCACTTATTATTTCAGTAATATTTTCTGTCATCTCATCAATTCATACCAATTTTTTATTAGCTGGACCTAACAATAAATCATCCTTAACAAGCTCTAATAGCATTAACGTTTTCCTTAATTTAATAATTGGTATAGAGAGGGAAAATTCCCAACCTATTACAAGCTGACACATCATATTATCATATTCACTAAGTATGGCCAACTACAAAGTGCCACGTACGACAACTAGTTTCTACCATCACCATTCAGGAACCAACAGAAATAGGGACGGAGCTAGGACTTGAAGATAGGGGGGGCGATTTTATTGTTAGTTATATACAGTAGTTTCGACTTTCGGTTCTATTACTTAGTCGGCAAAGATTTTCTTTTATTATTATTTTTTTTCATGTGTGTATAGAGTGTGTCTTTTGTTGGTAAAGACAAAATTATTTTGTTTAAAATTTTGTAAAGGGCTAAGTTGTTTGTTTTTGGTAAAATTGGTTGATTAGTCTCAAAGTATGTTTTTAGCTTTGCTATTGCCTATTGATATTTTTTGTTGTTGGGCTAATATTTTGGGGTTGTATATATATTTTTTTTTTAGATTTTAGATCTATAAATTTTTTTTATGGACTTTAAAGGGAGGAAAATACTAGATCTACAAATTTTTTTTACAAATTTTTGTTGTGATTAGTGGTTATTTGTAAGTAAAAAAAGTAATGTAAGTGGTGGGTCCAAATGCAAACTAGTAAGAATTTGTTACCTCAATAGTCTGTAAAAATGTTGTAAAAAAGTTTGTAACTGTAGCATTTCTCTTATAATGATCAATAAGGGGGACAAAATGTAATTTTATTGAATAAAATTGCTAAAATTAGTACCTAAATATATATTTATATAATTATAGTATTTTTAAAAAAAAATTAGGGGGGGCCATTGCTCCCCCTGGTCAATGAATGGCTCCGTCTATGAACAGAAATTTGCCAAGTGTCCTAAAATAAAAATATAAAAAAAGCATGCAAAATGCCAATCACACATCGGCATGTATAAGCAATGACACATGCCACACATCAGCATGTGTCAGCAATGACATCGCACACATGTAAGCAATGACATAAATGATCCAATTAATTGCTGACATTTGTCACCTTGAAAATCAAGACATTTCGGCTAATCAAATGATGCCATGTGTCTTGGAGAGAAAGTTTGAAAAATCCTCCAATCAGACTGTGACATGTGTTATCAATCAGACTCCGCTACGTGTCGCTCACCTACCCCCAAAAATGAAGATGTCATATAAAAGACCATTTAATCAAGATTATGATTTTTTGTAAAAACATTCCAATACTAGTTAATTCAGCATTAAAAAACCAGATTTCCATTAATTATTTAATTATTTTTTTAAAAGATTATTACAAATTACATAATAAATATGCATAATTATAATGCAAATTTCCAAATCCATGAAAACTAATTCTTAAATACTAAAAAAATTCAAACTAAAAAAATTATATAAGAGTAATTAATAATATATAGTGAGTCAGATTCAGTTAGATGAGTTGAAAAAACTATCAGCCTAAACTCTACTTGACCCAAGACTCAAAATAAAATTCTAACCAAACTCAACCTACCAACTTATAAAACTAGGGGTGGCAATTCATGTTTGCGGGTCAGGTTTGTGTCGTATCGAGTCATGAGTATTTGGCTATATGAATTGACTCGAACCCGACCTATTTACTAAACGTGTTAGGAATCCTCAACCCAAACATAACATGTTTATTAAACAGGTCAACCCGACCCAACACGTTTAACTTATTTAATTAACAAGTTATGTAAAAGTCAATACAAATGACACGTTTTATAATTTATTTAATTAATAGATCATACCTAACCTATATAATTTTTATCAATTACCATGTATATAAAATTAAGATATAATTACAACTATAAATATAGTAATAAACATATAAAAACAATCCTTAAGTAACTAATAATATCAAAATAACTAATAATTTTATAAGTTAAACAAGTTAGACAGGTTCGCATGCTGAACACAAACATGACCCATTTATTAAATGGGTTAGTCGTGTCAACCCGAATATGACCAGAACTCATTTAGCCTCAACTTATAACCTGTTTATAAATAGGTTAATCATGTCGGATTTATAGGACATGTCAGATTTTGTCACCCCTAATGAAAACCAACCCGAGGCGTTAGGTTGGATTAGTTTCACTAGGTTGGTGGATTTGGTGCACACCCCTGCCTACCACTAAATAGGATAAATTCCTTTCACTTCACTTCATACAAAATATTTGTTTGGTTGAATATTGCATTTTAGCCCTATTGAGATGTTTCTTCGACCTTGTTGAATGCATTATTTTAGCCTCATAAAACATTCTACTTTGGTAGATATATTTGTTGAACCTTGATGAAAATGGGCACATATAGTCAAGGCTGGAGGGAGAGGCACAATGGCCCCCCTCCAGCCACAATGGCCCCCCGCTGGCTTTCTAAAAATTTCTCCGCACTCATATTTATGTTTTTTAAATCTATAATATAAGGCGTGGAGAAGTTGAATTGATTAGTGATTTTGATAATTGATATTAATTAGAATAAACAATCAAATAGTGATTCCAGTTAGCTCAATTGGTAAAGCTTTTGACGGTTGAATAAGAAATTTGGGGTTTATTTTTCGCTTACACAAAAAATCGAGTGGTGTCTTGGTTTGATGATAAGGAGTTATCATCAGGGGCGAACGCCATTAAGTTAAAACTATCTCAAAAAAAAAAAAAAAAAAAAATCATAGGACAGTGTCCTGTCAATCTTGATACAGCAAAGCCTAATCCATTTTCAACTAAATTGGCGATATTTATATCCAAAATAACTTAAAGATTTAAAATTAAAAAAAAAAACATTTAAGGATTCTAAATTTCTAATCACTATGAAGTTCTCGTAGTAAATAACCTAATGTCATTAATTATTATATGAGCACGATCCTCCAACAATATTGTTCATAACTAACTTTCAACACTAGAATCATTGCCACATTTTCCCCCCATTTAATTAAGAAAAAATTTAGGTATACAAAATTTTCAACAATATTGTTTGTACAATCTATTCCTTCAATGCTTGAGATATACCAATAAGGGAATTACGTGCCAAAGTAGTGTTCGGACAAATAAAGTATATCTCACACTTACTAATTGAGTAAGACCCATGTGGCTTAAAAAAAGAAAATTGGAATCTCTGAAAGCGGAAAAAGTATATTGTATCTCTTTTGTTAGTAGAGATTTAATGATGCAGGGTACAAAATATAGTGAAACAAAACTTTGTCATTATTGATAATTGCATAATTCTAAACATTATTCATAGATTCTAATTTTAAGTAGGATCCTAATTTTAACAACCATGTTCATTGATTCATTCCTCGTGAATATGGATGCATTAATCATGATCATTAGACAATTTACATCCTCATGAAGAACTCCTTATTTTGTAGGCAACTATATATATGAAGCCATTTTAGAAGTATATATCTCATTATCAGTGGACAGTGGGTAACCATTTTAGGAGTAGCATAAAAAACCATTTCTAATCGAGGGACTTTCAGGAAATTAAAACTTTGGATTCAAATAGGCAAGGTAAGTTGGGATGGCAGATGTGTTAAACCCATTGAAGTTAGTCCCAGCAGCTGTTGTATGTGCACCCATATTAGAGAACACAAGCCAGTCGTCAACTTGCAGTTTCGGCAGTTGGTAACTCCTGAAAACAGTGTCAAGTGCATCACATGTAGGCCCAAAAACCGTTGAATTGTACGTCTTAGATCCTTTGCGTGTGGGGTTTTCGAGGTTGGTCGTGAGCGCCAGAGGCATGCACTTGACGATTGCATTGTCTAGAATTACGCAATTCAAGGACCCATAAATCCCGTCCTGATCCAATACTCTCTAAGCTCATTCCCTATACGCTTACCGATAATGTTAGTGGCTAGTGTGAAAACTGACTCGGCAAAGAATCTACCTGGTTCAGCTATGACTGTCAATCCCGAATAATTGCCAAGATACGATTGTATAGCGGCTTTCACGACCCTGGCTATTTCATCAAATTGAGACTTAGCCATGAAGCCACCCCCAATTTTTGCACACTCATCTCAGGCATGCCAAGCTTAGTAGCCATCTCGAAAGCAGTTTTAGCTGCTGCAATGGCTTGTTGGTAGGCATGTGAATCTGTGGATGCACTGCCTATATGGAAAGAGATTCCATCCACTGTGAGCTGAGGAGTTTGAGCGGCTCGGAGGAGAGTCTCCACTTCCTCAGGTAGCGCACCAAACTTGGAACCCAATGGGCAGCGTGCACCATTATCATCTGGAGCTTTAATCCGAATTATTAAATCACATTTTGGGTGCCATTTTTGCATCTTCTTAATTTCATCAATTGAATCAAAAGTCGTCAAGTTTATGCCAACACTCGCCGCGTACTTGATGTGAGACTCAGCTTTACAAGGGTTCGCAAATATGATCCGATCTGGAGAAACTCCTAGTGACAAAATAGACTCAATCTCGGCTTGACTTGTGCAATCAAAATTTGTACCAAGAGCAGCCATGGCACCAAGGAAATTCAGGTTTGGGTTGCACTTGACGGCATAGTATGGTTGAACCGTGGGGAGGGCTCGAGTCCACCTATCCATGAGAGTAGTGACTGCACCTAAATCAAGTACGTAAACGGCATCTTTGGTTTCTTGTTTGCTACAAATGATGGACTGCATGAAATCAGTCAACCCATCGTTTGATAAGACTGTAACTGTTAGACTTATGTTAAGTGATTAAATTCACAATTTCTTATCAGTTTAAACTTTTGGGACAATCTATAGTTTAACATGGTATTAGAGCATGAGATCCTGAGTTCGATCCCTAGTTTGGCTCTATCTCTTATTTAAAATGTTAAATTCCCACTTGTTGGGTCCCCACTTATTAAGGGGAAGTTTAGGCCCACAAGTGAGGGGGAGTGTTAGATTTATGGTTAAGTAATTAAATTTACCATTTCCTAACAGCTTAAGCTTTTGGGACAATCAGTAGTTTAATAGTAATTTTCCTTTTGTTTATTCCTGGTGCACACAATATAGCCTAGAGGCTCTTAGGGATCGATGGCATGGCTAAGAATGCGTTGAAATATGATAAATGAAAGAGAAAAAGAATGAGTTATGATTTGGACTTGATGGAATAGAGCATGA